>CM056051.1:57366282-57928782 GCA_029574335.1 Rana kukunoris
GCTATCCTCTTCTTCAGCGGGTGGTCCGCTTTCAGATAAAAGTGGCCTGTAGACTTTACCTTACAAATTAGCTGCTTTTCCAAAATCTAGGTATACTACGTCCAGAGCCACTCCTTTGTCTAAGGTTCCTCCTCATAAAAATAAATCACTATTTGACAACTTCTGTCTTTCATTCATCTATGTTGTCTGTTGCCCAAAACGTTTTTTTTTCTAGTAAAGCTCAATTATGTGGTCTTTTATTAAACTCTACAGTATCTTCTTGACTATGGAAGTAAAACTAACAGATCTATAGTTACTTAGTATAGACTTTGATCCCTTTAAATAAAGGCACAACTTCACTACATCTAATGCACCTTGTCCTTGTGATGGAAAAGATTCATTGCATTGCTATAACACAATATTTGTAAGAGCGAGCAGTAACGACTAGATGAACTCTTTTTTATGCAGGATTCAACCTGTGGGGTTCATTGTAGTAGTTGTGCTTTTCTCTTTTTCTTTTTTAATGTTTTGTGATGCAGTGGCGGCTGGTGCTCAAACGGGGGGGGCACAAACGAAAAAAAAAATTGCAGCCTCACTGTGCCCATCACATGCAGACACTGTGCCATCAAACGCAGCAACTGTGCCACCAAACACAGCAACTGTGCCATCAATTGTCACCACTGTGCCATGCAACACAGCAACTGTGCCATCAATTGTCACCACTGTGCCATGCAATCAAATGCAGTCACTGTGCCATCAATTGTCACCACTGTGTCATGCCTTAAAACGCAGCAACTGTGCCATCGTCACCACTGTGCCATGCAACACATCAACTGTGCCATCAATTGTCATCACTGTGCCATGCCATCAAACGCAGCCACTGTGCCATCAAACGCAGCCACTGTGTCATCAATTGTCACCACTGTGCCATGCAACGCAGTTACTGTGCCATGCCATCAAACACAGCCACTGTGCCATCAATTGTCACCACTGTGTCATGCCATCAAACGCAGCCACTGTGCCATCAATTGTCACCACTGTGTCATGCCATCAAACGCAGCCACTGTGCCCCTCAATTGTTGCCACTGTGCCCTTTAATTGTCACCACTGTGCCCATTGATGCCACTGTGCATGTCACTGTGCCCTTTAATTGTCACCACTGTGCCCATTGATGCCACTGTGCATGTCACTGTGCCCTTTAATTGTCACCATTGTGCCCCATGATGCCACTGTGCCCATTGTCACCACTGTGCCCCATGATGCCACTGTGCCCATTGTCACCACTGTGCCCCATGATGCCACTGTGCCCATTGTCACCACTGTGCCACATGCCACTGTGCCCATTGGCACTACTGTGCCCCATGATGCCACTGTGCCCATTGTCACCACTGTGCCCCATGATGCCACTGTGCCCATTGTCACCACTGTCCCCTATGATGCCACTGTGCCCATTGTTGCCTCTGTGCCCATGATGCCACTGTGCCCATGATGCCACTGTGCCCCATGATGCCACTGTCCCCTATGATGCCACTGTCCCCTATGATGCCACTGTGCCTGTAAAAAGCACTTACCTAAAGCTTCCATGTCCTCCCTCGATGTCTTTTGCCGCCGTGGTGAAGCTTCAGCCAATCAGGTTCCTGATAACCAGAATCCGGGAACCTGATTGGCTGAAACGGCCGTCAGTCTTATGCAAGGAACGCAGGGAGGCTGCGTTCTCTGATAGGCACTTCCTCACAGCCAATCAGCTGCCGCTATTCAGGTAACAGGCGCCCTATGTCCGGTTATATAAATAGACCAGCTGGCAACAATGATAACTCACAATCAATGCAATGAATGTGTGTTATTTGCGATAGGGGGTGGCGCTGCAGCTCCCTCTATTGACGGCCGCCAGAACTGCAGTTAAAAGTAAAAATGACATCTTAAGCAAAATAAAATGTCTTAAATGGCCCGTTTTTTTTCACTACAGGAGGGGGGCGGCGCCCAGGCACCCCCTATGAACGGGCCGCCACTTTTGTGATGTTTGAGCCAGGGAATGCCCAAAGGCTCTGTATTGTACAACTTTTTCAGAAAAAACAATAAAAAGTATTTTAAAAGAATTATAGGCACCACATTGGCCTACGCCAATCCAATGGTACTATTCCAATTGGTACTATTCCCATCATTAATGAGTCCCTAAAAATTTGAAACAATGACTTTGAAATTACAGAACTTAATTCTTTTAGGATCCATGGGTGAATGCCATCTAGTCCAGGTGTTGTATTCACCTTTGTCTAAATATTTCTGGACCATATCAATTGTGAGCCAAAGTGGATCATTTGGGACTATTGACTGGTGAGCTCTAATATATTCCATTTTTGGTTTTGGGTTTAATGTTTATACACATTTTGAAAAATCAAAACAAACAAGTGTAGAATTATGTGTCATATTATAATTGTCAACAGCAAGGGCGAGCACAGACATAGCATGTCTCCCACTTCAAACAGTTCTAGCTGCCTGGATGAGATCAAGTAAAATGCATTTCATCAGTTGTTCCAGCTTCATAAACTAGGACAAAATTATTGGATTATATTTACAGATGTAAAAAGCGCTGCTATTAGAAGCACTGGATTTTATTTATTAGTTGTGAAATCTTCATTAAAATCTACGGTGTTTGTGTCTTTCACATTAGCATCACTATTTACTTTATATCTTGTGTCTTCCCAGAAAAGTTATAGTATGGTAATTCCAGTTCACAATGTAGATGATGTCAAGTTTAGTATCATTTACCCTTGCCACCACTACCAGTCATAATACTTTATAGCATCTTTTGTATTTTTTTAAGATTATGGTCCGCTATTAACCACTTGCCTACCAGGCCAATTCTAAAATTTCTCTCCTACATGTAAAAATCTTAATTTTTTTGCTAGAAAATTACCCCCAAACATTATATATATTTTTTTTTAATAGGGACCCTAGAGCAGTGATGGCGAACCAGATGTTTTGGAACTACATTTCCCATGATGCTCATACACTTTGCAGTGTAGTTTGACATCATGGGAAATATAGTTCCAAAACATCTGGGCTGCCAAGGTTCACCATCACTGCCCAAGAGAATGAAATAGCGGTCGTT
This sequence comes from Rana kukunoris, assembly GCA_029574335.1. Classification (NCBI taxonomy): domain Eukaryota; kingdom Metazoa; phylum Chordata; class Amphibia; order Anura; family Ranidae; genus Rana; species Rana kukunoris. Next base: position 57,369,371 of record CM056051.1, read on the forward strand.
GCAACTTTTTATCTTGCACGGAATTTGCGCAACTAATTTTCAATGTGTTTTATGCATTAAAAAAACAAAAGATACAGTAAACCAATTTTTTTGTATAATATGAAAGATGATGTTATGGCGAGTAAATAGATACCTAACAAGTCACACTTGAAAATTACACATACTCGTGGAATGGCGTCAAAATTCAGGACTTAAAAATCCCCATAGACGACGCTTAATTTTTTTTTTACCGGTTGCATGTTTTGAGTTACAGAGGAGGTCTAGTGCTAGAATTATTGCTCTAATGTTCGCAGTGATACCTCACATGTGTGGTTTGAATGTCGTTTACATATGTGGGCCTGGATAGAAGAAGATCCTGGGCTGCCGCACTTCTTAAATCAATGTCTTTATTATGCAAATAAAATCCAAAAAAACAACCAAAGCGAGGCAGTCAAAATGAAGTGAACAGGAAAAAGGTGGCCGACATGTTTCACATCATATGATGCTTACTCGTAGCTGAGTGTAAAACATGTCAGCCACCCTTTTCCTGTTGTTCACTTTATTTTGACTGCCTCGCTTTGGTTGTTTTTTGGATTTTATTTGTATAATAAAGACATCGTTTTAAGGAGTGCGGCAGCCCAGGACCTTCTTTTATCCAATGCACCTGTGCATAGCCAGCACCTTTTTGGTTTAGTGGGACGGAAGCAAAGCCAAGGGATCAGCAGTTTTTAGAGCGGTATCATTTCTCACTTCAACTATGTGGCCGCGACTTACGTATGCGTTTGCTTCTCGGGGACAGGGGTCACTTTAACCACTTTGCAACATATACCGAAAGTACGGCTACAGGGCGGTTGCTTGATTCTAAGTGGCCGTTAATTAACGGCCTTTTAGAATCGCGCTCCCGCGCGCCCCCTGAGGCGCGCACACGGGAACATCCGTGACCGCCGGGTCCTCTGGACCCGGCGCATCACAGATCACGGTAAATCGCCGCTGATATCACTTGTCAACAAAGCGCCGTCATGTGCTGACGCCGGTTCCTCCCTCCTCTCTCTGTACCGATCGGTACAGTGTGAGAGGAGAGGGGAGGGAGCGGATGGCAGCGGCAGTGCTGCGGGCTGGATCTGTGACAAATGTAGTCACAGATCCATCCATCCATCCCTCCCTGCTCAGCCATCCCTGCTGCAATACTCGGCAATACCTCAGCTGGGCATACTCTGGACAATACTCTGGGCAATACTCTGGGCATACAGCGCCCCTGTCCCCGTGAGCTCGCATGCAGAAGCGAACGCATACGCAAGTCCCGCCCACATATAAAAACGGTGTTCAAACCACACATGTGAGGTATCTTTATATAATGTTTTGGGGTTTTATGTAATTTTCTAGCAAATAAATGATGATTTTTACATGTAGGAGAGAAATGTCAGAATTGGCCTGGGTGCTCCCTGCATGTTGGGCCTCTGTATGTGGCCTCACTGTGTAAAAGTCTCACACATGGGGTATCGCCATACTCGGGAGGAATAACAGAATGTGTTTTGGGGTTTAATTTGTGGTATGCATATGCTGTGTGTGAGAAATAACCTAATAATATGAAAATTTGATGAAAAAAAAAAAATCTTGATTTTGCAAAGAATTGTGGGAAAAAATGACAACTTTAAAAAACTCACCAGGCCTCTTTCTAAATACCTTGGAATGTCTTCTTTCCAAAAAGGGGTAATTTGGGGGGTATTTGTACTTTTCTGGCATGTTGGGGTCTCAAGAAATGAGAGAGGCTGTCAGTACATTAGGTGTGATGAAATTCATCAATTTTCAGTAATTGGTACCATAGTTTGTAGACCCCATAACTTTCACCCAGACTAAATAATATCCAACATTTTTTATTTTTTTTACCAAAGATATGTAGCAGTATACATTTTAGGCCAAATTTATGAAGAAAAATTACTTTTTTGCAAAATTTTATAATAGAAATGAAGAAAAATTATTATTTTTTGCAAAATTTTCGTTCTTTTTTCATCTATAGCAAAAAAAAAAAAAAAAACGCAGAGGTGATCAAATACCACAAAGAGAAAGCTCTATTTGTGGGAAAAAAAAAGGACAAAAATTTCATTTGGTTACAGTGTTGTATGACCGAGTTACTGTCATTCAAACTGTGAGAGCACCGAAAGCTGAAAATTGGTCTGGTTATTAAGGGTGTTTAAGTGCCCAGTGGTCAAGTGGTTAAAAAAATGTATTGTTAATTTTACTTTTCTGGTTTGATGCTTTCTTTAAAAAAAAAAAAAAAAGTTGATCACTTTTGGTCCTATTTCAAGAAATGTAAACACCCCTTGTAATAGGAATAGTGCGTGACAGGTCCTCTTTACAGTGAGATATGGGGTCAATAAGTCCCCAGATCTCATCTCTAGGCTGGGAAGCCTGAAATGAAAAAAAAAAAGACCCTGGCCTCCCAGACGAGGTGGCGGCATTTTTTAATTGTGGAGGCTGGGCGTGACATCATAACATCTCACAATCATAGAGACTCTGGGGACCATCTGGCCCACCTGAAATCTCTATGGTCAACATCCAGCGCTGGTCGGTTCCTTCTCCGATTCTCTGATTGCAGGGGCGAGCCAGGAGAAGTGTGCAGGGAACATCCTCTGCCACCCCCTATAAGAACAGATCAACGTCACTATAATTATTTTTATGGTGAAGAGAATCTTCGGCTCTAAAAGAAGATACCTGAATCAGGTCTGTAACTGCAGGCATCATTCAGATATTACGAGTACGTCATATGACACTGGGCGGGCGGGAAATGGTTAAAGTTATTACTAAGATATAAATACATTAATATATGTATAGTTTGTGGGAGATTAGCTCGTGGGGATCACTTTTCTGAAACACAGTCTGTAAACAGGCACTTTCTTTTTAAGTCTGGCAGCTGCCAGGTTTATTTTACAAAAGGTTTGCAGGTTAAAACAAACAAAACAGTAAACTTAAATCCTTGCCGTCCGGCGCTAAACTAAACATCAGGGTCTCCTATCTATACAGTGTGGGGCTGATCCCCACCACCCACAAAATAAACAACAACGCAAACCTTTTTCTTGCAATGTCTTTAGAGAGCTCCTCACACTCAGGTTCCCTCCTCAGTGTCCCAAAACCAGAGAGCTTCCTTCTGATCTCTTCCTGGTTGTTTTTAAGGTCCACCTGACATTGAACTCCAGTGGACCCAAATATCCGGACCGGAACACCAGAGGCCGTAAAACCCGGCCCGGATTCCGGTTCAGCTTCTCAAAATAGAACGTATGCATGGTGAAATATATCTATGGTCAAGTATCTCACCTCGCATACCGTCACAAGTTGCATCAACCACATCCGGACCGCCCACCGTCATTATACGTGATGGGCCGGATTCACGAAAGACTCACACCGACGTATCTCCAGATACACCGACGTAAGTCCAAATGTGCGCCGTCGTATCTTTTTATGCCGATTCCCGACGCTAGATACGTCGAAAAATAGGCTTCCTCCGCCCGACGTAACTTGCCTACGTCGGCGTATTGTGGGCGCATATTTACGCTGGCCGCAAGGGGCGCTTCCATTGATTTACACGTTGAATATGTAAATGACCGAGATACACCGATTCACGAACGTACTTGCACCCGTCGCTGTAATATACGCGGTTTATGTAAGGCGTACGTCCGGCGTAAAGTTATTCCACCTAAAAGTGGCACAACCCATGCAGAGGTATGGACGTCGAAACAGCTGTCGTATGTTACGTCATTTACGTAGTACTACGTGAATAGGGCTGGGCGTAGGTTGCGTTCACGTCGTAGGCAGTGTTCGACGTATCTTAGGCAGCTATTTTGATGTAACTGTGAGTATGCGCACTGGGATGCGTCCAAGAGACGACGCATGCGGAGTTTGTTTTTTGAAGCTCAGCCCATCATTTGCATGGGGTCACGCTTCATAATAATATATCACGCCCACTTCCACCTACTTTGACTTACGTCAGCTCACGCCAACACCTATACGATACGCTGGCGCAACGTTGAGCGCATATTCTTTGTGAATAGCATGCTTGCCTCTCAACGTTGCGCTGGCGTATCGTAAAGTAGATACGCTACGCCCACACAAAGATGTGCCTCTCTACGTGAATCCGGCCCCATGTGTTTAAAGAGGAATAGCTAGCTACAATAACCCCGGTATCCTTTTCTTCAGTGGGCGGTCCTCTACAAGACAAAAGTGGTCTATAATCATTTTTATTGGCGGCAGGAGAGGGGCCCCCCCTCCTGCCACTCTCCGGTGCTCTGTGCCTTTGCCAGCGGAGGCGATCTGGTTCTTTTCTTTGCTGTGCATGAAGACGAGTGAGGGGAAGATGGCTGCCACCCATCTCCATATCACTGCAGGGCATTTATTTTTATTGCATTTAAGTCCAAATATGAGATCTGAGGTCTTTTTGACCCCATTTTTCATATTTAAGAGGACCTGTAATGCTTTTTTCTATTACAAGGGATGTTTACATTCCTTGTATTAGGAAAAAAAGTGACCCAATTTATTTATTTTTTTAAACAGTGTTAAAAAGCAGTGTTTTTTTAAAAGCGCCCCATCCAGACGAGTGCAGAAGTGAACGCATACGTTAGCAGCCCCCGCATATGAAAATGGTGTTCAAACCACACATGTGAGGTATTGCCGCGATCGTCAGAGCGAGAGCAATAATTCTATCCCTAGACCTCCTCTGTAACGCAACCTGTAGAATTTTTTATACATCGCCTATGGAGGTTTTTAAGGGTAGAAGTTTGACGCCATTCCACGAGTGGATGCAATTTTGAAGCGTGACATGTTGAGTATCAATTTACTCGGCGTAACATTATCTTTCACAATATAAAAAAAAAATGGGCTAACTTTACTGTTGTCTTTTTTTTTTTTATTCAAAAAAGTGAATTGTTTAAAAAAAACATAGGTTTGTAAGACCGCTTCACAAATACGATGTGACAAAAAGTATTGCAATGACCGCCATTTTATTCTCTAGGGTGTTAGAAACAAAATGATAATGTTTGGGGTTTCTAAGTAATTTTCTAGCAAAAAAAAAAAATAGTTTTTAACTTGTAAACACCGAGTCTGAAAAACAGGCTCAGTCCTTAAAGGGGTTGTAAACTTATTTTTTTTTTCCCCTAAATAGCTTCCTTTACCTTAGTGCAGTCCTTCTTCACTTATCTCATCCTTTGATTTTGCTTTTGAATGTCCTTATTTCTTCTGAGAAACCCTCACTTTCTGTTCTTCTGTCTGGAACTACACACAGTAATACGAGGCTTTCTCCCTTGTGTGGAGAAAGCCTCTTGAGGGGGGAGGGGGCGAGCAGGAGTGTCAGGACGCCCACTAACACAAAGCTCCTTTCTCTATCTGCAAAGTAGACGGTGTCCTGACTTGCCTACTCACCCCCTTCCCTTTCAAGAGGGTTTCTCCACACCAGGAAGAAGGCCTTGCATTACTGTGTGTAGGTACAGACAAAAGAACAGGAAGTGAGCATTTCTCAGAAGAAATAAGGACATTTAAATGCAAAATCGAAGGATGAGGTAAGTGAAGGAGGGCTGCACTAAGGTAAAGGAAGCTATTTAGGAAAAACATTTTTTTACCTTTACAACCCCTTTAAGTGGTTAAAGTTATTCTAAACCTTTGTTTGTTTTTTTTTGTTTTTTATAACAAACACATCATACGTACCTATTTTGAGCAATAGTTTTGCACCGATCTTCCTCTTCTGTGGTCACCCACCGGCATTCCTGGCTCCTCCTCTATAGCTAGTGCCCCTAAAGGAAGCTGTTTCCTATGGGGGTACTGATGCATGCTCAATGCATCTATTGACACAGACAGTGTTTCACGGCCCCACCCCTGCTCACAGGATTTGATTGATCTCTCAGAATGAATAACTTCAAATTAAAACCAGTCAGGGATGGCTTGTATTGAAGCATTTTTTATGACTTGTTAAGAATAGTTCAATGTTCAAAGTCTGGGCACAGGAGTACTTTATATTAACTGGCTGCCATAAATAAGCCTGGATGCATTCAAAGGACAATCAAAACTCAAGACAATTTATACACATTATTAGTTCTCAATGAAAAGAGAACAAAATAAAATACTATGCAAGTTCCACATGCAGTCAGCAGTTATTGCACAGCAAACATATTATAGAAAGCTGGCCTCAGTCCTTTCTGGTTGTTATTTATGTTAGTTGGGGCCGTACACATCTGTACATTTTTGAAAAAAAAAATAGTTTTTTTTTGCAGCTTCATCTCAGTACTAAAATCAGTGCAAATAATTTTTACATTTTCTGTTATAGAATAAAGCAGGAACTTTCAAGTGGTGGGAAGCATAACACTACTCTTCTTTTGGAAAAACTGGTAGGAAATGTATTATTTTATCATTTTGAGTTGTAAGTGATAGTATAACGATAACCTTGTGAAAGAACCCATTCAGTCTGGAATAGAAATGAAAGGCAAAACTTTTTTGTATATGTATAAAAAAAATATATATTATAAATACCTTTTTTTTTAAATAAGTGATCCCATTCCCTCTGTTCTGAACTGCATAAGAGCTGGGGGAGGAGAAGCAGAAGTTCACTGAGCTTCACAGTGAATGAGCGGAGGGGGGAGGGGGTGCAGGACAAGTCTGATCATTGGAAGAAAGCAGACTGAGTTACCAGCATAGTTAGAGAACTGACCACGCTAGGAAGGATGTGCTTTGTCTAGTGTAGTCAGTTTGAAATAGGAAAGCAGAGGGACTGGCAGGAACACCAGGGATTTCACACAAAGGAAGCAATAAAAAGAGGATACTTTTTCATACAAGTACATGGTACAGGCAGACAGGAATATGAAATGTTGGGGTAACAAAAGCTTAAGGCTGGGTTCACACTGCAGCATGGAGTGTCTCACAGCAGGAGTCCGGGAGTGAACTCAGCCTTAAGCTTTTTTTTTTACATTGTGTCTGATACATTCATGATAAATGGGTGTATTAAAGCTGAAATTGCTCTGGGGAAATTACAAAACTACCCTGACAGTGGGGCTCCCCACACAACAAGGACTATGGGCCAGATTCAGGTAGATCAGAGCATCTTTGCTCTGGAGTAACGCTTCTCATTTACGTTACTCTGCCGAAATTTTAGGAGCAAGTGTTATTCATGAAGCACTTGCTCCTAAAGTTGCGGCAGCGCATCGCAAATGAGCCGGCGGAATTCAAATTGGGCGGGTACGGGGCGTGTAGTATTCAAACTAAGCGCGATCCCGCGGCGAACGTACTGCGCATGCGTCGACTGTCAATGCATCCCAGTGTGCATGCTCCAAATTCTGTCAGTGAACGTCAATGACGTCACATCCCCATTCATGAATGTTTTACGCAAGCGACGCGATTTGTTTTTTTTCCGACGCGATGACGACGCCTATACTTAACATAGGATATTCCAACAGGGGGCTGCTTTATCTATACGCCGCGTATCGCTTCCGTAAACGTCGTAAAGTCACTGCGTCGCGCCCGAAAAAGATTGTGAATTTCCGATTCCCGCTCATTAACATATTTTTTGAGCGTAAATCGGCGGGAACGCCCCCGGCGCCATTTTTAAGTTGAAGTAACGATGCGATGGCGAAATTCAATTGCGCCGATCGCATCGGAACTCCAACCCGGCGTTTCTTGTTTTCTGGTTACAGAAAACAAAAACGCCGGCTTAAAGTGACAGTTAGGCTGGCGGATCCATTGATCCGCCAGCCTAACTCTACCTGAATCTGGCCCTAAATGTTTACAACACCTGCATGATCCTCCTCTATTTGTGACTAGTCACCTGCAGATGCTTTGCTGCACCATCTGTTGGTCATTCTCTGACATCATCATGTACTATGCAGGACCAGCAATCTTTCATTGTATGCGAGGAGGCTGAGGGCCTGTAACATCAGAGGGAATAGGAAAACACCAGCTGCCAAGGGAGCCAAATCTAAACAAAGTAAAACGTTTTTTAAGGTACCCTAGGAAAAAAATTTGCATTTATCCCTTGCAGTGCATGGGGAGCTCCAATGCAAGGGCAGTTTTTTCATTTCCCCAGGATTCAGCTTTAATTTGAATCAACTGTTAAACTGTATTTGCTTACCTCCAGGTATTTGTGAAAAGTAGCTTATTGGATAAATTAAAAATCTAGGATTTTCCAACAATGAGACTGTTGTATCTATCCAGGAAGAGCTCATAAATCACACAGAAGCCCGAGGCCTACAGTCCCAAACTTCCCAAACTCCCTGGGGGCATTTACTTGCAAAGGGCTTATTAAGCTGACACACACAGACTTTTTTGACCAGTTTTCCACAGTCATTGAAAACAGGTTTACAAAAGCTGGCTATAAACTCTACGAAAAATCTTCCGAACGAACTTTCGTTTTTTTTTTACATATACCTAGTGCAGAAAGTTTGGACGGGAAACACATTAACCTTACGATTTATCATTCGTTCGCCAAAAAATTTCCAAACTTGTCCTTTGTTTTTTCGGCTCAAAAACGTCGCAACGATTATTGATTTTGTGCCCATTAACTGTTTCGAAAAACGAACAAACTGTCTGAACGACGATTTTTGCCTGATTTTTCGTATAGTGTATGGCCAGCATTAAGGCCTGGAAAAAAAAAAACCAAAAAAAGTAACAAATGCACTGGCCACATTTAAGGATTGGTAGGCTGCAATGTATTATTTTTTTGCTTTTGGGTTTAGATATGCTTTAAGGTTTTGCAATGTAATGTAACTTCCCAAATTAAACTTCTTTGGTACCTAGGTACAGCTGTACTGTACATCTAATGGATTTTCCTTTAGAGTGTGAAGCTTGGATTGTCTGTATGCTGAATACCACTGTGATGCTAGGAAGTGGAAACAGCTGTATTTTACTGTGACATTATGACTTCACTTAGGGATTGTACAGTACTACTCAAATGAGATATAAAGCATAAACAAACCTTGTTAACCAAGGCCAGAGTAACACCGATCTTGGACAAGCCACTAGTTATGCTATAAAATAAATATAACTGAGAATCTGACTCAGGCTATGTGATCAGCTAAACTGTTTACAGATGTGCATTAAGTGTCAGTTTAGCTACTGGCCAGAAATCCAATACCTAACAAAGGGGACTGATAAATATTTCTTTGTACATGAGGTAGCCATCAGTGCTAGACTTACATCACATATCGGTATATTAAAAAAAAAATCCATAATGAAAGTAATTCTCAAACACAGCAATGTGCAGTGGGATAGCTTGTGTATTTGACATTCACAGCATTAATGAGCTGATCACAGGACTATGATTACTTGCTAATGTTCCTGGCTTGGGTATGTGGCAGGGGTAACTGTACCAGATACAATGTCAGGAAAATCAAAATAGCCCTAAACAGATTTCCTTTACCTAAGTCAGGCAAGCATTTGCGACAGTATCAGTAAAATTTACGTGCAGGAAATGCAGGAAAATCTTACTCCTGCCACATTAAGAACCTGTCGCTTTGGCAGTGTCAAGGCTGGGCTCAGCCCTTCCTTCTGTGAGCTGGCCGTCAGCTGTCAGCTAATTGCCAGCTCCTATCTCTCCAAAGTGACTCACCCGTTGATCATTTCCTGCTCGTCGGTCCTGGTTACTTAAGCCGTCAAATCCAGATCTTCTCTGCCTTCGCCTTGGTCACATCTCTAGAGACACTCTCCTGTGTTCCTGTTAAAGACTTGCTTGGCTGACATCCCTTGACGGCTTAAGTAACCAGTTCTGCCAACAAATGGCAGAGTACTTTCACAACAAAATATTAAAGTTACGAGCCTCTATATCTCCTTTAGTTGCCCCTAGCGTAAGCCATCCAGCCCTAGAACTGAGTGGGGATCACACTATTATTCCCTTACGGGAATTTACCCCACTCACGGAAGTCTCGGTTAGAGAGATTATTCGGGCCTTAAAAGCCTCCTCCTCCCCTTTGGATCCCTGTCCTCCTAAGTTGATGAGGTCCTGCGCGGAGGCCCTGGCCCCGTTTATACAGGACATCATTAATAGCTCCTTTGCCTCCGGTCGGGTGTCGAGTTCTCTTAAGCAGGCGGTGGTGACTCCCCTGCTTAAGAAACCATCACTCGCCCCGACTGAGATGAGCAACCTGAGACCAATTTCTGGCCTTCCGTTCGTGGCGAATTTAGCCGAAAAAGCTGTGGTAGGTCAACTTCAGAGTCACCTAGAGTCTAACAACATTCTGGATGACTACCAGTCGGGATTCCGGGCCTGGGCGAGGCACAGAGTCAGCTCTTGTCAACGTCCGGGACGATCTTCTGACGGCTTTAGACCAGGATCACTCGGTGGTTCTAGTGTTACTGGACCTGTCTTCTGCATTCGACACCATTGACCATCAGGTGCTTCTGGATCGATTGGTAACGATTGCCAGATTAGAAAGTCAAGCCTTGGTATGGATGAATAAAAATAGTAGTGCTAGCGCACGTGGTAAAGCATAACTTAGGATGTATAATAATGGGTAAGCACACAGTACACAAAGTGTGCTAAATCAGTGGTATCTGTGACAAAGCAAAAAAAGCAAAAACAACACAACAATCCAACAAGGGTGCTATGTCCAAACCAAGTGCACTAAAGTCCTTAATGTGAACAGTGTGAAGGAGGGATGTCCACTAGTTGCAGAAAGGTGAGGAAAGGAAAGAGCCCCACCACACGGCACGTCTAGTCTCACAGAACTCTCACCTCCAGCCAGACATAACCAGCATGTAGGATATCCTTGGTATAGACAATCTCCCCCAGTGATGTTGTTTGTGGATCCCCACAGGTCAATGGAACGATGAATGTCTAAGTACTCAGGTATATTCACAGGACACAGATAAGGAGAATCCGGGAAAAGACAAAGGAAGCCTCCAATAGTGCGTTAACTTGATAACCAGGGAGTTTTAATAAAACAAATGTACTTACAACAAAAAAAGATAAAATTGGCATCAAACAGCGGGATCGTAGCGCTTGCAGCACGTCACTCATCTGCCCGTCCTTCCCTTCCCTACGCGTTACGACACAGGGTCACGTGTCTTCATCTGGGGAATTCCCCAGATGAAGACACGTGACCCTGTGTCGTAACGCGTAGGGAAGGGAAGGACGGGCAGTTGAGTGACGTGCTGCAAGCGCTACGATCCCGCTGTTTGATGCCAATTTTATCTTTTTTTGTTGTAAGTACATTTGTTTTATTAAAACTCCCTGGTTATCAAGTTAACGCACTATTGGAGGCTTCCTTTGTCTTTTCCCGGATTCTCCTTATCTGTGTCCTGTGAATATACCTGAGTACTTAGACATTCATCGTTCCATTGACCTGTGGGGATCCACAAACAACATCACTGGGGGAGATTGTCTATACCAAGGATATCCTACATGCTGGTTATGTCTGGCTGGAGGTGAGAGTTCTGTGAGACTAGACGTGCCGTGTGGTGGGGCTCTTTCCTTTCCTCACCTTTCTGCAACTAGTGGACATCCCTCCTTCACACTGTTCACATTAAGGACTTTAGTGCACTTGGTTTGGACATAGCACCCTTGTTGGATTGTTGTGTTGTTTTTGCTTTTTTTGCTTTGTCACAGATACCACTGATTTAGCACACTTTGTGTACTGTGTGCTTACCCATTATTATACATCCTAAGTTATGCTTTACCACTTGCGCTAGCACTACTATTTTTATTCACTTATTACTAATGCTGTGTATGCATTGTTTGTGTTTGCTGCAGACTGTTATTGTTTAGAGATATTTTTTTAGTAGCGCAGAAGTTCCACTTGATATAACACTTGGTATGGATGGCCTCCTTTCTCCTGGAGAGGACGCAGCGAGTACAGCTGGGGGTTTTTCAATCAGCAGACCTCCCCCTCTCCTGTGGAGTTCCACAGGGCTTGGCTTTATCTCCAGTCCTGTTCAACATCTATGTGAGGCCACTGGCTGACCTCATCAGGCATCACAATCTCCAGTTCCATGTCTATGCCGATGACACGCAGCTTTACTTTAAATTCAAACATGGTGAAGTTGCTCCCGAAACCCTGGCCGCTTGCCTTCGGGAGATCGATCAGTGGATGTGTGCCAACTCTCTGAAGTTAAACAATAGTAAGACCGATTGTATTACCTTCAGTGACTTGAGTCTGGCCCCTACACTGCCCCAATGGCCCTCGGAGTTTTGCAGCGTTCCCGAGAGAGCCACCCAGGTCAGGGACTTGGGAGTCATCCTGGACTCCCGGTTGACTCTGATCCCCCAGATAAGCAAGGTGGTAAGCACCTGCCACTTCCATCTTAAACTTCTGAGGGTGTTATTTCGATTCATTGACCACCCCAGCAAAGAAACGGTTGTCTCTGCTACGATTGCTAGTCGCCTGGACTATTGTAATGCCCTGTATCTAGGACTCCCTAATAACAACCTGCATAGACTCCAGCTTGTCCAAAATGCAGCTGCGCGGCTACTCACGGGTGCTTCCCGTAGAGAGCATATCACCCCCTCTCTTGTCGCCCTGCATTGTCTTCCTATTTCAAAAAGGATATTGTTCAAGACTGATTGTATTATGCACAGGGTATTCTATGGTTCGGGTCCAGGCTACCTCCGTGCAAGATTCATCAAATACGTTCCCTCCCGCCCCCTCCGTTCCAGTACCTCCCTAGATTTTACGGTGCCTCGCTTTAGGAAGGCTCGTCGAGGAGGTCGCTCTTTTTCCGTCCAGGGGGAGAAATTTTGGAACAGCATCCCCCTGCCGATTAGACAGGTTAGCAATCTCCTGGCTTTCCGTCGCAAACTTAAAACCCACCTGTTTACCCAAGCCTATGGCTGAACCAGTAGAGGGGTGTTTTGAGTCCTTCTCATGTTATATTAGGTTTCTCTCTTCTTAGTACCCCTTTTAATTGCTGCGGTGCCGATTTTTGTTCTCTGCTATGGGTGATGTGTACTTTTGCGTTTAGCACTTTGAGGCCCTATGGGTAAGACGGGCGCGATATTAAACACTTTTTAATAATAATAATAATAATAAGATCCTGCTCGCTGTTCTACTACGCTGATCTCTGGCTCCCTGTCATTTTGACTTATTTGACTACCTGTTCTGGTTCCTTAACTCTAGCTATGTTTTGACTATGTTTACCTTTTTTCTATTATTATTATTATTATTAAACAAGTGTGATTTAACTGTACTTCTGTCTCGGTCTGATTCATGGTTTCTGTCAGTAGGTGAAGGACATGAATTCAGAAGATGCAGTTAATCCACTTGTTGGTAGTATTTTTTCCAGACTGGATGACCAGGATCACCACATGGATCAGTTTGCCATGGTGTTACAGATGCTCCTGAGACGCATGGCTCACCTGGAATCTCCCACTGTGGCGTCTGTAGAACCTGTGTTGCAGGCTGACCCTGCTGTTACCCCAGTCTCTGTGCAGGCACCTGCATTGAGTATTACCTCTAAAAGAGGTATGTCTGGTTTCGCTTCACTTCCTCAGCAATTTGGGGGCGATCCAGTTCAATGCAGAGGGTATCTCAACCAGGTTTACATATAGTTTGGGATGCTGCCCCAGGCGTTTCCTACAGACGGAAGAAAAGTAGGTTTTGTGATATCTTTTTTTTCTAAGAGAGCCTTGGCCCGGGCAAACCCTCTATGGAAGACGCAAAAAACTGTTGTCTTGAGTTTATTTCCATTAAAAGGGTATTTGACGTTCCCGCATGCTCCGCTTCTGCTGCCAAAAGCCTCATGTCCCCCAAACAGGGTACAAGAACTGTTGCCGATTACGCCATTGACTTAGTTGTGTGGAACAATGAGGCCCATGTGGCTGCTTTTTCTCACGGTCTCTCGGACTCTCACTATTTTTGCTATAATACATATCCCAATTTTTGTTTTTAAAAAAATAATTTTTTCCTCAGTTTAGTATTCTACATATTTTTGGTAAAAAAAATTACAATACGGGTATATTGAGTGGTTTGCGCAAAAGTTATAGCGGCTACAAAAGAGGGGGTAGATTTTAGGCAGTAATGACGGCGATCAGCGATTTTTATCAGAACTTCGATATTGTGGTGGACAAATGGAATCCTATGCATTAAGGTGAAAAAACTTCTGTCACTGACCAGCCCCCCACCCCCATTTTACCCACCTGAGTCTTTTTTTTCCCCCGCCGAAAACGCGCTCTTCCTCTCTGCCCGGGGGGCTTGGCTCTTGATTGGATAGCCATTGGCTCTCGCTGCTGTCAATCAAATCCAAGGACGTGGGCTCCAGGGGGCGGGGCTGAGTCTTACATTCAGCTCTATGGATGCTGAATGCTAGACTCAGGAGTGCGCCCGCAAGGTAACCCCCCGGAAGAGCGCTATTCCCAGGGGGTTATACGATGCAGGGAGGAGCCGCAAAAGCTGGTGGGGGACCCCAAAAGTTGAGGATCGGGGCCACTCTGTGCAAAACGAACTGCACAGTGGAGGCAAGTATGACATGTTTGTTTATGAAAAACAAAGCCTTGCAATCACTTTAACCATATACACTAAATTATCAAAAGTATTGGGACGCCTGCCTTTACACGCACATGAACTTTAATGGCATCTCAGTCTTAGTCCGTAGGGTTCAATATTGAGTTGGCCCAAACTTTGCAGCTATAGCAGCTTCAACTCTTCTGGGAAGGCTGTCCACAAGGTTTAGGAGTATGTCTATGTCAATGTTGTACCATTCTTCCAGAAGCGCATTTGTGGGGTCAGGCACTGATGTTGGACGAGAAGGCCTGGCTTGCAGTCTCCACTCTAATTCATCCCAAAGGTGATCTATTGGGTTGGGGTGCAGGCCAGTGAAGTTCCTCCACCCCACACTCGCTCATTCATGTCTTTATGGACCTTGTTTTGTGCACTGGTCCAAATCATTTGATGAAGGGGGTGATTATGTTGTTGGGTTGGGTTGTTTTTCAGGGGTTGGGCTTGGGCCCTTAGTTCCAGTGAAGGAAAGTCTTATGCCGCGTACACACGATCATTTTTTGTGATGAAAAAAAAACGACGTTTCAAGTGATGTAACAAAACGAAATTTTTCAAACTTAATTTTCCAAAACGACATTGCATACACACCATCGTTTTTCCAAAATGCTCTAGCAAAGCGTGGTTATGTACACCACGTTCGACGGCACTCTGTTCCATTGAAGCTCCGTCTCATAACTTGCCTCTGAGCATGCGCGGCTTTAAAAACGTCGTTTTCAACATCGTTTTGCCCACACACCATCACTTTATGACACAAAAAAACGACGTTTTGAAAAACGACACAAAAAATTCAAGCATGTTTGAATTTTTTTTGGTCGTTTTTTTGAAGACATAAAACAACGTTTTGCCCACACACAGTGACTTTAAATGACGTTTTTGAAAACGTTGTTTTTTTTCATCACAAAAAATGATCGTGTGTACGCGGCATTAAGGCGTCAGCATACCAAGACATTTTGGACAATTTCATGCTCCCAACTCTGTGGTAACAGTTTGGTGATGACCTCTTCGTGTTCCAACATGACTGCACACCAGTGTCCACATCAGTGCCTGACCTCACAAATGCGCGTCTGGAAGAATGGTCAAACATTTGCATAGACACACTCCTAAATCTTATGGACAACTTTCTCAGAAGAGTTGAAGCTGTTTTGGAAATTTATTTTACGTTCACTTTTAATGATATCGGTGACCAGGACAAATAGAGAGGGGGCACAGACAGCAATAAAAACTGAAAGGTGTTCTAATCCCTCTACTATTTTTAAATCATAATGGCAACAGCAACTACCCAAATAACCCTAATCAAAGGTTTACATACCCCAGTTCTTATAACTGTGTATTGCCCCCTTAAACATCAATGACAGCTTGAAGTCTTTTGTGGCATTTGTGGATGAGGCTCTCTATCACCTCAGATGATAAAGCTGCCCATTCCTCTTGGCAAAATGCCTTCAGTTCTTGTAAATTCTCCCCAGAGTGAGGGGACTAAGACTGCCACTCCAGAACCTTCACTTTATTCTTCTGTAGCCAATGACAGGTCTACTTGGCCTTGTGTTTTGGATCATTGTCATACTGAAATGTACAAGTACATCCCATGTGTAGCTTTCTGGCTGATGAATGCAAATGTTCCTCCAATATTTTTTGATAACGAAATAAAAACCAAATTTCCTGTGCCTTTGTAGCTCATGCATCCCCAAAACATCAGCGATCCACCTTTGTGTTTTACAGTAGTAATGGTGTACCTTTCATCATAGGCCCTGTTGACTCCTCTCCAAATAAAGTGTTTATGGTTGTGGCCAAAAAAGCAAAATTTTGGTCTCATCACTCCAAATTACTTTGTGCCATATGGTTTGAGGCTTGTCTCTGTGCTGTTTGACGTATTGTAAGCGGGATACTTTGTGGCATTTGCGTAGTAATGGCTTTCTTCTGGTGACTTGACCATGCAGCCCATCTTTCTTCAAGTGCCTCCTTATTGTGCATCTTGAAACAGCCACACCACATGTTTTCAGAGAGTCTTATATTTCATCTGAAGTTATTTGTGGGGTTTTCTTTGCATCCTGAACTATTTTCCTGGCACTTTTAGTTTGTCTACCTGACCATGGTTTGGTTTTTAACAGAACCCCTCATTTTCCACTTTTTTTATTTAGAGTTTGAACACTGCTGATTGGCATTCTCAATTCCTTGGATATCTTTTTATAACCATTTCCTGTTTTATACAGTTCAACTACCTTTTCCCATAGATCCTTTGACAATTCTTTTCCTTTGCCCATGACTCAAAATCCAGAAATGTCAGTGCAGCATTGGATGAAAGATGCAAGGGTCTTTCAGGAGTCCAGAAACTCATTGACCTTTTATACACACACACACACTAATTACAAGCAAACAGATCACAGATGAGGATCGTTACCTTTTAAAACCAATCAAACCCCTTTGTGTCAACTTGTGTGCATGTTATCGGGCCAAAAAGTAAACTTTTGCTCAGAAGCATTTGGGTAGTTTATTTTGCCATGTGCCATTATGATTTGAAAAAAAGTAAACACAGTTGATTGATAATAGCTTCAGCCAAACACTGACCACGAGTGTAAGAATTTGTTTGTGTTATTAATCATATTCTCTGAAAAATGGCCAAGAAATCATAAATTCTGCCAGGGTATGTAAACTTATGAGCACAACTCTATGTATTGTATTCATGCTTTGTATTCATTTGCACTTCAACAAAACTTTTTTGAACAAAAAGTGTATGTAAAGACATAGGGCCAGATTCACGAACACTTGCGCTGGAGTATTTGGATATGCGCCGCGTAACTGTGCTGATGCGCCGTCGTTTCTATGTGCCCGTACCCACCAAACTAGATGCGCCCAATAACGGGTCATTTGCGACCGGCGGAACGTTCCGACGCCAGAGTATCGTCAGCGCTTATTTTCGCTGGGCGCATCAGTCGCGCCCATTGATTTCCCCTGCAAATATGCAAATGAGGGAGATTTCCCAATTCACGAACGGATTAGCACCATACGCTGGCTACATGCGCCGCGCGTATCTGGTCCGTCCGGCGCAAAGTTATTTCTACAAAAGGCTGCTTTATCTTTACTCCAGACGCTCACAGGTCAGCAGGAGAGCAGCTACAGCAGCGTTACCGACGATAGGAGCTTGCTGAACAACAACACTTGCAAGGACAACACCTCTGTGTGCCAACATGCCAGGGGCAATTGTGGTCCTAGAACTACTGATGGGTCCCCTGGAACCAAGAAGGCGGCCACGTGAGAGGATATACCGCACTCGTCTGAACCTCTTTGGCATGGGGGATGAGGAGGTGTATCGCCTCTTCAGATTCAGCCCTGATACAATACTTGAACTAACCACAACCCTGCAGGATGACATCACCAGCAAGACACACCGCTCACAAGCAGTGCAGCCACTGGTGAAGGTACTGGCAACACTTCATTTCCTTGCAAGTGGATCATTCCAGCGTACAAGTGGAGTGGTGGCTGGGATGTCACAATCCTCCATGAGCAGATGTGTGCACCAGGTTGTCCCTGCAATCCTCAGACGCATGTCCAACCAGTTCATCAGACCAACCACTGAGGAGCTGCGGCAGAAGGCAATGACAGATTTCTACAACCTTGCCAGATTCCCACGCACTGTGGGGGCCATTGATTGCACACATGTGGCCCTACAGCCCCCCAGTGCCACAGAGCACATATACCGCAATCGGAAGCATTGGCATTCCATCAACGTACAGGTGATAGCCGATGCCCAACGCCTCATATGGCACGTCCGTGCCAAACACCCCGGGTCCAGCCATGACAGCTACATATACAATCAGAGCCCCATCCCAGCAGAATTTAACCAGAACATGTATGGGGACAGCTGGCTGGTTGGTGAGTGACATGGGAGTCAGGCATGACTATCCCCTCCCGTGATGCACAACAGAAATCGCACATGCATGACTAACATTATCCTGTCTTTTCCCTTCCAGGTGACTCTGCATATGCACTGGGACCCCATCTAATGACTCCTTTCCGGAACCCCCAAACCAGAGGAGAGAGAAGATACAATGAAGCACACATCAAAACCCGTGCAGTGGTGGAGCAAACATTTGGGCTCCTGAAGTCCCGTTTCCGATGCCTGGATAAGTCTGGGGGGACCCTATTGTATTCCCCTACCTTTGTGTGTCAGATCATCGGTGCATGTTGCATACTACATAACTTTGCTATGAAAAAAGGCCTGCATATTGACATACGTGATGACCTGACCCCCGACCCACACAGTCCCCACCTGCCAGAGGACACCCAGTCTGCTGATGGAAGAGCAGTCAGGAGGGTCCTCGCCGTAGGCATCTTTGGACACTAAACCAAAACATTAATAACACAGACAGTGCACGCGTGTACACCACTGATGTCCCTAGATCACACACACCACATGCACATCGCATTGGATTAGCCCAAGTCCAGCATGTAGGAGTTGGGAGCAGTAACGCCAGCGTCAAGGCCCCAATGATGTCACTGTCCATTCACACACCTTTCACACGTCATTCATTCAGCCGTGGGGTTCACTTCACCACCACGGCCGAGGGTGACACCCCTTACTTTCAGGAGTGCCACCCCCTCACATTCACACACCATTCACACTGTCCCCTGCACTCCTGACCGTGTGCAGTACAAAAATAAATTAATAATATCATATCCTGATAAATAAAATAAACAAAATCTCATAACCTGAGAAAAAGAAAAAAAAAACTCATGACCTGAGTATGTCCAAACCAAAAATATAAAACAAGAAAAAAAAAAAAGGCCTCATCGGGGATGCCGGGGGCTTCTTCTGGGGGCCCCTCTCTGGCTCCGCAGCTGCCTGGATGGAGTGGGTGGGGGTGGGGGGGCATCTGGAGGTGGCTGATCCCCAGGTGGGCCACTCCTGACAGGTGTGGCCTGCATGCCCTCCAAGGCCCTGGCTATCCGTCCAAGGTAGGAGTTCGTCTGGGCCTGCATCCGGAGCTGACGGGTGACCTGGTAGTGCTGGGCCCGCCGACTCAGCCTCCCCTGGTCCCGGATGGCAGCACTGTTGGCCTGGACGGCTGCAGTAAGGTGCCGAATATCCCCCTGCACCTCCCCCAAAGTGGTGACCACTGCAGCGCAGTTGCAGCTTACATCCTGCACTGCGTTGCTGAGGTTGGCAACGGAGCCCAGGCTGTCAGACACTTTCTGTAAGTGCCCAACTATGGCCCCCATCTGTTCCGTCTGCCTGGCGTGATCCCTCGCCAACTGGTCCTGGACACCATCAGACACCCCCCTGGTCTTCTGGGTCGCCTTCCTGGGGCCAGAAGATGGTTGTCCTCGGGTGGAAGGAGTCGCCCTTGAGGGGCTTCCAAGGATGGGGGAGGGGACGACAGACGGCCCAGGAGAAGGGGAGGAGACAGACAACACTAAGGTAAAGTCCTGCTCTGCCACAGCAGGATCCTCTACAACCACCTCGGCAGGTGTGGTGTGGCCACTCTCCTCCTCCACAACCTCTTCACCACCCAGTGGCTCGGGCACACGATGGCGTGGGGGGGATGGGGTGGAATGCACGCTGACAGATGATGGCCCAGCTCCGTCATCTGTGGATGACAGAAAGCAGACACATGTTGGTGGTCCCACACACTTGGCACATGTACCCTCCCCCCCCCAAATGCAAAACAACAAATAGGGGATTATAAAACACTTACCTGTCCTTGTGCCTTCCTCCACGGAGTCATAGCCTGCGACCCCCTCCACCTGCTCCCTCTCCAGGCAGCGAGCAACCACCTCCTCCTCTGCGGTTAGGGTGACAGGACATGGGGGACCACCACCTGTGCCCCTCTCATACCTCCTGATGGAGGCCACCTTGTCCCTCACCTTGCGCCGCAGGTCATTAATTTTTTTTTGTATGTCCCCAGCAGTCCGGGTGGAGTACCCCAGGACATTGACCCTGGCAGCAATGGACTCCAGGATGCCCTGCTTCCTCTCCCGGCTGGTCTTCCGGCTTTTTTTGCCATGGAGAAAAGCATTATCCGTCTCCATTGCCGAAATGATGAGCGAGACCTCCTGTGCATTAAAATTCAGGTTCCTCCTCTCTCTGGGGGTAGCGGGAGCAGCCATCACCAAAAAAAAGTATCTTCCCTGGGGTGGGGGGAAGCGGAAATACTTTTGCGCCGGAATGGCGTTTCCGCCAGCGCTTTTAAGCGCCCAGCGGAACGCATTGCGCTGACGTTTCCCAGGAAGTGGTGCCGACGGAAGTTGTGAGCATGTGCACAAGGGGGGCGAGTGGAGCCGCACTCACTGCGCATGCTCCGTGGATGATGCGCTGAACGTAAGCCTCTGCGCTGGGCTCCGCCCATCATTTACATATGATCACACCCACTTCCACTTGCGTCAGGTTACGCCAGCGCATTATCGTTACTCTGGCGCAAGTTTACGCGCAACTGCTATGTGAATTACAGGACTTGCGCTGAAAGGGTCTTCAGAGTAACGTAAATGAGAAGCGTTACTCCAGAGGAAAGACACTCTCATCTACCTGAATCTGGCCCATAACTTTTTCTACTAGTTTTGTAGGAAAGTGTTGGAACCTCTGTAAGATTTTATTGCTGTATTTGTGCCTGTTAGGCCGCGTACACATGATAGGTCTAAACCGATGAAAATGGACTGAAGTTCAGTTTCATCGGTCCAAACCGACCGTGTGTACGGCCCATCGGTCTGTCGTCCTTCGGACCAAAGTTTTAAAACTTGCTTTTAAATCGGACTGATGGATGCCTGACCATCGGTCCAAACTGATCGTTAGTACACAAAAGCATTGGTTCAAAAACCCGCGCATGCTCAGAATCAAGTCGACGCATGCTTGGAAGCATTGAACTTCGTTTTTTCAGCACGTCGTTGTGTTTTACGTTCTGACACGATCGGTTTTTGAACTGATGGTGTGTACGCACATCAGACCATCAGGCTACTTCAGTGGTGACCCGGTGAAAACAGTCCGTCGGACCATTCTCATCGGGTTGGACCGATCGTGTGTACGCGGCCTTAAGGACATTCCTGCAGAAATTTGAGCTGCCATCAAAGCAGTTATAGACTGAAATTCTTACAGTGTTGTTCGTGCAACAGCTGTCCAACGAGAATTTTCCTTACTTTGGAGAAATTTTCTCTAACTTCCTGCTGTGTCCTCACAAGAAGTGAAGGGAAGCAGGACACATATGGCAAAAAACTTTAACTGCAATAGTTTAAAAAAAACATCCCATTACTTGTTTGCAATTATATTTGTGGAAAAGTATGTGATCTCTAAGGTTATGTCTCAAATAGGCATGTGCATTTCGTTTCGTTCCGAATCGAAATTCGGACGAATTTTCCATTATTCGGACATTCGGATGCATACGAATTTCCGAATTGCTATAATAACGAAAAATTTCGACCGTTTTCGGAATTCATCCATTTTCGACCGAATTTCGAAAAAAAAAATGGTCGAAATCGATTTTTTTTTTTCGAATTCCGAATCGAATACCCGCGGACTAAATTCGATCGGAATTCGAAAAAAAAAAAAAAAAATATTTTCGAATTTAATTCGAAAAAAATTCTATTAGAAAAGAGACTATTTGTTTTCTAATCTGGTTGAAATATTTTCGATTTCGACCGATTTTTCGAAATTCGGTCGAAAACGAACGAATTCGAAAAACGGTCGAAATATTTTCGATTTCGACCGTATTTTTCGAAATTCGGTCGAAAACGAACGAATTCCGAAAACGAATTCAACACATGTAACGAACCTAACTTAACGAAATTTATTAAATGACGAATTGAAACGAAACGAAACGAAACGAATTTTTCACTTTTGCACATGCCTAGTCTCAAAAGATTATGCTTCACCCTACATACCTGCCAAGTGCCCTCAAATGTCAGGTTCAACACCGTTAAATGACTTGGTAATCATCATTCCGCTTTATGCCACTTTTCACTAGGAACCTCCAGGCCTTGCCAGCCAAGTCACTAAAACAGAGCCCTCCCACTGTGAAGTGAAGAGAGATTATGGCCTCTGGATGCTCCCATTACACATGTAGACATAATGTTAGGAATTTCCTGGATTTTTACAAGAATGCTTCCCCAAATATGATCTGATCTTCATCCAAGTTAAAATATTAAATAAATGCAGTCTTTTTTGACAGACAGCCTACACATTTTACTTGCATATCATTAATGAATATTTTAATGACTAGATTATTTAAATAATCTTGGAAAAAACAGCAGCAGCCTGTTGTTTGCTGAAGACCACCTGGCCATTCCAGAGCAAGACTAGCACAGTGTGGTCTAGACAGATGGTACAAAAGTTGACATTTTTGGTAAACATAGACAGCTCTATGTCTGAAGGGAACAAACACTGCATTCCAAATCCGAAATGTCAGATTCCAACCTTGAAGCCTGGTGGAGAGAGTGTTATAATGTAGGGCCGTTTTGCTGCCTCACAGCCCAGCTGTTATAAAAGCCATGAGTGAGTGACCAAGTTGCATCAAGAATATCTAAAGTAGGATGTCAAAGTGTTTTTAGAGCCTGAATGAAGTTTGTATATGCAACATAATGAACAGTTTAAAGACCCGGCCTCAGTTCCATTAAAATACAGTTGTGTAATATAATAAACCATTCAGTCAAGACATTTCAAAAATATACAATTTCTGACATTGTTTTGCATACAAGAATGGGCCAAAATGCCTCTGAATGCCTTGATGACCGTATTGTTAAAATTCCTATTTCTTCCAACCTTGGAGACAGAACTTTCATAAAGACTCTGGAAACTATGGCCAACACAAAGGGAAGCACCACAAACTGTAGCTGCTGATGTCCTATTGCAAAGTGCAGAAAGTGTTGTTGCAGTTGAAAAATGTGGACATAGGCAACTCAGATATTTACTGAGACAATGCATTCTCCCTGTTTATTTTTATATACTGCTTTGGTAGCTTAGGGGGGTACCTTCATCCCTGTTTATTCAATGTACAAATACAATTTACCAAAAGATAGGAAGGTGCCCACTCTACTTACACATATATGATAAATACAATTGCTTATTAAAACCATAACAGAATAAAAAAAATTACTTCATATTACAAAGATATTTACGAGGGGTCCTAAAAAAGTTGTGTTATGTATTATGCCGCGTACACACGACCATTTTTAATGGTCTAGAAAAAACAAAGTTTTTTTCAACCCGACTCTTGTCAAGCCTGCCTCGCCTACACGCGATTGTGAAAAAAAATGCTCTAGCAAAGAGCGGTGACATACAAAACGTACAACGGCACTATAAATGGGAAGTTCTATTTGGATGGCGCCACCCTTGGGGCTTCTTTTGCTGATTTCGTGTTAGTAAAAGTTTGGTGAGAGATGATTCGCACTTTTCAGTCTTCGTGCTTTTCAGTCTGTTACAGCGTGACAAACGTGCTTTCTCCATTACGAACACTAGTTTTACCAGAACGAGCGCTCCCGTCTCATAACTTGTTTTTCTGAGCATGCACGTTTTTTTCACGTTGTTAAAGCCTACACACGAACGTTTTTCATGATGTGAAAAGAGGGAAACAATAATTATAATCTCTATAAAAAAAATCTTCAATTACTACAAACCCCACAAGGTTAACACAAAAGCGTACAGAAAGGGTAACAATGAAACTACAGTATGTGCTCCTCACTTATCAAGCTGGCAGTCAGACTCCATGGGGTACTGATCAAAAATACACATCCATATGTGAGAAAGGATCTAAGGTTGCTTATACCTGCAATATGAGAAATATTGTTATAAAACACCATACATTATGTCAAACTTGTTAAATATATTGACTGGCCTCACTTTAGGTTTGATTAAAGATCCCCCCAAAAAAATCTATTTACAAAGAATTCTAAATCTGTAATAAGCCTCAACAAATTGAGTTACTGTATATCTTGACCTGGAGTTTCATCCTCTCCATCATAAGTCTCTTCCCCCTCAAAAGTATCCCCCCTATCATCCGTTTTTATTATTTTTCATTCAAGAGTTGGATTAATGTCTTAAGGGCTCAAAAATCTGACATCTTAGGCCGTGTACACACGGCAGAGAACCTCGACGGGCAGAACACATCGTTCCGCCCGTCGAGGTTCTCTGCCGGCCGTCGAAATCGGCGACCCGCCCGTCGGGAATGGCAACCAGCCATTCATCCAGGCGGGCCGTCTAGCAAAGAGAGTGCCTGCTCTCTTTTCGCTCGATTAGATTCCCGACGGGCGGGGCGAGCCAGGAGCGTACACACGGCCGAGGTTCTCGCTGGAATGCAGCTTCCAGCGAGGTTCTGGCTGGTTTCCAGCGAGAACCTCGGTCGTGTGTACGCCACCTTAAATGTTTTAAACTGTTCCTGTAATAGTAAGCATGACACATTACTGAATCTAGTCTGCTTATCAAAAATAAACTTTAGCTCAATTTTCTGGCGAACAAGTGAAGGTCCTACATAATTTAAGAATTTATCTAAATCTGCAAAAGGACATTATGGATCAAAATTTGGATGACATTTTTTTGGAAATTTAAATGTATCTAAAATTCCGAACCACAATAGAAACAAATTTCATTCAATCCAAAATAAATTATAACAAAAACAATTAATTGATTTGTATTAATTTGTTTCATTTCAATGACATGATGTGATAGTTGTGCCCTTTGTTAATGTTTGAAGCATCCAAAATAACTTAACAACATTACGGATAATCCGAATTGAATCATATCCATTTGTTTTTATTCTAGTGTGTGTTGGGTGAATATTCAAATAAGATTTTTTCTGCATTGGGACTGAACTTGAGAGACCATTCATAACATTTTTATGTGTGCGGCCCAACAAACAAAGTCAATTGGAAATAAGGAAATTAATTAAACTTAAAAAACATAATGAATGGAAATGTATGCTTAGGATGAGAGTGGCATGGTAGTCTTTGACTCTTAGATAATCAGCCAATTCTTTTGCATTAACATTTTTCATTATTATAAAAAATGCACTACATATGAAATAGAAAAATATTGCAATAAATACAGTAAAGTATAAAAGTGAAATAAGATTATTCCTACCTATAGTGTTTGGGTTGGGTAGAGGTGGATCCATCAGAATTTCTGAATCATAACATAACAAAAGAAATCAGAAGTATTTTTGTTCCATTTGTTACTTTTGGAAGCATGCAACTCCAGTCAATATCGCCCAATCAGCTCATTCCATTTCTAGTTGTGGGTTGGAATAGCAGAGATGACTCAGAGTACATAAGTAATCTCCCACAAATATAGCCAATCTTCAGAAATAACTTCCGAAAATACAAATCGATTTGTAACAGCAAATATACAAAATAAATCTGAATACAGGCGGTCCCCGGGTTACAAACAAGATAGGGTCTGTCGGTTTGTTCTTAAGTTTTTTTTTATTTTTTATTTTTTATTTTTTTAATTTCACATCAGACTTAACCGGGAGGTTAGAGGTTTGAGAGAGGTTCATTATTATTCCGCCCTTCATATTTACTCTTCGGTTTCGCATCACTTGTGATTTTTCTGTTTATTTAATTTGTCATATTTTTCCATTTCTTTATTCTTTCTTTCCCCCTTCCCCTTTTTTTATTTTTTATTAATACGTTATTAGCCATGGGGAAGGGATACAGGTTCAGAGGGGAAAACATTACAGTTATAACACCTTACAACAAAAACAGTTCCAATTGATCCCCTCTGTCTCTATAACCCTAGTTCTCCTATTTCCCCCCCCCCCCCGTTTTTTTTCCCTCCCACCCCTCTCCCTCCCCCTTATTATGCCCCCCCCTCCCTGCTTCTTGATCGTTTACCTTTTCGGGTCGGGCCACCTATATATATTTTTTTTTTTTATCCCTTGTATTTTTTTTCCTCCTCCCTTCCTTCTAGTTTTTGGGCTTACCTATCTGTTTCTGACGTTACATGAAAAAAAAATTTGGTTGTTTTAAAAGATATCCACTGGTCCCAGGTCGGTTTGTTTTTAAGTTGAATCTAAGTTGGAACAGGCACATTTTTTAAAATGTGTGACTCCAGCCAAAAAAATATTTTTTGGATAGCTTAGGGAAGAGTTAAAAGCCCTGTAATGTTTGTTTTGCTGACTGGGCCCCTGTTTAGAAGATTTAACATCACTTTCTGTCCTAATGACAATCGGATTTTGAAAAATTCGGGTTGTTGTGGAAACAAGCTTTGGTGATAAAGTATCAGTGAATTTCACTTCCTGTTGTCTCCTTCCATTTGTAAGTAGGAGTCGTTTGTAAGTCAGATGTTTGTAACTAGGGGATCACCTGTGTACAAAACAAATTCCAAAAATGTAACATTCTAACATAATGAATATGATGAAACTAAATGATTTGCTTGACGAATAAATCCAAATGAAAATGATTTTAAATTTTCCATTGTGCACATCTCTAGACACAAATTTAAACCTAGTTGTAACACTTCCAACTTATTTTGTGACAGTAAATGGGAAGATAGATCTATAATATTCAACTGTGTGTTTGTGCTGTTTTTTGATAACATACTGATGCAAAGTCATGGTTTTCTTTTGAAAGCCTTTCTCTTGTGCTACTCCAAAAAAAACAATACTATCAGTGTCTGCCTTTGGTGTTTTCAGCCTGACATCTACATCATCGGGTAATTGATTTTGTTTATTAGTAACAACTATGGAAGAGGCCATATCATTAACAGACACATGTCAAAGTGAGCCCTGTGCTGTGTCATTACTACTACTACTATTCTGGGTTTTGAATTATTAGTGGCTATGGGATCCCCCACCATATTATTGTGACTTGTGCTCAATTGCTCCATATTCCTCCTTTTTACTGTATTGTGTGAAGCCAACTCATCAGTGGCGGCCCATCCATAAGGGTCGAAGGAGGCCAGGTGGGGGGCAGCGGCGGTGCGGTTTCTTTGACGCCCCCAAAATATTGAGCACCAGCTGCCACTGCAACCCACCGACATAATACCTTCTTTTCCAACCACAGTGTGTGCTACAATATGATTGATAACAACCATTCCTTGTTCCCTGGGAAAAAGAGATGGAAGAAACATCAGATTCAAAATTATCCTCAGATTGGTATTGTGACTGACTATTCTTGGACAATGGCCCAGATTCAGAGAGCGATTACGCCTGTCTAACTGGTGTTAGACAGGAGTAATTTCAAATTTTGCGCGCCGTATCACTAGTTTGAATCCTCAAACCATGATACGGCGGCTTCGGGCTTCGATCCGAGAGGCTTACGTCTTCGTAAGCCTTCGGATCTACGCTGCAAACTTTTTGCGGCCGCTGGGAGGAGTCCGCGTCGTTTTCAGCGTCGGGATATGCAAATGACTTTTTACGGCGGTCCACGAAGATACGAGCGGCCTTCGCAATCGCTTACGTCATTTTTTTGCTATGTACTGTTAGACCAGCTATTTGCTGGTCTAACGGTGCATAGCCCATGTTAAGTATGGCCGTCGTTCCCGCGTCAAATAATTTTTTTTTTTTTTTTTTTTTTTACGTAACTCGTTCGGGAAAAGGAATGTCCGTAAACGACGCTACTCAAAAAAAATGACGTAACGACGTGATTTCGCGCAATGCACGGCGGGAAATTTCTGAACGGAGCATGTGCAGTTCGATCGCCGCGGGAACGCGCCTATTTTAAATGCTTCACGCCCCCTACTCGCGTAGATGGCTTGTGCCGGGAGAAATACACTACGCCGCTGTAGTTTACTGGACAAAATCTACCGGGATTCCACGTAGAGCCAGGTAAAATACGGCGGCGTAGAGTATTTCTGATACGCGAATCTAATTGTATGTGAATCTGGCCCAATGTTTTTTTCTTTTCTCCACTTGTATGCTCTAATTTCTAAAATTCTGTCTTAGGCCGCGTACACACAGACCAGTTTCAGCGGACAGATTTGATCGTCTGTCCGACATGTCCGCTCGTTAGTACGCCTAACCAGCGGACAAAAATCCCCCGCATGCGTCGAATGGATTCGACACATGCATGGAATTATTTTACTTCCTGGCTCGGTGACGTGGCGGCGTCAATGTCACCGCCACGTCACCGCGCTGTCTGTCCGCAGGGATTTTGGTTTGATCGTGTGTACACAGATCAAACCAAAATAGCCCAGCAGACATGTCCGATGAAAACGGTCTGTCAGATCGTTTTCATCGGATAAATCTCCTCGTGTGTACCGGGCCTTATCCCTCAAACATTTCTTCTCTTTCCTGTTAATGATATATCTTTATTGTATTTCTCCAAATGTTTTTTCTTTTGTTTATCCACAGTTGTAAATTCTTCTAAACTCATCAAATCTCCATATTGTGCTTGTAAAGAATAGAGTTAATTATCTAAATTATTTAATAATTTTCTATAATGTTCAAACAAAATTTCCATCATGTTCAGAGAACATTTTTGGAGATTGGCCTTCCAGGACTTCTCTATCCACCTTATTGATATTAGGAAAGATTTGGATTCTCAAACCCCATTGATTTAAATGTTCTTGAATATATTTCTCACAGTATTTAATTTGCCGAAATATATTGGACTTTTTTTTCAAAGATCTTGTACATTAAAAAGAGTTCCCTACACTCTTGTTAACCTGTTTATTCTGCACATGTGCAGTACTGTTATTTTCTGTGTCTCTTGGTTTTATTAATGACAGTTTGGTTGGATTGGAAGATCCATGATAGTTTTGACAAGTAAAGAACTGTTTTCTAAAAAAAAAGGTGTGCCAGGTGACATGATTGACAGAACCTGTCAATGTTTAAGCCAGTACTACCTTAAGAGTCCTTTATAATTGTATGTGTTATTCTGCCCACTCACAATGTATTTTATGTTAATTGCACTGGACTCTATTGTATTATTCATGTTCTGATGCATGCTGACATCTAATGATGGTTTAGAGCAGGGGTGGGCAATTATTTTTTCGATGGGGCCACATGAGAAACTAAAAATATTTTAGAGGGCCGGGCCAAAAGGCTAAACTCAATACTGCATAAAATCAATTGTATTTCTTTTTAAAAAGCAGTAAATATCATTGTTGGACAACTGGTACGAGTACTTGTTATATAGTTAAACAATGAAAAAGTGAGGTTGCCTTACAAGAAAAAATTGCTTCTTTCAGTTCTCAGAGGCCTTTTCAAAACTGAAAGATGCAATATGATTGGTTGCTATGGGCAACTCAGCAACTTTTCCTCTGGACAGGTTTTGATAAATCTCCCCCAATGTTTAAAATAAAATGTTTTTCAGTTAACTACCCCTTTAAGCAAGATACATCATATTGAACTGTCACTAAACATCACTACTAACAACATTTCACTACTAACAACATTTGTAGTCTTTGGTGTTTTAAGTTCTCTTTTCTTGTTCAGTGAGAGAAATCTAGTCTCTGCTGGGCTTTAACAAGTGCATCGAAGTCAGGTTGAATGTCTGAGGTGGAGATGAGAAGCACAGCTGACAGATGATCATCAGTGAGAGAGGATCTATACCTGGATTTCGTGAACTTCATCATTGAAAATGTTTGCTCACATACGTATGTAGAGCCAAAGAGAACCAACATCTTCTGAGCACGTCTCCTCATGTTTGGAAAGTTCTCCTCCTTGAGAGAAGAGTAGAAATCTAGCAGAGATCTTGACTTAAAGTGCTCTGCCAGTACTGCATCAGACTGCAGGTCGATGAGTTCCAGTTGAACATCACTGGGTGCATTATCCACACTGCAGGTAAAGGGAGAGGAAATCAGGCACATTTTGTCTTCGATTTGTCTGAGATCTTCAAATCGCCTTGAAAACTCACCATGCAATGCTCCCAACATGGATGAGTACCTGCGGAGATGATCAGCTGGTGGTGTGACTTCTTTCAGGGTTATCATGTGAGTTATATTGTTGCTCTCCAGTTGTCTTGAAATAAACTGTAACTTTGTCATGAAAGCCTTCACCAGGCTGTGCATTTCATGAACAAAAAGGCCCTTGCCTTGCAGTTTGGTGTTCAGTTCATTCATCAATGCAGTCACATCAACAGAAAATGCAAAATCTGCCATCCAGTCCTCATCTGAGAGCTCAGGGAAGTCTTTGCCTTTCTTCTCACAATACTCCCGAATCTCTGCTTTCAGGTCCCAGACTCTTTTTAGCACTTTTCCCAGACTGAGATATCTGACAGCTGTGTGGTAGCCGATGTCACGATGCTCGGTCTCATGCTCCTCCAATAGTGCGACAAACTGTCTGTGGTTCAATGCTCTTGCCCTGATGAAGTTTACTATTTTAGTAACAACATCAATGACATGGTAAATTTTTAGCACTGATTTGCATAACATATGTTGGTGTAGAATACAATGCAAAACAACCAGTTTCTGATCCATGTCGATTTCAGTCACTTTATCTTGCATATGTTTCAAAAGTCCGACATTTTTTCCGGTGAGATTTGGACATCCGTCCGTTGTGACGCCTGTCAGTCTGTCCCATTTCAGTCCCAGCCTGTCCATGCACTCATTTACCTCCGTGAACAGATCACTCCCTGTCGTCGTTCCTTTCATCGACCGCATTGCTGCCAGCTCCTCCGTAATCTTGAACTCGGGGGGTTATCCCGCGGACGAATACAAGTAACTGGGCTGTGTCGCGGACATCACAGCTTTCGTCCAAAGCCAAGGAGAAAAAGTCGAAACGTGCCACTTCACTTGCTGCTTTTGCAACTTAGCTAGCAAAGCTTCCGAAGTCTGCACCCTTTCTGCGTCAGTCAAGTTTTTATATTTTGCAGCATGTTTTGTCTCGTAATGCCGACTCAAATTGTAGTCCTTAAAAACGGCGATCTCCTCCCCGCAAACTAAACATGTGGCTTTACCTCTGATTTCGGTAAATAAATACTTAGCAGTCCAATTCTTTTGGAAGACTCTGCATTCAGCATCTACCTTTCTCTTTTTAGCAGACATTTTGAGACCTAGAGTCCTGTTGTGACAAGGATCCAATCACGTGCACCCAGGGCTGCCTATGCAACCAAAAACAAAGTATTAGGTTGGTTGCATAGTTCCCCCATATTTGTAGCATAGTTTCCCTATATTAGGTAGCAGTTCCCCCACATTATGTAGCTGCAGCAGTTCTCACAGATTTGTAGCATAGATTACCCCCAAACACCCCCCCTCCACCAATGCCGTTTTATTTTTTGCTTGCAGGCTGTAAGCAACAAATAAAATGGCACAGGGGGGGATTTGGATGCCCCCCCCCAAAAAAAAAAACTGCTACACACTTCTGTACAATTATACCTTGTATGACAGTCAGACAGTTACTTCCCCAGCAGCGGGCCAGCGCTCAGTCATGGATTACTTACTTTCCTCCTTCACCTGGCTGAGGGCTCTCACAGCATCTGGATGACGTTACGCCGCCGGGACGTCAGTGCTTGTGTTTAGTACTGAAGGGGAGGAGCATGCTCAGCCTCAGCGCACAGGCACCGCCTGGGCCGCAAGATGCTCTATTGTTGTGTATAATAGCCGCGGCTCGCGGCTCTGCTGAATGAATGAATGAAAAACTTATATAGCGCGGCACATGCGAACTAAATCGCCTCTGGGCGCTTGTTGTTCCTGTCTCCTTTGGAATCAAAAGAGATAAGTCTTGATCTTTCTCCTGAATGCTAGGTGGTTCTCCTCCAACCGAATGCTGGTTGGTAAAGCGTTCCATAGTCTGGGACCTTGGACCGCGAATCTTCTATCTCCTTTGGACTTGTAGCTGGCTTTCGGTATCTGGAGTAGATTTTGGTTGGTGGATCGCAAGATGCGATTGGGATTATGAACTTTTATTTTTTCGCACAGATATCGGGGAGCATTCCCATGGATACATCTATGCGTTAGACAGAGTGCTTTAAAAGCAATTCTGTCTTTCACTGGCAACCAGTGAAGGGCTCTCAGTGAAGATGAGATGGATTCCCAGGGTTTTTTCCCAGTCACAAGTCTGGCAGCCGTATTTTGAACGACTTGCAGACGAGCGATTTGGTACTTCGGGAGTCCGAGGTAAAGGGCATTTGCATAGTCCAGTCTGGAGTTAACAATTGTTCCCACCACGACTGCTACGTCTTCTTTAGGAATGAAAGGAATAAGTCTGCGTAGTAGGCGCAGCAGATGGTGAGATCCGCTGACTACTGACCCTATTTGCGCGTCCATTGTCATGTGGGAGTCGAAGATGACACCAAGACTTTTGACTTTGGCGCTAGGGGTGATGATTTTGCCCAGAATGGGCGGGGGTGTCCACGTTGTTGCTGGTTGGTTCCTACGCTTGGCGTGAAACAGGAGAAGTTCTGTTTTCTCGCTCCATTGAGTTTAAGATAACTCTTGGTCATCCAGTCCTCTATCAAAGAGAGACATGTCTCTAGATTGAGGTGGTGATCCTTTTTATTGCAAATGCGGAAATACAGTTGCGTGTCATCTGCATATGAGTGATAGAGCAGTTTTTGACTGCTGATGATTTCAAAAAGAGGACGAAGATAGATGTTGAATAACACAGGCGACAGAGGGGATCCTTGAGGGACAACGCATGATACTGTGCGTTTTCCAGAGGTGAAAGGTCCTAACTTCACTATTTGCGAACGGTTTTCCAAGAAAGAGGAGAACCAAGATAAATCGCCTTCTGCGACTCTGGCTACTTCAGCTAGCCGAGTCAATAGAAGCTTGTGGTCTACTGTGTCGAAAGCTGCGCTTAGGTCCAACAGAACCAGGAGACAAGATTCTCCTTCGTCTGCGGCCTCGAGAGCGTCGTCCCATATCTTGAGCAATGCGGTTTCTGTCCCGTGTCCGGGCCGGAAACCCGATTGATATGGATCAAGTAGGTTATGGGTATCTAGATGCTGTTGCAGCTGTTGTACCACTACTTTCTCCATGACCTTAGAAAGAGAGTTTAGGCCTGTTATGGGACGGCGGTGGAGTGGATCCTTGGGGTCCAGGGTGGGTTTCTTCAAGATAGGCCGAATTATACCCTCCTTCAACTGGGAGGACACTATGCCCTCCCTAAAGGATTGGTTAATAAGCTGCGTGATCGGAGGCGCCAGGAAGTCGGCACATTCCTTCAGCAGTTTAGTGGGGATGATATCATTCGGCGCAGTGCTGTTACGCAGAGCGCCGATGATATTTTTAATGTCATGAGTACAGACGGGTTCCAGCGTGAACTTACCTGATTGTGGTGAGTTTCTGCCGGTGTTGTGTGAATAATTACTGGGGGGGCTACGGGGGGAGTTGTTCTGCTGAATGCTTTGCCGGATTCCCTCAATTTTATTAATGAAGTAATCCGATAAATCATTGCAAAATTCTTGTGTGTCCGAATTGGGGGCTTCAAGACATCCTGGATTCATGGTCTGAGTGACCAGCTTGAAGAGCTCGCGGGGGCGGTTGAGGGCGCTGTTGATAGCCTCAGAAAAAAAAAAATTCTTGGCATCGAAAATTTCCTTGTGGTATTTTCTAGTTATTGCCTTGTAGATGGAGAGGTTCTCAACTGATGGACTTCTCTTCCAGGCGGCTTCAGCCCTTCTGCGCTCTTGCTTCAGTGACGCCAGCTGGTTGTTGAACCAGCCTGCGTTATTTTTCCGGATGTGGGTTTTACGTTTCGGCGCTATTAAGTCGGCTGACTGTAATAGGGCTGTGTTAATGGAATCCAGTGTTTCTTCAGCCGATTGATGCGGCTGAATTGTTTTAATTTTTTTCCTTAACGTGGCTTTGAAGAGTTCCGAGTGGAGCTTCTTCTGACATCTAGTCCAGTGTGTTGTCACTGGGTTTGATGTTTTTATTAAGGGGGGGAAATTGGGAATAATGAATTTAATTGCATGGTGGTCTGTCCATGGCAATGGTTCATTTCCCAAGATTTTTATTTCCAGATCGTGTCTGAAAATAAGATCGAGCGTGTGACCTGAAGCATGTGTGGGCCCACATACTAGTTGCTGAAGCCCTAATCCTTCCAGGTGGTCAATGCAGGCGTCGGCAACGGGGTCTTGTGGGGAGTTGGCCCAGAGGTTGAAATCCCCGAGCAGCAAAAGGTGTTTGCTGTTCAGGGTATAGGTGGAGATAAAGTCCGTCAATGAAGGGAGAAGCACGATTTTGGGCCGGGTGGCCTAGAGCAGAGTAGAATCCGGACTGTCTCCTGGGAGTTTGCTTGCAGTTGTAGAGTAAGGGTTTCCATGAATGGAAGAGGGTTTTGAAGGACTGGTTTTGTGATCGCAAGGTGCGTCTTATGGATCACCGCCAATCCTCCTCCTCTTTGCCCTATTCTGTTTTCCGTTATAATACGGTAGTTTTCTGGCACCAATTCTCCTAGAATGGTATTACAGTCGGCTGTAAGCCAGCTCTCTGTAATAAAGAGGCAGTCTAAGTCATGTTGCAATAAGAAATCATGGATTTCTAATCAGTGTTTTACTGCCGATCTAGTGTTGATCAAAGCACATGATATGTGCTTAGGTTGGGGCAAACGGCTGAGACCTTTGACAATTGATCTTCGATTGATCCTCAATAGGCGCTCCGTTTGAAGGGCTTTTTTGGTGATGGCTGGTAGTATTGCGGCAAATCGCCTCAGACTCCAAATGGCCTCTGCCGAGTATTGCAGATTAACCATGGTAGCCAAACACCAGGGGGAGGGGGGGGGGGTTAAGGATTGTCAAGGATTAACTGAATCCTCAATCCTGGCTTGGTCCAGAGGAAGGCAAAAAAACCCTGACCGTGCTATGCCAATATGCAGCGACAGGGAAAAAAATTCCCTCCTGACCCCTTGATAGGCGATCGGGCGAACCCTGGATCAAGTTGTAATAGTTGAGATTTGGGGCTGGGTGTAGTAAGATGACCTGCCGATCGGCAGCAGGATCCAGGCTGGAAAAACTCCCAGATTGGGTGGATCGGTGCTACCGTTGGGGCCAGGACTGGTAGACAGGGGTGTGAGGTACTTTCCAGGGGGTAAGGGGTGGGTATCAGGTCCGTTTTGGGACTTTGGTGGCGGTTGGAGGGGGTGAGAAGCGGCGCGCCGCTAGGCCGCGGGTGAAGCCGCGGCCTTTCCTAGTTGCGGCTGCCGCGATTGCCTCCAGGCCGGCGCGGAGGTACCGAAAAAGCGCCCGAGACGGCGGAAAATTGCAGGGATTGCAGGGATAGGTGGCGGATGGTTAGTTAGAGAGGGGCTGGTAGTGTGGGGGCATAGAAGGGGAGGTGTGGATAGGGTGGAGAGCCGTGGCTTTAAGTTGCAGCGGTGGCTTGTCCTGAAAAGGACGGCCGCCTGCAACCTCAGTGGATGGCTTACCTGCTGGAGAGGGGTGAAGGAGGGAAGCCAGGGGGGGGGGGGGGGCGGCGGCCCACGATTAAATGATGCTGAGCAATATCGGGCCTATGAATAATGCAGCTGCCTGCTGCTTGGACAATGCGGATCGATCATGTATTATAAAGCGGCCGTCGGCCGGACACTGTGAGAGACATTTGGGCCTACATTGTGATGGGGGCCTGGAGCTGCAGCTCCATCAGCCCCATTGTTAATCCGGCCCTGTTGCTAGCGATCCGCCCGGGGGCCGGATTAAAAGGTCCGCCGGGCCGTAGTTTGCCCAGCTCTGGTTTAGAGCCACTACAACATGCTTATTCCTGCATTGTGTACGTCCCCCTGCCTCCCCCCACCTTTCCCTTATTGTTCAGTGCTATTTAGCATAGTCCTTGCTAGATCCTCCTTTTTTCCATGTTGCCTCAGTCAGCATACAGGTTGACTTACAAAAGGCAAACAGGTTGTTCACTTTGCAAATTAATTTGAGTCCAAATAGGTAAATTATTCAGCGCTAGAAAATAAACACAACACAATAAACACTAATGCAAGCCAGCACTGAAGGTTAATTCAAATAAAACACCCCAACAGTAATAAATAAATGGATAGTGCAGCGCAAAAAAATAATTAATAAATAACATAGGATAACAAAGAGAAAAAAACAAAAAGCAAAATGTCCATATGTGCACTAATAATCCAAAGTCAATACGAGGAACCAAATCCAAAGTGTGATTGATGAAGACAGAAGAAACCTCCACCGAGAAAGGTAAGAATGGCCTCTCACCTTGTTGCCTAGACCAAAAAAGGTCAAACAGCATGTAGTGACAAGGACCTCCTCATTCATCTGATCAATCCAGCAGCGGATCACTCATTGCGGCATCAGTGGACTCAACGCCAATTGCGATTATGCAAAAAAACTGAAAGGAATCTAGTGCTCTCTGAAGCATACTAGGAATTTATTGCATAGATAAAATACACTTACATAAAAAGCACTCGTTCCTCAGTGCTAGGTAACAGACAAAAACCGGCATCCACCAGCAAGCTGTTAGGACACAGGGTGTGCAGTCGCGGGTGATGTCACACGTATAACTCCCCCCTCGTACGTCGTTACGTCCTCTGGGCGGGACTTCATCAGCGTGGGGTAGGAAGGAACAACGCGGACGTCCCGCTGGTTGTATTATATAGCTATCGGTTGTCAGAGCAACCGAAAACATATTAGACTCAACGCCTCTTCATGGTGGACACGCCTCCCTTAAAACAATGCAGAGCTAACATAGCTTCAAGCGCAGCAAGCGCAACGGCGCAGCCAGGGCAGACGGAACAACAGGCGAAAAGAATGACACGGAGAAAAATATATTTAAAACTCAAATGGCCTATAAGAGATCTCAATTAAGAAGACCTCAAATGTGATCTCGATTAAGAAGACGCCACCCACGATTGCACACACCGCCCACTCAGAAATGTATACAACAGTTATCATACATAATGGAAAATGTAGATATTACAATATAAATTAAGTAATTAGGAATACACAGATATCGATACTAGACACAATAATATAAAAATATTAAAAATAAAAATAATAAAATTTAAAATAAAAATAAAATAAAAATATCGAAATAACCATAGATAAAAGCAAAGCCGCATAAATCAAATCGATATTAAAAATTAATATTACCTATTGGATATAAAGCAATTAAGGTCAAACTCAACGTTGAGACCAGAAGGTGAGGCAACCTTTGTCTCATATATCCAAAAAGATTCACGTTGGCTTATGCGACGGATATAATGCCCACCCCTCCAGTGTCTATCCACTTTTTCAATGCCCCAAAATTTCAGCGCACGGGGGTCCCTATGGTGACATTGTCTAAAATGTTTGGAGACACTATGGCTTCTGATTCCTCTTTTAATGTTGCTAATGTGTTCACCAATACGCACATGCAATGCGCGAGAGGTGCGTCCAACGTATTGCAAACCACAATCACACTCTAGCATGTATACTACACCTTCCGTAGCACATGTGATCAGTTGTTTAATTGGGTACTCTTTTTGTGTGACATTAGAACAGAAGCTCTTTCTCTTCTTAATAGTCTGCCTAACATGCTTGCAAGTTGCACAACGGCCACATGCATAGAAGCCAGAGAGAAAATTAAAGAGTTTAGGCTGGGCCCTGGTAGGGGGATCAATCACTCCAGGGGCCAGACTATCTCTTAATGAGGGAGCCTATTTATATATGAATTGGGGACGGTCCGGTAGGACCGGGCCTAACACACCATCTCCTTTCAGAATCGGCCAGTGTTTGGCAACAATTCTTTCAAATTTCTTGTGATGTATGTTGAAATCCAGCAACATTTTATAGTTAGCTTGATCCTTATCTACATTGGCCACTTTATCAGCAACTATAGTGTTCCTATCTAAAGCATTAACTTTCTCTATTTCCTGCAAAATAGAAGGACGAGAATAGCCTTTAGCTACGAATCTAGTAGCAAGCTCTTGGGACTGCAACAGGTAATCAGTTTGACTAGTGCAATTCCTACATAGCCGTACAAACTGCCCACGTGGGATGTTACAAAGCCACAGACGGTGGTGACACCTAGTAATAGGTATATATCCATTACGGTCTACAGATTTGAAATGATTCTTGGTACATAACCTGTTCTCTGACTTAAATATTTCCAAGTCAAGGAAGTTAATCTTAAGATGGGACACTGTCCAAGTCAAGACTATATTCTTGGTGTTGGTATTCAGTTTAACCATAAAGGACTGTAATGATAATAAATCGCCCTCCCATATCAAGATCAGATCATCAATATACCTCCGATAGCAGACAAGCTGAGGAGGTCTGTTTTGGAAAACCACGTCTCGCTCCCAGTGGGCCATAAAAATATTAGCCACACTCGGAGCGAAACAGGCTCCCATGGCAATACCACATTGCTGCAAATAAAATTCTTTATCATACCAAAAGTAATTCTTTAGCAGACATAATTTAAGGCCTTCCAACAAAAAGTTTATATGATCATGGCTAAGTTCAGTGGACTCCAACGCCCACTGTACTGAAGAGAGGGCTGCTTCATGCCCAATGATTGTATACAGGGAGCCCACATCAGCCGTGACTAGAATAGTATCACGGGTACAGGGGATGGCTCAAGTATTTGGATTATTTGCTTCGTGCCCCTAAGATACGCAGGCATACTACGCACCAAGGGTTGCAAGAAAAAATCCAAATATTGGCCAAGCCTAGAGGTCACTGAGTCGATCCCATTTACAATAGGACGGCCTGGGGGACGTACAGCATCTTTGTGTAATTTAGGTAAAAAATATATAATAGGAGTGCGGCAATGGTGGGGATCCAAATATGCCGCCTCCTTACTATTCAAAATGCCTCTTGTTTTACCATCCTCTATCAAAATATGTAGCTCATTTTTAAAAATAACCATAGGGTTTCCACGCAATGTCAGGTAGGTGTGATGATCACTGAGCAATCTATTCATTTTGTGGTAATAAGCCTTACCAAATACCACAAGACCACCCCCTTTATCCGCGGATCGGATCACGATATCATTCCGCTGTCAGCGATCTGATCCCCTGTTGAATCGACTGGGAATCTTTCACCTTTTTTATATGGAGATCATCAAGATCCTTACAGACTATATTGCGGAAGACATCTAGGTGTCTAGTATCGGTATACTGAGGGTTAAAAACCGATCGGTTCCTCAGGTTAGAGTGCCCAGAATTGCTGAGAGTAGAATTCCTCTCTATAGGGTTAGAGAGGAAGTACTTCTTCATATTAAGACCCCTGATATATTTTTGGACACTAACAAAAGTCTGAAATTTGTTCAGATTACGTATGGGGGCAAACTTAAGACCCTTATCTAATACTCGTGTCTCATTGTCAGTCAAAGGTACGCCACTAAGGTTAAAGATCCCCGTACCAATCACGGTCTTTGCCTTTTGGACTCGTCTGCCCCCTCGGACCCCTCTAGATTTTTTCTTTTTAAACTGGACTGTCCTCTCGGCGTCTGGGGGGGGCGGAGGAGGACAATTCTCCCTCCATTCATTTTTCCAAGGTGGAGGATATGGCGGAGGTCCCCTCCAAGGGGTCCTCCCCTGTCCTAAAAAATGTTGATTAGTGGGAGGAGGCCCCTCCCAATAATTTTGTAATGGTGCATAATAATTATACGTAGATAAAGGTGGAGGAGGAACCCCCACCGGAGCATTAGTACCCCCTTTAGGATATCCCTTACCCTTAATGGGCATAGTCTTCCAAGGTGGATTAGTATGATACTCGGGGCCTGGGGATTGGGGCAGTTTCCCATTCATATACCCTCTCCCTTTCCCATTTTTACCTTTACCTTTTCCCTTAAAGGGTCTAGTTCCACCCACAACCGAGGTGGCAGCCCTCACAGGGGTCCCAAATCTCACGACATTAGAGGAACTAGACCAATTTGAGTCAACTGATATTTGAAGTCTTGTGGCATTTCTGGCCCGAAGATGGACTTTTCAAGAAATTTTTCTGGTACTTATTGTTCTTACAAACCTACATTTGCAAGCTTCTCAGTTTTTTTTTTTTTTTACTTGTAGATCTTTATTGGAGAATTAAAGGTTTAGCAGATATAAACATCATTGGATTTGCATAAAATAGAAGAAAATAAACAAAGAAATATGTCATTAAGAGGTTGCAACCTTCTCAGGTGTTGGTTTTACAGTAGTAAACAACCGGATATGAACCAAAGTTTACAATTAACAGTGTTAGTATAAAACAGTATACACACTATGAAGAAATAGTATACAGTGGAACCTCGGTTTAAGAGTAACTTGGTTTGAGAGCGGTTTGATTTGCAAGCAACTTTTTTTTTAATTCTGACTCGGTTTGCGAGTGTGGACTGGCAAGACAAACAGAATTCATGCTAAATATGCCTGCAGTATCTCATTTGGACTGAGGTACGGGAGCGCAGAAGCCAAACAGAGCCGGAAATAGGCCTGCAGTACCTGTAACAGCTCTGGTGAACGGGAGTGAACCACAACTGTGGTTAGCAAGGATTTCAATGCACTTCTATATGTGGGAACTCAGTATTGAACCCCAGGCGTCACTCTATGCAAACAGGAATTTAGAGGATCTCTACATCATCTCTCTCTCACATAAAAAAGGCGTTGAGCTACTAAGGATGGACGCATTACAACATGCGACCAGAGCTTAGCATTTTAAATTATAATATACAATTGAAAATTCCAATGCACCTCTATATGCAAGTGATTATCAGTACGGGACCCCAGGCATCACTCCACTCAAACAGGAGTTTGGGGGTTCTCCACATCATATCACTTAAACATATAGAGAAGCATTATTATTATTAGCGCCAACAGCTTACAATCTAATAGGCCACTAAGGGAGTCAGTATGAAAAACCATCATCCCTTAGCATAGAAACTGTCTCCTCAGTACTGAAGGCGCTCGGACAGACAAGGATGGCTTCCTGGAGAATGTGTCAGCTTATGCTACGGGCAGCTCCCCGCTCTGCCTCCGTCCCCAGGACTCTGAACCTCAGCAGACCCTGCACCAGGGCCATGAGCGCCGGTGGTATTCCCACTGATGAAGAGCAGGCCACTGGACTAGAAAGGAAAATTATGCAGGCTCTGAAGAAAGGCGAGGATCCATACAACATTCTGCCGAAGGTATCCTCTCCAGGGACGAAAGAGAACCCCCATATTGTGCCCTCCGTCAACAAACAGAGAATTGTTGGTTGTATTTGTGAAGAAGACAATTCTGCAGTTATCTGGTTCTGGATCCATGAGGGAGAAGTGAACCGCTGTCCACAGTGTGGCTCTCATTACAAGCTTGTTCCATATGAGCTTCCACACTAACAACTGTGACTCCTGATACTGTCTGTATCTTATTAAACCCAGAGCATTTTATTATTAAAGTCTTGACCTGTTAAAAAAAAAAAAAAAAAGAAAATTAAAGCGAACATGTTCAGCAAGTTAGGGCAAGGCCCATAAGCAAATAACACTCATGAAAAGCACATAGTAAATAGGAGTTGTTAAGACAACTAATAGTTGCATATGAGAGGCGAATATAGCTCAGGTAATTTTGAGAGTAGATGTCCCTTTAAGATGTTCCTCAGCAAACAGCCATAGACACAACCGTTTGTCCCACGTAGTATGTTAATAACTAGAAGCCATAATAAATAACAGCAATTGTTTTAGGAGGAATATTTGGAGCAGATCTTTTTATAGTACTACAAATGAAACATTTGCTACTTATACGTTTGCAGGGCTTCAGTGTAGAAACAAGGGATTCCATAGTGTAGGGTGTCAGCAAGGAAGGTCTCTAAGGTTGTCCCTGGCAATAGCAGTCTGTTGCAGTTAATGAAGCAACATTAATGCAGAAGTTGCAGGCTGGTGAGGATTGCAGCATGGGGAGTGATGGCATCATTGGTTGTAGCGTGGTCGAGCTACGGCTGACAATAATTGAACACTGTCTCAATGTACAATTAATGCCTTTATAGGCAGGAGCCAAGTGCAGTGCATAAGCACTGATTCGAAGCAGCGATGGAGAACAGCCATAATTCACGGCGCACTTCCGCATTCAGGGCTGGAACGCACGCGGCGCCAAGCGATGACGTCATCGTGCAGGTGCGGAATGCGTTCTAACGTGGAACACAATATGGCGCCGAGAAGCCCCTGTTACAGTACCTCATTTGGCCTGAGGTATGGGGATCCTGGAACAAATTATGCTCGTAATCCGGGGTTAAACTGTATTATGAAAAATTGCTAGGGCCTACAAAGATCGGACCCTCACTGGAATAGTGGGTGGTTTGGAGTTAGACTTAAAGCCTAAGATGGGCCTGATAGGTTGAAAGTTGGACTAAGAGAAAATAGTGTTAATAAAGAGGCAGGTAGGAGCCAAACAGCTAATACTAAATGTTATAGACCTAGCAGATGGTACTCTTAAAGGCCAGGGGAAAAGTTGCATAAATGATGGTGGGACAGGGATATTGCTGAGGTTTGTAGTGGTCAGAAGTTACTGGCATCGGAGGGATCAAGGGTCCGTTAACCAATATTGCCAATGTTAGAGGAAGTTAGGTAAAGTTAAATGGGTTTTAGCAAAGAGGTATTCCATCATGCAATGCTCATTGAGAATTGAACTAAAAGCATGTAATGTAGGGGATTGGGATTTGTCCAGCCACGGGTTAGGGATAGACAAGGTGCTATCAAGATGTGAGTCATGACAGGTTGGTAAGTAAAAGGTCATGAGTGTAGCCCTAGCCCAAAGAGAGGCATCTGAGGAGCCAGATCAACTGTAACATTAAATTTCTCATGTAGAAAGGCAGAAAGTCTGTTCCAGAATGGATGTATATGTGGGCAGTTACACCAAATGTGAAGAATCGTTCCATCAGATCCACAATTCCTCCTACAATTCGGTGAGTAAGTGGGGTAGATCGTTTGAACGTTTTGTTGGGGTGTAATACCAACGGTGGTATATTTTCATCATGGACACACAGTGTGTTATATTTCTCGAAAATATAGAGGGTGTGCGTATTGCTTGATACCAAAGAAGAAAAGGCACATTAATTTGTAGGGAAGTTTCCCAAACAGTCAAAGCAGGAGACTTAAGGTTGGAATCTGGTCATACAAGTAGACTGTAGATGAGAGAGATTCCACAGACTTTGGGTGGTATTGAGTTGTAGAACAATAGCAAGTCTCTAGTTGTAGCAGTAGAAGTGGTAGGTAATTTAGATATATGTCTGACGCCTAGGTAGAGATAAAAGTCCTTATTGTGCAGGGAGTAACTTGCCCTTGGGGAGATAGGAGCTGTAGACCAATGACGAATTAGAATGTCAGGTTGT
Organism: Rana kukunoris; assembly: GCA_029574335.1. Classification (NCBI taxonomy): domain Eukaryota; kingdom Metazoa; phylum Chordata; class Amphibia; order Anura; family Ranidae; genus Rana; species Rana kukunoris. The sequence continues at coordinate 57,412,882 of CM056051.1, forward strand.
TTGGGCACCAAGGCATGAGGACCTCTGGAGGATTGATAAAGGGACTTTCAAGTCGAGATGGTAGCATTGATAGTAGCTAAGAATTTTCTCTCTGTTTTATGTCTTATAGGTCCATAGTCATTACTGGAACAAGATATAAAGAGTCACTGTGTGCTTACACTTTACACCCTCTGTATTGCACGTATCTAAACTAAAATTGCATTGGATTACATTTCTGTGTTAAAGAGTAAGGCCCCTTACTCACGGGGTTGGCTCCGTTGGAGTCCACCTGCTCAGCGGGGAATCTATTTGCTGATTTCAGTTGAGCAGGTGGATGGCTGGTCTGTGTCCGCTCTGCTTATGCAGAGTGGACACAGACACAGCCCACTCTCCTCTATGGGTGCTCAGATGTAAAGAGACCGCCTGTCCGTTAACACCCGACCGCCATCCGATCCGATTCACCAGACAGATGGGGAATGGATTTTTTTAGCAGACAGGTTTGGATTGGATGTCGGCGGGTGTCAACGTACACTAATCTGTTGACACCCACCGCTCCATAGAGGATACTGGAGGGCCCAATTGGGTCCGCCGGTGTGAAAGGGCTCTTAGGCCCCTTTCAGATGGACGGCTGTTTTACCGCAGCTAAAAGCATGTTTATGTTTTGCTGGAATTCAAGACTCCAGGCACAGCGATTAGCTGAATTTGTACAGTGCTTTTAGCTGCGGTTGCGTTTAGCCACGGCACGATATTGAACGGGGATCTGACTTGGATCCCTGCCAATATCAAGCACTGCGTCTGGTATGAATCTTGGGGGGGAACTCCACGCCAAATTTCAAATTAAAAAACGGCATGGGTTCCCTCTACAGGAGCATACCAGGCCCTTGGATCTGCTATAGATTTTAAGGAGACACCCCGTACGCCAAAAAAATGGCATGGGGTTCCCCCCAAAATCCATACCAGACCTGTATCCGAGCAGCAGCCCGGCTGGTCAGGAAAGGGGTGGGGACGAGCGAGCGCCCCCCCTCCTTAAACGTGCCATGAACGAGCGCCCCCCTCCTTAAACGTGCTTATGATGTCACAGTCTCAGAATGCTCCGGTACCACATAGTGCACGTAGACCCCCAATGTAGTGCAGGGTGGACTGCTAATTTCTGGTGAAAATTCTCATCGTATGTGAACCAAGCAGATCCCCCAAAGTGGCGAAATGCTTCGGCAATTATGTCCAAGTGCTGGAACAAACCAGAGCACTTACCAGGGAAGCGTTCACCCATAACTGCAGCATAGATGCAAAACGCTTGGAGCCAGTTTTTGAAAGTTTTGGGAATAGCCCGCCTCCTATCCTCCTCAGACCTATTGCCCGATTGTTTATCAGATTTAGATAAGAACTCTTTAGAGGTGGGCAATAATGATAGCAAATCCAGGAATTCGCCCCTCCAAATCTTTTCCTTAACCGACTTGGGCAGATGAAAGCACAGCGGGTTCTCTAAAAGAAGACTCCCCAACTGTCACAGCTGACGACCTGAGAGGCAAAGCAGGGTTAATAGCAATTGGAGGGCTAATACCTTTAGAGGTAAATGCTTTCTTGGTGTCCTGCATAGCAGGGGCACACAAATCCTGCCAAATGGCACCAACATCATCCATATAATGCATGTCCTTGATGTCATATGCATTAATTTCATTACTGTCAACATGAAACATATATTCAGCACCAGCCACCTGTGCCCTCTGACATTCCCCCACTGCGTTACCTTGCAGCTGAATGCTTTGTTCTGCACCAATAACTTGTGCACTTGAAAACTCACCACCATCAACATTCCTTGATTGTAAAGTATGATTAGCACCAGACACCCATCCACCTTTAAATTGTTGTAACACATTAGACAATGAATCAATTAGAACTTATACAACAAAAAAACCGCGCTAGAAAACCCCCTCCCCCCAAAAGAACTATAGGCTGCAGCAAGCGTGTGATAAACAGGAAAACAATGGGATATAAAAAGCCGCGCCACACACAAGTTGATAACACCAGTGTAAGTGATGGTAAAATTAATATAACACTAAAGTCCAATAACGTCCATAATGATTGAAATAATGATGAATCTCGGAAGCGATCCTCTGTGAAGTGTCACCAAACGCACACAGGTCAGAAGGTGCACCCGCCACCACATGAAAAAGCAGCTTACCAGAGGTCAGATCTATGCTAGCGTCTGACTATAACCCAGTCACCGGCCTTTAAATCCTTGAGGTTCCCACGATCAACTCGAGTAGACCAGGAGAGGGACACTTCTTAAACTCCGGAAGGAAAGAGGGCGCACATAGCATAATTCCGTATCGAAAATTTATTATAAAAAATGAAATTGTACTTACACAGCACATGAAGTAAACGAGCATTAAAAACAAATACAGGTATTGCCGGCCGGCATGTAGGAGCCCTTCCTCCTCAGCGTGGTGACGTCACTGCGTCGCCTCCCAGACGCGTTTCGTCACAAAAAAGGACGTTTTCAATGGGGATAGGGCTACACAGTGATGCACCACTTAAAAGGACCAGCCGCCCATTGTGAGAAGCAGCACGCTGAGTCCAGACGCGCCATCTTTGTTGTGGTAAACAACCAAGGCAGAAAAAGCAATCTCCCAGGTATAACGGGCGCAACTAAAAAATTCCTTTACGGAAAACAGAGTGGAAAAAAGAAGAAAATTAAAATTAAAATTAAACTGGTCCAAACCCCACCAGTAATTGGGGTGGGCCAAAAGGTTTTATTGATTTACTTAAACTTGGTGGTCTGAATGTAATGTGGACGCAGCGATGTGGGGATAGGCGAGGTGGAAGAGCGCTGGCACTAAACTCTACCTCCCCCCCCCCCCCAGAACACAGCGTCATCTACGGGACAGGTCTGGTAAGCAAGACCTAAATTTACCGAGAAAACAAAAAAGAAAAAATATAATAATAAAAGATATTCTAATAAAAAAATATTCTTTTTGAACAACAAATGTATATTATGTGTATTCCCTAGGGACTAATGTCCTCATAGGGAAGAGAGTACTAAACATAGTACAAGTGCTGGGGTGATGTATTAATATCTTACGTTCCAATACTCACAATTGGTGGAGAGTGTAAATAGGTAAAAACCCAGTGTAGTGATCAAAGGGTGAAAAAAGGAAGACAAGTGAAAAAAAGCTATTTATTAACAAATAGATTGGTGGTATAATATTAGTGAAGAGTAACTTCACAGATAGTATCCTATAGTCAAAACTATATTGAAAGAGTGATACATTCTAAACATTTAAAGTCAGCCAGTAAGCTATATGACCAATAGTCGACTGTGAAGTAAAAATTGGAATAAAATATAATCCCCAAAAACTGAAAAACCGAAAAAAATATTTTTTATAGACTGAGTGAAGACGACTAGAAGGGAAAATTTATTTTGATTAAATCATAATTCCATATAGGATATAAATATATATCTGCCCTCAGGCGTGCTTCTCACAAAGAACCATTATAGGCAATGCTAATAGATGCACTAGCATATATAGACTAAGTGAAGACAACTTACATGATATAAATTTCAAGAATCTATACAATAAACATATCGGGCAACAATATCCCTTACAGACATTGCTGGTAGGCATATGGCCCTATATAGACTCAGTGAGGACGACTCAAAGGGGCAGGAACAGAAAGAGAAAGAAACCGATCTCATAGACCTCAAAAAAGGAAAAACAGTTAAACCAAAAGGGTTGTTGTTCCCCAAGTATGTTTCCCACAGGGGTTGTATCAAGCATTACTAATGAATGCATTCACATCCGTTTCAATATTTAACCCAAAGGGGGCGTAGGTTTTCAAACGAAAAATCCAGCCCATTTCCATCTGGGATATCCCCTGTACTAGATTACCTCCTCTCCAGGGTGCTTTATATTTATCAATCCCCAAGAAGAGGGTATTGGAGGGATTCTTTTCATGCTTCAATCGGTAGTGATTGGAAACAGAATGGTCCTTAAATCCAGATATGATGTTGGTGATGTGTTCGTTGACACGAACCTGAAATGCCCTCTTGGTCCTACCCACGTATTGTTTGCCACATGGACATTGAACCAAATACACCACTCCCTCAGAAGCACAGGTAATGCATGGTAGAATCTTGTATTCTTTCCCGGTGGCTGTAGATATAAAGGACCTCACACATCTATGTTTATTAGAACTTAGGGCACAGACCCGACATCGCCCACATTTATAATAGCCTTTTAGCTGGGCGAAAGGGAAAAAAGATTTAGTGAGGGGAGGATCTATAACATTCTTGGATATGAGGTTCCTTAGGGATTGTACCCCCTTGAAGATAACCCGAGGTTTAGGGGGCAGGATATTTTTTAACACAGGGTCATTTAGGGCTAAATGCCAGTGTTTCTTTACCAGATGGGTAATGGTTCTATGCTGGGTGGAATAGGTGGTGACAAAAGGTACTACGTCAGAGAACCTGTTCTCCTCCTTGGGAGTCTTATCACGTAAAAGCTCATTCCTATCCATACCCAAAACCTGATGTAAAGACCCCTGCAATTCAGTACTACAGTACCCCTTATCAAGAAACCTCTCTGTAAGGACTGAAGCTTGTTTTTGGAACACTTGAGTGTCAGAGCAATTCCGTCTTAGCCGGAGATATTGACTCTTGGGGACACCCTTCAACCAAGGTTCATGGTGGCAACTTCCTACCGGAATGTAAGAGTTCCGATCGGTATCCTTGAAAAAAGTGGAGGTAATGAACCTATTCTCTTTGGTTTCTATTACCAAGTCGAGGTAGTGAACCCTGGTCTGGCTGGCCTCATACTTCAGTTCTATGCCCCTATTATTATCATTAAGGTATTCAATGAAGTTGGTCAAATCGGTATGCCCGCCAGCCCATAGGAGGAGGATGTCGTCTATGTACCTGGCCCAAAGGACCACCTGAGGGGCATCCCTCGGGTAGACGACATCCTCCTCCCATTTGGCCATAAAAAGGTTGGCCAGGCTTGGGGCATATTTAGCCCCCATAGCCACCCCAGTGTTTTGTTTGTAAAAATTGTCCTCAAACCAAAAATAATTGGATGCAGCCGCAAAACTCAGGAGGGACATAATAAAAACAACTTGCTTAGAGGGAAGGCCTGAGTCTCTCCCAAGGTAGAATTGTACGGCTTCAAGTCCTAGGGCATGGGGTATGATGGTGTACAATGAAGTTACATCAATCGTAACCATCCACATATCAGAAGAAGCGGGGAGATCGGTAAGGATGTTGATAATATGTTTGGAATCCCTAACATAAGAGGGAATTTTTTTAACCAGTGGTTGCAAATAGAAATCAATATATCTGCCCACCCGGGAAGTGATTGAATCTATGCCACTAACAATGGGGCGACCCGGGGGGCAGACAGGATCCTTGTGTAACTTTGGGAGATAATATAGTGTTGGGGTACGGGGTGCTTTAGGTATGAGAAAAAGCTTTTCTTTTAGAGACAGAATACCCTCAAACACACCTCTTTCCACTAATTTCTCAAGTTCTCTTTTATAGAGCAACTTAGGGTCGTTGGGGAGAATGGAATAGGTGTTAACGTCATCCACGATCTTATGCATCTCTCTCAGATAGTCAGCCTTATCGAGTACTACGATACCCCCCCCTTTGTCCGCTGGTCTGATGACTAGATCCTTGTTAGTACACAAAGAATCCAAACCATCTTGGAGGGTTTTATTAAGCTTAGCTTTCTTAGTCTCAATAGCCTCCAGGTCCCTAATGAGGACATCCCTGAATGTCTTCAGGGAAGGTGCCAGACCCCCTGGAGGATTGAACAAAGAAGCGTTGGACAGTCCAGAGTGTACATAGTTGGAGGTAAGGTGTTGGCTGGAAGTTGTGATACCTATCATATATCTTTTAATATTGATTTTCCTTATGAATTTGTGTATATCCATAAAGGTTTTAAATTTGTCCAAACTCTGGGGAGGCGCAAATTTCAAACCTTTATCCAGCAGGGATTTCTCAGCCTCAGTAAGGACTTTTGAGCTGAGATTAAAAATGCCCTGCCCTGTTACGTTTTGGTACGCTTGGGATTTCCTGTGTCTCCTCCCCCCTCTGATACCTCTCCTCTTTCTACCTGCCTCTTGGTGCCCTGTCCACCCTTGTGAAAACCCCAACTGGAGGGTCCATAGGCCCCAGAGCCAAGACCAGGAGGATTGGTAATACCCGGGGGTGGGAAAGGAGGAGGGGCAAACCATGCCCCACTCATATTGGGGGGGGGGTTGGATCTGGAAACCCTCCGAATCATCACCTCCACTCACTGGAAAGAAGGAATTGGAGGTGGGCACATTATAATTCCAACCCAATTCTGACTCAGGTTGGAAGTAGGTTGGAGAAGGGTACTCAAGATCACCCATAGGTCTCCAATTGGTGGTAGTGTATTGAACATTCCCACCCGTATTCGGGCCCCATCCCCTCCCTCTCGGGGCAGGCTTGGAAGTCTGGTTCTGGTAGTAAGATCCTGTTGGGAAGGGAGCATTCCCGCCAGGAGGACCCCCATATCCAGGGCCCGCATAGGGGGGGACTCTATAATGATTGGCATTTGTTTTGGGTGGGCCAGTGGGACGCCCCTGATCTCTCAGGGGAGGTCCCCTGGATCCACCTCGGCCCCTCCTAGGAGATTGTTTGTAAGATTGACCTCCCAATCTCGGAGGGTTCCGATTAGGACCAGGAGGCATTAGTGGATATGGTGCACCATCTGGGTGGGACCCCAAACCCCTAGTTACCTCCATTTCCATGGAGGTCTGCTTATTCTGATCCTCCAAAAGTTTTCTCTGCCAATTGAAGATCGTGTTGTTATGATAATCTTCCAAGTCCCTATTGTACTTCTTTTTCTTTTTGTTCCTTTGTTCTCTATCTTCTTTTTCAAGGAGATTGAGAAGATCGAGGGATTTTTCTTTATATTCCTCTCTATCCTTGAAGGGATCAAGTTTGATCTTAATACTCTTGATCTCTTCATCAAGGCGGGTTAATTTGCTGGCTTTCCTCTCCATTAGAAATCTGAGGAAGGAAACCCCCGCGCCATTGAAGTAGTTATACCAATCGTCAAGGTCAGTATCTCCCTTTTGCGGTGAAACCTCCCATCTCAGGCTTCTTGGGACCATCCCTAGTTTTACATAGGTATCAAGATAAGCCACATCCCATTTTGTATGGTTCTCTGAAATAAACAGATTTTTGAGCCGTATGAACAAACCCCCCAGGTCACCCTCATCATCTTTGTATGATTCGAAGACGCCTTCGGTGTTCAACCTTTGATTAGCTCTAAATTCAAAGATATCCATATCTCCACTCTTCTCCAGGTGGACAAAACAATATTAATAAGCTGCGGTGATAATATCAGAAAAGCAATATACAACAAAAAAACCGCGCTAGAAAACCCCCTCCCCCCAAAAGAACTATAGGCTGCAGCAAGCGTGTGATAAACAGGAAAACAATGGGATATAAAAAGCCGCGCCACACACAAGTTGATAACACCAGTGTAAGTGATGGTAAAATTAATATAACACTAAAGTCCAATAACGTCCATAATGATTGAAATAATGATGAATCTCGGAAGCGATCCTCTGTGAAGTGTCACCAAACGCACACAGGTCAGAAGGTGCACCCGCCACCACATGAAAAAGCAGCTTACCAGAGGTCAGATCTATGCTAGCGTCTGACTATAACCCAGTCACCGGCCTTTAAATCCTTGAGGTTCCCACGATCAACTCGAGTAGACCAGGAGAGGGACACTTCTTAAACTCCGGAAGGAAAGAAGGCGCACATAGCATAATTCCGTATCGAAAATGTATTATAAAAAATGAAATTGTACTTACACAGCACATGAAGTAAACGAGCATTAAAAACAAATACAGGTATTGCCGGCCGGCATGTAGGAGCCCTTCCTCCTCAGCGTGGTGACGTCACTGCGTCGCCTCCCAGACGCGTTTCGTCACAAAAAAGGACGTTTTCAATGGGGATAGGGCTACACAGTGATGCACCACTTAAAAGGACCAGCCGCCCATTGTGAGAAGCAGCACGCTGAGTCCAGACGCGCCATCTTTGTTGTGGTAAACAACCAAGGCAGAAAAAGCAATCTCCCAGGTATAACGGGCGCAACTAAAAAATTCCTTTACGGAAAACAGAGTGGAAAAAAGAAGAAAATTAAAATTAAAATTAAACTGGTCCAAACCCCACCAGTAATTGGGGTGGGCCAAAAGGTTTTATTGATTTACTTAAACTTGGTGGTCTGAATGTAATGTGGACGCAGCGATGTGGGGATAGGCGAGGTGGAAGAGCGCTGGCACTAAACTCTACCTCCCCTCCCCCCCCAGAACACAGCGTCATCTACGGGACAGGTCTGGTAAGCAAGACCTAAATTTACCGAGAAAACAAAAAAGAAAAAATATAATAATAAAAGATATTCTAATAAAAAAATATTCTTTTTGAACAACAAATGTATATTATGTGTATTCCCTAGGGACTAATGTCCTCATAGGGAAGAGAGTACTAAACATAGTACAAGTGCTGGGGTGATGTATTAATATCTTACGTTCCAATACTCACAATTGGTGGAGAGTGTAAATAGGTAAAAACCCAGTGTAGTGATCAAAGGGTGAAAAAAGGAAGACAAGTGAAAAAAAGCTATTTATTAACAAATCAATTAGAACTGAGAATTGTGAAACAGCAGGAATAATATCTTTCTCACCATTAGGGACCAAAACTGACTGCTTGCTCACCTCCTCAGCTGGGTGGTGAATAGCGCTGCTCTCCCGCGGACGATATGCTCCCTGTGACACAGTCTTGACATCTTTCTCCAGATTTGTCAGCTGAGAAAAAGCAGCTGCACTCTAACCTTTCTTTTTTCTTCCTGGCTGCTACCTCGTTCCGCCCAAGAGCCTTTTTCAGCACAGGGGGAGTGAATGCGGGCAGGGCTGAGTCATTCTCCTCCCTCAGGCACCGTAGCAGCCGTTCTTCTCCACCTCTGCTTTTTGCCCACTGCGCTCGGTTCTTTTATCATCTTTTTCCGCGCGGGTTATTCATCCGCCCAAAGCGGCCAATCAGCAGCTCCGTCCTGACGACCAATCCCATGGCTGTTGCTGCCCAGGGACGTTGCGGATGCCTGCAGGATAAAACAAAGCATGAGAACTGTACGCTCCCCCTTTGAGCCAGCCCATGTTGGTCCAGCTTATTGCTGTGACCTTTCATTCAGACTAATGCATTATAGTAATAGGTATGGGTTACCGTAACACACAATATAATATGTGTTGCAGTACCATTAGATTCAAATGGCACCCCAACACTTGTACACTAGCTGCCACAATTGCACCTGCTGTACAGAGCACCACCATGCACAGCTTTTTATGTATTAAGGTTCTCTGCCAGGCTTTTTAGAATGAATGGACTGCCATCACACAAAAAAAACACACTGCACCCACGCCTATAGAATAACACAACTCAAATAATGAATGGGCCCTGAGTCGTTGATGTTGTAGTCCCCACATTCTTTTATTTTATTTCCAGAACACCTGCCAGACTCATGCTAGATGTATGACTTTGTTGCTTTCACTCAGGGCCACTCTTAGAAATCATGGGGCCCTGTACAGGCTTCCCCCCAACTCCGCCTACACCCCAACCACCACCCAAGGAGCAGTAAACACAATGACACAGACTATATCCGCCTATGCCCCAAAAACGGAAAAAGACCCTTGTTTGCTCCCACCTCTTGGGCCCCTCTGTTAACTCGATGGAGCCCTGAGAAATATAATTGCATCAATAGTAAGCAAGTATAATGGGTGTGGTCTAATAAAAATCGATTTATTTGTTTAGGCAGAAATGAACAATAAAGCTGCCTCGGACCCCCCTGTTTAGCTGATGAGGCCTGGACTCAGAACTACAGGACCAGTTATACTGCCTTATCAGTGGCCCTGCTTCCCGTGCCCATATGTACTGGGCCCAAGAAAGAACTATGAGCAAAAAAATATAACCATTGCACTGCAGAAGAGCATTCTTTTGGTAGAAAGAGCTGAAAATCAGTCTGAAAAAGATTAACTAGTTTATGATTCCTGAAGTTGTGGGCTAAACTAATTTCAAGAAAAGCATGCAAATGTTAAGAATACAATATGAAATGTAAAATGTAGAAATAATGGGAGTAACAAAGTAAAAGTTCAATTGCAGACAAACAAATTACATGGCTTACTAACCTTTATACTGCTTGTCAACACTGTCTACATCGTGTCCGGGTTTACAGTACTTTCAAAAAGCAGTTTTGCAAAGAGCAGCGGACCAGCCTTTAGGATAAGCAAGTGTTTTATGTGTAGCAGACATTTAACACTGATGACAGGAATGCTTTGTGGGTAAAGGATATCTTGGAATTACAAAATAAATACATTTTACAAAGGAAGAGGAAAAAAGCCTAAACATGCTATAGAATTAAAGCATTTAAACTATGTAAGTGCGCACATATGGGATTAAAGGGTAGAGAGAGACCACTAGGTTCACACATGTTTGTCATGTTCTGCTTAGGTGAGACTCGAGAAGCATGACAACACGCTTTCAATGATTTACTTGGATTAAGAATGAAAATTTTGCTGTCTGCTGTATAAAATGTCTATCATCTCTAATAATAACTAGTATGAGAAATGCAAAAACTGAGAGAAAAAAGTATGTAAGCATACACAAAGAATAAAACCATAATGGAAGTGGTCCTAAATAGTTAAGGGCAAAGATACCATAATATTCGCTTGTCCTGTTATTAGCAATTATGTTTTCAGGCTTACAGTAATGAAATCCAATTAGCATTATTAAATTTAAGATATAGTACAAGCATATACAGTATATATAAATTGGTAATGTTTTGACAATGTTTTTGAAGAGTGTTAAAAATTCAGGTTTAGACAATTAGCAAAGTACATGTTTAGGTAATTATCTTAGAAAATGCATTCTGTAAATAGACAGAAAACTGTCTTTTAGTCCATGTTCAGAGAGTAGTGATTAATGATTCATACCCTGCATGCTTATCAGTGGTGTACACCAAGATTCAGTGTTGGGATCCTTACTTGTTAACCTATTTTTTTAATGATATAGATTTTGGAATAAAAAGTCAACTATTTCTTTATTCACAGATCACACATAGCTATGTAGTTCACTAAAGTCCTTTTTAGATGACTCCAACTTACAGGCAGACCTGAATGTACTGTTTAATTGGGTGACTATGTGGCAAAATGAGATTGGATGTTGACAAGTTATGTACTTGGCTGCTAAAAATGTGCATGCATCATACGTACTAGGAGTACAACTGGGGAAGTCAATGATCAGGAACGGTCTCAGTGATCTGGTAGATCATAGACCTAATGATAGATGCAATGCCAAGATGCAGTTTCTAAAGCAAGAAAAATACTTTCTTGCATTAAAAAAAGACATAGGGCCAGATTCAGGTAGATGGGCGCTTCTTTACTTTGGAGTAACGTTTCTCATTTACGTTACTCCGCCGACACTTTCGGCGCAAGTACTGTAATTCACATAGCACTTGCTCCTAAACTTGCGCCGAAGTAACGAAAATGCGCTGGCGTAACCCGGCGCAAGTGGAAGTGGGTGTGATCATATGTAAATGATGGGCGGAGCCCAGCGCAGAGGCTTACGTTCAGCGCATCATCCACGGAGCATGCGCAGTAAGTGAGGCTTCACTCGCCCCCTTGTGCGCACGCTCACAACTTCCGTCGGCACCACTTCACGGGAAACGTCAGCGCAATGCGTTCCGTTGGGCGTTTAAATGCGCCCGTAGGTGCGCCATTCCGGCACTAAAGTATATCCTGTTCCCCCTCCCCGCAGTGAAGTTACTTTTGTTCTGAGATGGCTGCTCCCGTTCCCCGCAAACACACAGGAGAAAGCTGAACTCTAAAGGCCAGGAGCTGTCAGACGTCATCTCGGCTATGGAGACCTATGATGTCTTCCTCCATGGCTGTAAAAGTTGACAGACAAGCATGGACAGAGGTGTTGTCCTGCAAGTGGGGGTGCTCAGCTAGCTCTTATCGTCGGTAACGCTGCTGTAGCTGCTCTCCTGCTGACCTGTGGCCGTCTGGAGTAAAGATAAAGCAGCTATTTGTAGAAATAACTTTGCGCCGGACGGACGAGATACGCGCGGCGCATGTAGCCAGCGTATGGTGCTAATCCGTTCGCGAATCGGAAAATCTCCCTCATTTGCATATTTGCAGGGGAAATCAATAGGCGCGACTGATGCGCCAAGCGAAATTATGCGCTGACGAGACTCTGGCGTCGGAAAGTTAAGCCGATCGGAAATGGCCAGTTTTCTGTCGCATCTAGTTTGGTGGGTACGGCCACATAGAAACGACGGCGCATATTCACAGTTACGCGGCGCATATCGAAATACTCCAGCGCAACTCTACCTGAATCTGGCCCATAGACTCCAGAGAGAGAGAGACGTTATTGGCCACAGTACAAATCATTTGTGAGGCCTCATCTGAAATATACAGTTCTGTTTTGGCACCAAGGAAAGATTAGCTGAACTAAATGTATTGATGCGATTAAAGTGGTAGTAAACCCCCGTTTTATTGAAACCTGCAATGCAAAGTTATAATGTGCTAGTATGCATCGCTGACAGGGATCCATCTTCACCTGGTCTTCCTAATAGGTTTGTGGGCCCCGGTCCTTTGCTGGACGAGCCGCCATGACATGACTCCAACACATGCATGTGGGAGCTGCTGTTGACCACACAGGGCTCTGAAAGGAACGGCACAGGAATTCCATTCTTTCAGAGCACATGTTTAGGAGATATTTACTGTACCTAAAGGTAAGCCTTACCTATAGGTAAAAATCATCCATGGGAGTTTACTCCCACTTTAAGGAGGATATGATTACCATTTGTATATAGTATACATGTAAATGGTCCATATATTGAACTTTATTAGAACAAGGAGACACTCTCTGCTACTTAGCCTAGGTTCACATTGAAGCAATTTGTCATGCGATTTGAGAGATCAATTTGCATGACAAGTTGCAGCCTATTGGCGGCAATGGCACTGTTCCAATCGGTGCGACACCGATTTTGCTGTGCTGCACCGATATGCAAAAGTAGTTCCTGCACTACTTTTGCCCATTTCAGGTGCGATTTCTATAGACATCTGTGTATGAAGCCACACAAAAGTCTATCAAGTAGCACTTGAAATCGCGCTGACCTTGCTACTTTGAAATCGCGCTACTTCAAGTAAAGTAGCACGATTTCAAAGTAGTATCAGTGTGAACCAGGGCTTAAGGAAAATAGGTTTAACCTCTGCATACAGAAAGGCTTCTTCCCAGTAAGAAATGCAAAGAATATAAGTGGTTATTGATATTTTCTAGTAATAAGACCAGAGATTGTTGATCCAGGGTATATCCAATTGTTTTTGGGGATCAGGAGGGGATTTTTCCCCCCCTGGTGGAGTCAATTGGACCTGGCTTTAAGAGTTTTTCGCCTTCCTCTGAATCAACTGTTCTTTTAGGCTTCTGCATATGGAAGTTTTCATTTCATTTTTTTTTCTATTGGTTGAATTAGCTGGACTTTCTTCAAACTATTTAACTTTGTGGCATAAACACACGTAACAGGATTACTGACAAAAAATTCCATACCTCTCTCCTTTTGCTGTTAACTGTGACAGAGGATTTAGATGTCATATGTGCACACTGCACAGCTAGAGTCATGTTGTGTCAGCAGTGGGCAATAAGCTTTGCACTGAAACTAACTGCTTTGCAACAACAACAGCAATTAGATATGGCATCTACGACTATTCATCCTTCTAAGGTGGTAAGTGGGCCGTGGAATGTACAAAGACCAGACTTATATTAAGGCTAAGAACCATGAACACTGTGTACCATGCTTTAGCTTTTTTCAAATGTCCCAGGTAGGCAATTATGTCATTGATCTCCTCACTGTGTATTAAACAAAAAACAAACTTTTCCCTCATGTTTGATGCATATCCCGCTTTTTTTTGTCAAAATACATAAACAAATCTATAGAACAGTTTTCCTAATATTTCCTAAACCTTTTTTTGTCAAAGATGGGATTTAACAATGGCTTTTCATAGCAATGAGTTCTTACAATTTTTCCTTACACCCCTAATTGGGCAATTTTGATTAAAATTGTTTTATGAATAGTTCCTTCCATCTCAGCTGGGTCTCTTCAGCTCTTTCAGTTACCATTGACCTCTCGGTTTCTTTCCTAACTTATGGTTTTAGGGTGTCAGGATTTACATTTCTAACAATAGATTTAAAGCTGATGTCCATGTTTGTGTTCACATTTAAATAGTTATTTTTTTGTGCCAAGCTGGCCCAAACAAATTATTTCCTTCACTAACATATGCGCCTGCTGGGTGCACTGTATAAACTGTAAGTAGCTTCAGCTCCATACAGTATACCTTCCTGTCTCACACCCAGAACAAAATAGCATCAGGCTGGAGGAACTTCGGGAGGCGGTGGGATTGTTCCCTAATTGCAAGGCCCCGAGGGAGGACAGGATTCTCATGGAAGTGTATAAACAACATGCGGAAGTTTTGCTACCTCGGTTGTTTGGGGTTTTTAATGCGGCTTTGAGGGCTTGGGAGCTTCCCCCCTCCATGGCCAAAGCAAACATTGTGCTGCTCTTGAAACCGGGCAAGGATCCGGTTGAGATCGTGAGCCCATATAATGGAAAAAACTCATATAGTGTAATAAAGTTTAAACAAAGTTTATTAAGCCCCAAACCAACCCTTTAAAAATTGTGCGTACCACAAAATAATAATATCAAGCATATAGTGTTAGTACTGTGCCTGTATGCCTTTCCTGGAAGGACAGTGCGGTGGTTGTTGCTTCACCTCTCTCCTGTTCCTGCTCCCAGGGGCGTACAGTCTGTTAGGTCAATGGATAAACTCACTATATGAGTTTTTTCCATTATATGGTCTCACAGTTTGAATGGATACCCAATACTGACTGGCTGGTGGAAAGTGCAATTCCCAGGACATACACGGATAGATAATCCATGCTCAGAATTTCCTAACTTGTGGTGAGTGCATTCCCAAAAGGGGAGTCAATACCCCCCACGTGGTGAACACCCCCTCTTGGTGAAAGAAGCACTGATTGAAGGACTTTGTCTGTGTATTGCATCAACCTGACTGATATATAGAAGTATTCCGGACTTTGTTTCGGAAGTAGCGCTGCTGCAGTTTACATTGAGACTTCTGGGACTTTCATGTTTTAGAAAAGTTTTATTTTCACTGCTTTATTTGGAATATTGTCATTTTTAAGTAGCTGCTGCAATTTGTTTATCTGAAGATCTGTTGCAAATTGATCTCAATAGTGCAACTCTGAGCGCTGAGCTGTGCTAAAACACTAAAGGAAGGGCCACATTAGCACTCTTTTTAAGGATCCGGTTGAACCTGGCTCATACAGGCCAATTTCATTGCTGCAATGTGACATAAAAATCTTGGCAAAGGTACTAGCAATGCGATTGAATACTGTCATAACTTCCCTTATACATGGTGACCAGGCGGGATTTATGCCAAATAAGTCCACTGCCATTAATCTACGAAGGCTATTCTTGAATATGCAGTCTGATGCGGACAATATAGGCAGCAGGGCCCTGATGTCCTTGGATGCCGCCAAGGCATTTGACAGCATTGATTGGAATTACTTGTGGGCAGTACTGGCGCGATTCAGGTTCGGTGACTCGTATATTGCTTGGGTACGGCTGCTATACGGTCGGCCGGAGGCTGCTATCAGGGCCTTTGGGTGTCTATCCCACAGCTTTGAGTTGGGGAGGGGGACGAGGCAAGGCTGCCCGCTGTCCCCTCTCCTCTTCACGTTAGCCATTGAACCCCTCGCTATGGAAATTAGGGCTAGTTCAGACATTGTAGGATTTTGCTATGGCCCCCTGCAGGAGAAGGTGATGCTTTACGCGGATGATACCCTACTCATGCTGGGTGATACTGACGCGTCCCTGCGGGCGGCCATGGCGACTATTGTGCGGTTCGGGGCATACTCCGGCCTGCAGATTAACTGGTCAAAATCTGCCCTGTTGCTTCTGGATGTAGGAGCTGCACAAACAGTGGCCTCATACTGCCCCATACCGGTCACTGCTTCCTTTAAGTACCTGGGGATCCATGCGACGGCCAACCCAAGGGACTTTAGTCATTTGAATATTTCCCCCCTGCTCCAGAGGTTCAGAGAAAAGGTTAAGACATGGAACAGTCTCTGCATTTCAGTAGCAGGCAAGGTGAATTTGATAAAGATGATTCTAATGCCGCAACTACTTTACTGCCTTTACAATGCCCCGGTTGTGGTCCCTTTAAAAACCTTTCGCATAGTGAATTCCATCTTTCGATCCCTGATATGGAAGACTATATTCCAGAAAACTCACAATACCAACAGACCAATCTAAAAAATAATTCACTGTACAACCCTCAAACTAAAGGGAACCAATGTATCACAGCATTTAGAAAGATGGTTGAACAAGATATACAACACATCAAAAATAAAAGGAACATACAAGCACAACAAGTATGGAGAACGATCAAAGAACCATCTAAGAAAAAGGGGGTGGTCTTCAGACCAGCAGACAAAGGGGGAGGTTTGGTGATATTAAATACCAAGGATTACATACAGGAAATGGAAAATTTATTAAAAGCAGAAGACACCTACAAGAAATTAAAGGGGAACCCTAAATGGGAATATGAAAAAGCACTACGAGAATATGTACAAAAAGGAATCCATATGAATATTCTGAATAAACGAGAGGCTGAATACCTGGTACCAGAATCCGTCAAAACACCAGTAATGTACCAGGTACCGAAAATACACAAACGGGAGACAAACCCGCCAGGCAGGCCCATTATAAGTGGTATTAATTCAGTTTTTTCAAGATTGGGGGAATACTTGGACCGTTTTTTAAAACCCCTGGTCAGACAGGGAAGATCGCACTTGAAAGATAGCACTCAACTCATTAATGAATTAAAAGTTCATAATAATCTAAACAACTGCATACTAGTCACCATAGATGTAGAGGCTTTATATACCAGTATCAAACAACAAGATGGCCTACAAGCAGTGGAAAAAGCTCTACATGAGTTATCTGATTATAAACAAGAACAAATTTCCTATATCTTAAAAGGCCTCAAAATGGCTATGAGTAACAACTACTTCTGGTATAATAGCCAGTATTACGTGCAAACCAGAGGGGTAGCCATGGGGGCTCGTTATGCCCCCAGCATGGCAAACCTTTTCATGGACATGTGGGAACAGAGATACATCTACAGTGGTCACATTGAACAACTGAAGATGTACAGAAGATATATAGATGACATCTTCATCTTATGGGAGGGCACCCCCGAGGAACTGGAAATCTTTCTAAACGCCCTAAATGATAACATCTATGACATTAGATTCACCGGGAAATGGAACAACAATACGGTAGAATACCTAGATCTGGAAATCTTTAAGAACGAAGATCAACTCTGTACTAGAACATACTTCAAAAAGACGGACAGAAATGGGTACATACCCACCACCAGCTGCCATCACCCCAAATGGGTATCAAATATACCCAAAGGACAGCTATTAAGAATAAGACGCAATTGCCATAAGCAGGAAGATTTCGAAATACAATCAGAGGTCCTTATCAAAAGATTTAAAGAGAAAGGCTATCAGCAACTACCATTAACAAAACTCAAAGAAAAGGTTCGAAATATAGACAGACAAACTCTACTACAACCCAGACCTCTGAAACCAAATAAGAACAGGGATGATGTCCCATTCATCACAGGCTACAGCACACAACATAAACAACTGGAAAAAATCCTGAAAAAGTACTGGCCTATCCTAAAAGAGGACAGAACACTTGCTGACATTCTCCCAAATAAACCTACCCTGATCTACCGGAGAGCTCCATCATTGAGGAATTTTCTAGTCCACAATGTAGTGAACCCCCCAAGAAAAGTGGAAATTTGTCCAGAACTAAAAGGTTTCTACCGATGCCAACGGTGCCTACCGTGCAAAAAAAGCAAAAAAGAAAATAGAAGACGTTTAGGCTTTTCATCAAGCACCAACCATAGGAAATTTGAAATCAAAAAACTAATCACGTGTGACAGCACCCATGTCACTTATGTGATTGAATGTCCATGTAAGATGCAGTACGTGGGTCGGACCACCAGGCCCCTCAAGGTTCGTATAAGGGAACACATAAAAAACATCCGCAAGGGATTCCCTGATCATAGTCTATCCAGACACTTTGACCAATACCATCACAACGATCCATCACAGATGATTTTTTATGGGATTGACATGGTTACTGATCACTGGAGAGGAGGGAACAAAAAGATCCAAATATCACAAAACGAAACCGAATGGATCCACCGACTGGGGTCCCTAGCACCAAAAGGGATGAATCTGGACATAGACCTAAACTGCTTTATAACCAACCAATAGCAGTTCTTTCATTAATGAGACCATCTTTTATGCAGTTGTTAAATATTCCCCACAAAGGCATTAATTTTGCCCTAAAGAAAACCTAGGATACATAAAACAAATAAAAAAGACCCTCACAACAGGACTATATATTTCACCAACCACAACAATGATGATAACACCATATACAAAAATAATAAATTAAAAATGACATTTTTTTTTTTTTTTTTTATTTTTTAGTTAAGTATGGTCAGTCCAAAAATCCAGGACCAGAATACCTGGCATCAACCACCTGCAGCCATCTGTTCACACATGTGACAAGCTAGCTCACTCCACCCATCTATATGTATATAAATATATACATAGGTCTTTATAGATCTGTACAGCAAAACTAGACCATCCAATATAAACTTAGATACAATCTTTTTCTCCAATACAAGTGCCTCAGATGGATACGAACACGATACGAACATACAAACACCATAGAGGCACCCGGCAGCAGTGCATGTTGCAATCGTTCATAGGGGCATGATCCTTTACTATATAAACACATACCCTCTATCATATATAGAGTCTAACTGTGTGCTTCACCTACCATATTAGTTATTATTTTCTAATGTCAATTCTGCTGTGTAATCCATATTATAACCAGATATGCCATCATTCAATGTCACAAACGACATCTGAGATCCGCGGCCCCAAATTGACAAGGGATCTAACCTATCTAAGGTCTGTTAGTATGGGGCAGTGTCCCTGTACATATAGGGGCAGATTCACAAAGACGTAATATTCCGCTGCGTAATCGAAATACGGTACGCTGCCGTATTTCACCAGACTCTACACCGAATTCAGGTAGTTTTTTTGCGCGTACGCTATTGTGTCGTATTTTTTTTCCGCCGCGCAATCGAAATACGTGATTAGGGGGCGTGAAGCATTTAAATTAAGCGCGTCCCCGCGACGATCGAACTGCGCATGCTCTGTTCAGGAATTTCCCGCCGTGCATTGCGCGAAATCACGTCGTGACGTCATTCGTTGTTTGAGTAGCGGCGTTTACGAACATTCCTATTCCCGGACGACTTACGTTAAAAATAATAAAAGACATCGGAAAACGTTGAAATTCGACACGGGAACGACGGCCATACTTAACATGGGCTGTCTAATATTAGAGCAGCAAAAAGCTGGTATAGTGAAACGGAAAAAAAAGATGACTAAAGGTGCCGTAAGAGATTGCGTTTAAAGTGCGAAATTTTGTGGATTGCAGGCAAAAGCTCATTAGCATACCCTGACGGCGAAAAACAACAGGAAGTCCGCCCAGTGGCCGCAATTTTCTTGCAGCGTAGATCTGAAGGCGTACTAACACGTAATACAGTCGAAATGAAGCCCGCAGGTGTCTTTTCATGGTTTGAGGATTTCGACTAGCTTAAAAACGCCCGTAAGTCGAAATTACTCCAGTCTAACAACATTTACACAGGCGTAATCGCTTTGTGAATCTAGGCCATAGTTCTTATATAACTGACCTAAATGCACCCTTCCAATATACGTATGATGCTGATGAGATACTACATAGAGACGCATCAGGCCATTGTAATTATACACCCAGGGGTATTCTGATTCGAGAGTGGGATCCAAACACTCCCAAAAGGGGCGGACCACACATGACGCTTGTAGTATAAAAAGTTGAGTGACGATAGGGGCGGTCATCACCTTTGAAAACGTCCATAGACGAAACCGGTCAGGTGACTATACGCCCTTACGTCACGCGCTCCGGCACGCTCAGCTTAGACCAGCTAGGACTTCCGGGTTGGGACGCGCTCACCAGTGGAACGCAAACAGCAGCAGCTCCACGCGCTCCACACGGATAGTGACTGCAGAGGCTCCCATAACCCGACTGGTACAGCTCAGCCCACGGGACTATTCTTGTCTAGCTGCGGTGCAGCAGCTTTTATGTTTTTAACTTTTTGTTTTCTTTTAATTTTTTTAAAAAAGTCTAAATATTTTTACCCTGTTGTTCCTATGGGAAACGGGTTTACAATAAAAACCATCAGGAAGTACTACACCATGAGGATTTCTTCTTTTTTTCTTGCCTCCTCATAACTACTGCCATCCCTCCTGGAGCCATTGATCACACCCCAAGGACCATCAAGTACGGCGACTGATCCAATACCCACGTGCCGCTACTGACCCATCAAGCACAGAGGTTGGTAAACAGCTACTACCCACTGATCCCCAAGGCTCTACACCCCCGCTGTGGGGACTACAATCTGGTAAGAGGGGATACATGTGGGGGGACAATTGGCATTTTCGCTGTCACCTGCAGTGCAATATCTGTTATTTACATCCAAGGTGACCACGGAGCACTTTACTGGAGTTTACCTACCACGTCATTGATGTAATATAACAAATACGGACACTACCTGATTACCATATACTGTATTAATTGTCTGCTTAGGAATCAGCTGACTATTGTAATTGTGATCCATCAGTAGGGCTCTATCGATATTCTACATACGTCACATCTATTTCTTTATTATTTATTTCATTATCTATCACAGATAATCTTCATCACTATTATTGTTTTTTGGGAAGAATATATTGCACTATAGAGTGATTTTTTGCCTAATTTCAATGATTTTTGCCTACATGCATTGGGCCACAGACACTTAAAGGTGTAGGGAACCACAATTATCTACCACAACTTGGAATACTATATGGTTACATAGTTCTTTTCGTTTTTGCTTTTTTGTCATTTTTTATATAGCACTTAACACTGCACACTACAATACTGCAATTGTATTACCACCAAACACTGAGTTGTCAATACCACACTTCATACCAGTCCTTACAAAGCAATAAAATACATACGATAGCTATCACAAACACCAATTTCCATAAGGCACTCATTAATAGGGTCACATGAGGACACAACAAAGCGGCCTCCTTCTTCCCTTTGAGGGATTATCAGTAAGAAGGGATCACTTGTTGAAGCGGTGAGTTTTATTCCCAATAAACCCATCCGCTACAAGTACCCGACACGAGAAATATACATCACATTCAAAAAGCAGCGCCAATTATCTGTACCTAAGACTATCTCAACTTTACTGCCTTTACAATGCCCCGGTTGTGGTCCCTTTAAAAACCTTTCGCATAGTGAATTCCATCTTTCGATCCCTGATATGGAAGAATAAACCGCCCAGGATAAAATTGGAGCATCTTCAGAGGCCCAAAGACAATGGCGGGCTGGCATTGCCCAACCCGTGGTTGTACTACTTGGCGGTGCAGTTGCAGCATCTGGTAGGATGTTTCGGGAGTGAGCTGGCTGGCTCCTCAGGAACATCGATGTCCCACACGGTGGGTGATGGCCCCCTCCCAATGGCACTGGAGGCCTTGGCTTTTGCCAAGCCGAATAAAAAATACCCTACGTATATTCTCATACAAAAAGTGTGGAATAAATGCAAGTATATTCAACAGGCCGATGGCTTTACAGCCCCCTATGGCTTAATAATACTTATACGGAACTGGCTAAATTACAGATAGGGACGATATGGAAAGTATATGGGATCACGCATGTTAAACACGTCTTTAGACATGGAAGGCTTAGGCCGTTTGCAGACTTGCGGGCGGAGTACGGACTTCCGTCCTCTATGTCTTTCCAGTATTTGCAGCTTCAACACGCGGTGAGGGCTCAGAGTAGGTCGTCTGAATGGTATTTGTCACCGACCCCGGTGTTCAACCTCATTAGGGATGCTGTGTCCTCGAAGGGATTTATCTCTCAATGCTACGCCATCCTATTACAGAACTTCTTGTGGCAGCACCCAATTTTGGTGAGGGACAAATAGGAGAGGGACGTGGGCCAAATGGATGGAGAACAGTGGGAAGAGATATTTCAAGGGGTGAGCACTTGTTCATTGAATGTGGCCCAAAGGCTCACTCAGCTATATATTATTTTCCGGGTATATTATACGCCACATAGACTGCAGTTGATGGGGGTGCAAATTGATGACACATGCACTAGATGCAAGCGTGACCATGGGGATCTTATCCACCTCCTGTAGAGATGCCCCAAGCTGCACAAATACTGGACCGAAGTAGTAAATACTGTCAATTCTGTATTTGGGGTATCCCTACCTGTGGACCCCATGGTATGTCTATTGGGTGTACTGGAGGAATATGTGGTGGAGGTGTTTACACGGGAGGCTGTGCATAGGCGCCCAGAGACGATTTAGTTCGCATGTGCCGCGCTATATACGTTTTCATACATTCAGAGGTTGCTATTCCAGGCTAGGAAGTTGATTATGTTCTACTGGAAATCTGAGAACCCCCCCGACCTCTGGGGAGTGGATTATTAAGGTGGGAGATATGCTGCGCATGGAGAAGCTTACTTATCAACACAGGGGGAGTACAAGGAGGTATGAAAATCTATGGGCTCCATGGCTGGATACGCCGGGGCTTTCCCCGGTGGACCTGGTCATGGACAGGTTGTTGGGACTGAATGCAGGCTGAGTATCATAATATGGAAGTTTAAAAGTTATAGAATAGGCAGCTAGGCAACTCTGTTCAAATAATGACTCTGCTGTATATTGTATTTTGTTTTGATTGGATGTCTGCCTGGTTGGGCTACACAATGTATAACTGTCTTATGATGTATGCCACCTTCTCATCAATAAACACCTTTTTGTTGGATAAAAAAAAAATAGCATCGGGCTGAGCACCACTTTCATAGGCAGATCTGTATTCTATTAATAAATACAAAGCTTGCTCTGATTGGCCAAGTTAAAAATTGTGATGTTATTGGCCTGACTCTCCGACTAAGCCAATCAGAGGTAGCTTTAAATTCATTAATAAAATGGCTGCATATAGAGTGCTGCATATAGAGGTCAAGCTTTGCCTGTCACAGTGGGCATACACACCTGAAAGGGTCATCAGGGTCTGCGCTCAAGCGGGATGGAGGGATCAAAAGTCTCTGATCTGTATAGCACCCTGTGGCTGACTACATGCACTGCACAGAGGTGAGCATCCACACAAGATCCAGTGCCTGAAGCAACATTACAAGCCATCCCCACAGCAGGGCCCAGGTACAGCTTCCAGTTTTATTAAGGCTGCACTGACTGAATGCTCTGTTACTATTATGGTAGTAGAACACAGTGAAGAAGTTGATTGAAGAGTCAGTGGCAGAATTCAAGGACAAAGCTAAGAATGCTTTCTCTGCGTGCACTGAAACATTTTGCCAGTATCCTGTCACCTTAAGGTACAAGTCTATAACCCAGGGTCTATGAATACTATGCACGTGTCATGTACTGTATGATTAAGATACAGTGCATCCAGGAAGTTTTTACAGTGCTTTATTTTTTTCCACATTTTGTTAAGTTACAGCCGTATTCCATAATGGATTACATTCATTATGTACCTCAAAATACTACGAACAATAGCCAATAATGTCAACTTGAAAAAATCTTTATAAATTTATTAAAAAAAAAAAAAAAAAATGTATGTAAGTATTAACAGCCTCTGTCATGACACTCAAAATTGAGCTCAGATGCATCCTATTTCCACTTGTCATCCTTGAGATGTTTTTGCAACTTGATTGTAGTCCACCTGTGGTAAATTCAGTTAATTGGACATAATCTGTCTATATAAGGTCCCACAGTTAACAGTGCATGTCAGACCACAAACCAAGCCATGAAGTCCAAGGAATTTTTTGTACTCCTCCAAGACAGGATTGTATCGAGGAACAGATCTAAGAAAAGGGTAAAGAAAATGCTTTGCAGCAATGAAGTTCCCAATAAGCACAGTGGCCTACATCACCAATAAATGGAAGAAGTTTGGAACCACCAGGACTCTTTATAGAGCGGGCCGCCTGGCCAAACTGAGCGATCAAGGGAGAAGGGCCTTAGTCAGGGAGGTGACCAATTTCGAAGAATATTCGCGAATATTCGTTAACCACTTAAGACCCGGACCACGCTGGTAAATGACCCAAGGTGTTTTTGCGATTCGGCACTGCGTCGATTTAACTGACAATTGCGCGGTCGTGCGACGTGGCTCCCAAACAAAATTTGCGTCCTTTTCTTCCCACAAATAGAGCTTTCTTTTGATGGTATTTGATCACCTCTGCGATTTTTATTTTTTGCGCTATATACAAAAATAGAGCGACATTTTTGAAAAAAAAACACTATTTTTTACTTTTTGTTAAAAAAAAAAAAAATCAAATAAACTAAATTTTAGTCGAACATTTAGGCCAAAATTTATTTAGCCACATGTCTTTAGTAAAAAAAAAAAATTGCGATAAAAAAAAATAGCTACCTAGCGGGAACAGCGACACTAATACAGCGATCAGAAAAATGATCGCTTAGTGACGCTGGCAATAGGGAGTGAAAGGGTTAACTAGGGCGGTGATCAGGGGGTTAAAACTTTATTAGGGGGGGTGGGGGGGCTATCCTGAACCTAATGCCGCGTACACACGGTCGTTTTTTGCGATGAAAAAAAACGAAGTTTTTTAAAACGTCATTTAAATTGATCGTGTGTGGGCAAAACGTCGTTTTTTGTCTTAAAAAAAACGACCAAAAAAAAATTCCAACATGCTTGAATTTTTTGTGTCGTTTTTCAAAACGTCGTTTTTTGTTTCACAAAAAGTCACCGTGTGTAGCAAAAACGTCTTTTAAAACGACGTTTTTCAACCCGCGCATGCCCAGAAGCTAGTTATGAAGCGAGCTTCAATGGAAAAGTGTGGTGAACGTAACCTCGTTTTTTGTGAAAAAAACGATGGTGTGTATGCAACATCGTCTTTGAAAGTGACGTTTCAAAAACGTCGTTTTTTACTTCACAAAAAACGTCGTTTTTTTTTCATCGCAAAAAACGACCGTGTGTACGGGGCATTACACTAACTGATTTTACACTGCCTGTCACACTGACACTAAATGCAGTGATTAGATCACTGCATTCAGTGACACTGTGACAGGGGGGGTGGGGGGGCAGATCGCAAGGGGTTAAGTATGCCTATGTGAGTGTGTGTCAGTGTAATGTTGGTGCACACTTACTGTTAGGTGTTTCTCCCATCGCAGCGGTTGGAAATACCGCTGCGATGGGAGATTACATCACTTCCCCCTTCCTGTGTTTACACAGGAGGAGGAAGTGACAGGAGACTGGGAGCGCGCGCATTGGCTGGGAGCGATCGCGGGGGGGCGGGTAAACGCCGACATCCGCCCGCTCGTCCCGGATCGCTCCCGGAGCCAGGGGGACCCCCGCACGCCGCAGAGGGGGTCCCGATGGGACCCCCGAACCGCACTTAGGCGGGGACGTAAATTTACGCCCTTGTGCCTGTACGTGCCATTCTGTGGCCGTATATGTGCGTGCGGGGGTCCTTAAGTGGTTAATATCGAATATTCGTTAATATCGAATATTCGTGATATTTTATAAAAAAAAAATTGCGAAATTTTGCCAATGCGAGATTTCGCTAATGCGAAAATTCGCTATTTTTTTTTGGATAAAATATCACGAATATTCGATATTTACGAATATTCGCTATATTTTATAAAAAAAAAAAAAATTGCGAAATTTCGCATATGCGAAAGCGAAAATGATTGCGAAATTTCGCTATTTTTTTTGGGATAAAATATCACGAATATTCGATATTTACGAATATTGGCTATATTTTATAAAAAAAAAAAAAATGCGAAATTTCGCTAGTGCGAAATTTCACTAGTGCGAATGCGAAATTGATTGCGAAATTTGAAAAAATATGAATATTCGAAATAGCAAATATTCGCCGCGATATTCGAGTTATTCGCGAATACTCGATTATGCAATATTCGTAGCGAATATTCGCAATGCGAATATTCGTGAGCAACACTAGTGACCAAGAACCCAATGGTCACTCTCACAGAGCTCCAGCGTTTTCTCTGTAGAGACAGGAGAACCTTCCAGAAGAACCTTCTCTGCAGCACTCCACCAATCAGGCCTTTATGGTAGAGTGGCCAGATGGAAGCCGCTCCTCAGTAAAAGGCACAACATCCCACCTGGAGTTTGCCAAAAGGCACCTGGAAGGACTCTCAGACCATGAGAAACAAAATTCTCTGGTCTGATGAAACAATGTTTAAACTCTTTGGCCTGAATGGCAAGCATCATGCCTGGAGGAAACCAGGCACCACTCATCACCTGGCCAATACCATCTCTACAGTGAAGCATGGTGGTGGCAGCATCATGCTGTGGGGATGTTTCTCAGGGGAAGGGAGTGGGAGACCTCCTTGATGAAAACCTGCTCCAAAGCGCTTTGGACCTCAGACTGGGACAAAAGTTAATCTTACAATAGGACAACAATCCTAAGCACGCAGCCAAGATAACAAAGGAGGGGCTACAGGACAACTCTGTAAATGTCCTTGAGTGGCCCAGCTAGAGCCCAGACTTAGACCCGATTGAACATCTCTGGAGAGATCTGAAAATGGCTGTGCACTGATGTCCCCCATCCAACCTGATGGAGCTTGAGAGGTCCTGTAAAGAAGAATTGGAGAAACTGCCCAAAAATAGGTGTGCAAAGCCTGTAGCATCATTCTCAAAAACACTTCATGCTGTAATTGAGCAAAGGCTGTAAATACTTATGTACATGTGATTTTTTTTATTTTTTTATTTTAAATAAATTTGCAAGATTTCAAACAAACTTCTTAGACCATGTCATTATGGGATAGTTTGTAGACATTCAGGAAAAATAATAAATGTAATCAATTTTGGAAAAAGGCGGTAACATAACCAAATTTGAAAAAGGTGAAGCACTGTGAATATTTTCCAAATGCACTGTAAATGATCGTCTAGTTCTCGTATGACAGCTTCCTGTGATCTTGCCTGTGACACAGCTGATCACAGATTGAGGTAAAGAGATAATCAGCAACTCTTTACTATGTGATTAGCTGTGTCCAATCACAGCTGATCACAGAGGTAAATAGATGCTGGTTATCGGCACTCCTTTCCTCATGCTGCCAACCACGAGGAGAGGAAAAGAAAGCCGATAACCTGCTTCTCTAAAAGGGACCTCTACACTAATAAGTGGCCTGATTAGCAGTGCAGTCCCACCAGTGCTGCCAATCAGTGCCTATCAGTACTGCCAATTAGTGCCTCCTCATCAGTGTTACATATCAATGCCGTCTATCAGTGCAGCCTCATCAGTGCCACCTCATCATTGCAGCCTATCAGTGCAGCCTCATCAGTGCCCACTAGTGCCACCTCATCAGTGTCCATCAACACACATCAGTGAAAGAGAAAAATTACCTGTTTGCAAAAAAGTTTTTTCCTTAAAAGTTTTGACCTTTTTTAGTATATTTAAGAAAATGGTTTTGATTAAATACCACAAAAAAAAGCTCTATTTGTGTGAAAAAAATATATATAAATGTTGTTTGGGTACAGTGTTACATGATTGCGCAATTGGTATTCAAAGTGTGACAGCGCTGAAAGCTGAAAATCAGCCTGGGCAGGAAGGGGGTAAAAGTGCCCAGTAGGCAAGTGGTAATGTATGTACTGTAGATATAAGAAAATGTGAATAGAGGAATAGACAGTGATGTGCAGATCTGGCAATCATCTTCCCAGTTCTTGATAAGCTAAAATTGAGCTTGTAGAAATCATATGTCCCCCCTTTCTTTTTTCCCCAGACAGCACAACACACTATTGTCAGTAATCTGGTAAAGCCTTTGGGCTTAGTTGTCTGTAATACATATGTTTTCATAAACACACCCACTATTTTGCTAATTTCTGTTTAGTACAAAATGTAAGGCCTCGTACACACGATCGGACATATCCGATGAAAACGGTCCGCGGACCATTTCCATCGGATATGTCCGATCGGGAGTTTGATCCGATGGCGTGTACACACCATCGGATCAAATTCCCCGCCGCCGGACAGCGCGGTGACGCGGCGGTGACGTTGACGCCGCCACGTCACCACCACGTCACCGCACCAGGAAGTTAAACACTTCCGCGCATGCGCCGAATCCATTCGGCGGCGGCGCGGCGGCGGTGGGGGACGACATGTCTGCTGGTAAGTGTACTAACCAGCAGACATGTCGGGCGGACAGATTCCACCGGATGGATTTCAAAGCATGCTTTGAAATCTGTCGGGTGGAGAAATCTGTCCGCTAGCCCATACACACGAGCGGAGATGTCTGCTGAAACGGTCCATTGGACCGTTTTCAGCGGACATATCCCCTCGTGTGTACGAGGCCTTAGTGTTTTGTGTTGCAAAGCAGGAAAATGTTTGTTGAAATAAAACAAATTGCACACAATACATTTTATGGATGACTTGCAATCATTTATTAATGCCAAAATACATATTTCAGCTTCCTTAATAACTCTTTCTTGTTTTCCATACAATAGCACAAGATGCCATTTTCCAGCAAATTATTCATGAAAGACGATCTGACAATACAAGATATTCTTGATGCTGAAGATTCGGAGCCAGACTCTGAACAAATGTTAGTAATGCTTTGAAAGCCTTTCCGTTAACAACGTATGTCATTCCATTGTATTTCTTCAAACAATAAAATACAATTTTAGAAGCACATTTTTATCTCTAGTATTATTGTAAATGTATTTAATCATAAATGTAGTACTACCATAAAATGGCAAGCTGAACTATGAAGGCATTACTTGGCATTTAACAACTTACAAAAATCTGTAATCATATTACCAACACCATTTGAAGTCTACTATAGTTTGAAAACTGTCCTGGTTATAAACTGTGTTGACAGTATAGGTCCCCTGTTCCCCCACTCCATAGGAAAACACATGGATGTTCCTGTGGCTTCAGCTTTCATATTTATGCCTGCATCTAACCAAATCTGAATTTTTTTGACAGTTGGATCATGCTTCTATGCTCAACCTCCATCGGGGTCTATGTAATACTTAAAGTGGAACCAAACCCAACAACTACACTGTTTCCCCAAACAGTTACATTTAAGGAATGTCGTGAATAAGTATCACTGTGACTTAATGCTCTCAACCAAACTATCAGGAAATCAAATGGCTGGTGTCATAGATAATCACATGTGCAGCACCATGGCATCTGTAGATTAAACAGAGGCTAAAATGTCAGCTTCCTTGGTTCAAATAGAGGAGGATTTAGTTCTGCTTTAAATCAGGTTGTTAAATCAAATGGTAAAACTATTAGCAATCTTATACTATTTTAGGAGCTTTACAACAAGGGTGGTCATTGGTTTTCTTTAAACAAAAAACTTTCCACAAAGCATTCACTTTTCCGCCAGAAGAACTCTTGCACCAGGTCCAGGTTTTGTGGCAAACAGGCTTTGTTGCAGTAATGATGATCTGCGTTCATCTGTTTTGTAATATTTTTCTTGTACACTTAACAGAAATTCTTCCAGTTTATCTGAGGGAACCATAGAAACCGTACATCCTCCCCATCCTGCCCCGGTCAGTCGAGACCCAACAGCACCAGATTTCCTGAAAGTTAAAATGTACAGTTTTGTTATATCAAAACAGAAAGTCACAATGCAAAAAACATAAATAATGTATTTTTTCTGTCCACTTAATCCAACCTAAAATATACTATAATAATCCAGAGCATAAACAATCTGTCTGTTTGCATATGCATAATATAATTTGTCTCCCTTAAAATTTACATGGATGTTGGCAACTGCAAACTATTTTGATCCTTGCTAATCACAACACCTTCAATTATAAATAAAGTAAGTCCGTTTTCATTTTAAATCCCCCAAATTTAAGAAAGACATGTTTAGCCAGCATCAAAATTTACTTGCAGGTATTATGTAGTGCTCCATTAGAGCTTCAATACAAAACTCACTTCCTGAATTCAAGCTTGGCCTTGCCCACTAATTGACAACCACACTAATCAATTATTTATACAGTACCAATATATTCTTTAACCACTTAAGGACCCCTTCATGCTAATATACATGGCAGAATGGCACGGCTGGGCACATCCACATACCTGTACGCGACCCGGTCCGAAGCTCCGTGACCACGTCCGCGGGACCCGATCGCCGCCGGTGTCCTACGATCAGTCCTCCGGAGCTGAAGAACCTTTCCCGTTCTTCACAGTGGCAGTGTCATTGATTGTGTGTTCCCTGATATAGGGAAACACGATCAATGACATCACACGTCCAGCCCCGCCCCCCCTACAGTTAGAAACACATATGAGGTCACACTTAACCCCTTCAGCGCCCCCTAGTAGTTAACTCCCAAACTGCAATTGTCATTTTCACAGTAAACAATGCATTTTTATAGCACTTTTTGCTGTGAAAATGACAATGGTCCCAAAAATGTGTCAAAATTGTCCGATGTGTCCGCCATAATGTCTTGGTCACGAAAAAAATTGCTGATCACCGTCATTAGTAGTAAAAAAAATATTAATAAAAATGCAATAACACTATCCCCTATTTTGTAAACGCTATAAATTTTGCGTAAACAATCGATATACGCGATTCTTTTTACCAAAAATAGGTAAACGTTTTCTTTTATATTTATGGGGGATATTTATTATAGCAAAAAGTAAAAAATATTGTTTTTTTTTTCAAAATTGTCGCTCTATTTTTGTTTATAGTGCAAAAAAGAAAAACCGCAGAGGTGGTCAAATACCACCAAAAGAAAGCTCTATTTGTGGGGGAAAAAAAGGACGCCAATTTTGTTTGGGAGCCACGTTGCACGACCGCGCAATTGTCAGTTAAAGCAACGCAGTGCCAAATCGCAAAAACTGGCCAGGTCCTTTACCTGCATAAAGGTCTGGGTCTTAAGTGGTTAAAAATATGCATACAATGGCAGCCAAAAAGTTGGTGTACACGAGTGTCAAAAGCATCCTGCCTTTTGGAATTTAGCACCCCAGTGTTTTGCAGCAGTTAGTTTTGTCCTGGAAAGGCCTGAGTAAGGAGTGACAGGTACATGGATCATAAAGCAAGGATCTTCACCAGGACACCTTGGTATAGTGATAATCCTGTCCTTTATTAACAGATATTTATATAGGAGCTGTGGTGGCTCAACGTGATTGGCACTGCGCTGACAAGCCGTTCACCTCTGCAGCCAAGGGTTCGGATCCCGGTCTCGGCAACATGTGAATTGAGTTTGGTGGTCTCAGCCTGGCTCCCGGTGGGTGTGCTATGCAAGGTACGCCTGTGCTTAGTACGCCCCCCCCCACAAAAACCACCACACTTGCACGCACATGAAATTGGTTTAACACACACGCACTTTGGCCATGCGGTCTCCTAAAATAAAGAGAGGTGAAGGACCTACGGGGCTGGCTGGGTGGGCTAGGCCCCCTCACTCCCTCATAGGGGGAGTCCCTCTGCCCCGTTGGGCCTCAGTTGGGCTCCCAAGAGGAGCAGGTAGGGCGGGGTGAGTGGGAGGCCCCCCTCACACCCGCCATTGCCACCAGGGGCATGGTGAAGGATGGCGATTGCCTCCGGGGGGAGGGTCTGCCTACTCCCAACTCCTGCAGTCCGGCTCCTCTCTTTCGAGTTCACGCAAAAAAATACACTTAAAAAAAAAAAAAAAAATTAACAGATATTTATTGTAGAAATGTATATAAAAGATTCATGTAACAGAATGGCCCATGACACCCAGAGACTTTTGAAGGATATGGGGTACTCCTGTGCTAGCATCACTGATGACTCTTGGGTCTAGGGTCACCCTGTTGGGCATAGGGTGACTGAGAAATGATAATTTATGTTTGCAGGATATCTTGGAATATTACAGTTTGGATAATGCTGTCTACAACAGGTTAATAGGATGTCTCCTTCAATGCTTAACCTAGACCAGGGATATGCAATTAGCGGACCTCCAGCTGTTGCAAAACTACAATTCCCATGAGGCATAGCAAGACTCTGACAGCCACCAGCATGAACCCAAAGGCTGAGGCATGATGGGACTTGTAGTTTTGCAACATCTGGAGGTCCGCTAATTGATTATCCCTGACCTAGACTGTTGAGATGCTAATTAAGTCTGCTTCTACGACCTTTCATTGTAGATGCTAATGACACTGTATGGTGTGAAAAGACTATTGATGATAGATATGTGTTGGCAGTCTGACTTCTCAGGTGTAGTAATTAGGTCATGTTAATTATGGAGAAGTGTACCGCTCCATAAAACAAATGATCCCTGTTGCTTCCGTCCCAATCAAACCAAGAGGGTGCTGGCTGTGCACAATTAGCATGGGATGAAGGAACAAATCCTGGATCGCCGCACTCCTCGGAAAACAATGTCTTTATTTAAGCATAAGCAAACAAAATTTCAATAGAAAAAAACAGCCAAAATGCATGCAGTCAAAAACGGTGAGTGGACAAGGAAAAAAGGGCTGACATGTTTCACATCATGTGATGCTTACTCGTAGTCATGTTAATTATGTCGGACCGGTGCCAAAAAGTCTGTGGGATGTGAAATGGAGAATCATTAGCCCCCCATTGTGTGATGAGGGGGGTGGAGAGTTTCATCGTCCCTGTGACATGTTTGTAACTATATAAGACTGAGAGTTACCATTAAAAGTGTTCATACATTTTGAAACCAGTAACAGAGCTTGCTTGTCTCGTTATTTTGGGAAATGGAATGGATAAGTTGTCTTGGGTTGATGGAAGATCCTAAACGGTGGTGACCGTTACAATTCATAATACAATACCCATCAGCATATGGGCCCAACAAGTACTACAATAACATTTTAAGAAAATTATAATAATACAAGTACACTCAATTAATGAGAAAATACATAACCAGTAAACAGTAGAAGTGTGTATGAAGTGTATGGCCTTGAACATGGGTACAATATGCAAGATTGTTTAATTCTTGTTCTGCTCGACAGGTTTCGCGTGAAAATGCTTCTTCAGGAGCATGTTGGTATATCGGTCGTATTATATAATGAACACGAGCCTGGATACCAACAGTCTGGCTGTATATAAAAAACTAATCCAGATAGCCAACTGGATTTTAAAATGTCATCATAAGACAGCAGGAAAAATAAAGCCAAACACAGTCTGCTGGTAAGCAGAGAAAGAGGGTATCCTCCGGATGTAATGAACCCTTATTAGTCACAGATAGAAATATTAGTACACGTCTGGTGCATTGGCTGGGCAGGAGAAAATATCTGCCCAAAAAAGCCCAGAGGGTAGTGAATAGGGCCAAGTTCTTAGCATCTGGCATGTGGGCAAGAACGGAGGTCTTATAGAGAGCCTCTCCTGTGTGCTGCCTATTATTATAATTTTCTGGTAGTGTTATTGTAGTACTTGTTGGGCCCATATGCTGATGGATATTGTATTATGATTTATGAATCTTTTATATACATGTCTACATTAAATATCTATAGATTTTTACAATTTATTACCTGTGTGCGGTCTAAAGTCCATCTTTCTAGTCTAAACTTCCATTTCCAATAGATTAGGACGTTGGCACACACATATTGGTGCATCCACAGTGTCACCCTGTGAAGATGCACATCTAAGCAATTCCCTTGAAAAACATGAGACATAGAGCTTAAATAGTATCAACCAATCAGAAACAGATCCATGTAAAAAGCTGTGATGTAAGATTGACCCCATATCCCACTTTTTGCGTGTGTTTTCAACCAAGAAATCTGTGTCTCCCACCAACAGTCAATAGAATAGAATAGAACCTCTCATGCCCAGATGTATTGCTATACTATGCTGCAATATCTGCCCCTTTTTCTATTACCATGCCTTTTTTCCATGCCTCTGCCCATGTGCACACTTAGGCAACTTTGTCTCATGCTAGTGCATCATTCTGCCCTGTAAAAGGG
Source organism: Rana kukunoris (assembly GCA_029574335.1). NCBI lineage: Eukaryota > Metazoa > Chordata > Amphibia > Anura > Ranidae > Rana > Rana kukunoris. The sequence continues at coordinate 57,447,045 of CM056051.1, forward strand.
ATCCTGTCAGGTCCCAAAACATTGGCCTGTGATGCCTGTTACATTGTGTGAATAAAGGACAAGATGATAAGAATACCAAGGTATGTTGGTGAAAATCCTTATTCCAGGATTCATGTACCCATCACTTTTTCTTCAGGCATTCCTAGGACCAAACTGACTAAACTAACTGCTGCAAAACACTGGGATGTACAACACAACATACAAAAAAAAAAAAAAAAAAACTACAACGCATAATAGCTTTAACTTTAACATAAACATGGGGTATACACCTCTTTTTCCTGAAAGGCAGGCACCTATGTACATAAATCCTTCCTATATCAAGGAGTGCTGGTGAAGATCTTTATTTTACATTGATTGCATGGTGGCACCATCCACTATTCACTGCAACACCCTACACAAACTTTAGGTGAGCATTTAAGGAGTGCAACCGATAGAATACAACAATTTCAGTGCGGTCATCAAAAGGATATTCTAAAGGGTGTCTAGGGCACCCTTTATGAATTTCCCCATTATCTAGTGTAGAAGAATAAATACAAATCAAGTCATGGCAAAACCAACAAGGAATGCACAAAAACACATCTTTGTACAATTAAATTCAAAATTGAAACACTGCATGACAGATCAATAAAATAAAAATAATCACAAAATGCAGGTCAGAAGCAGAACACATTCCTGTATATAACTCAACCATATCAATTTCCTAGCTGCTTCTTTGTGGACATTTACGTCTGAAATTTAGTGAACTACTGGAGTCCCTGGAATGAAACATCTATCTATTGGTCGAGAGAGAGTGGCATGCCTAAAATAATGTCTTTCTATGGCATGGGTCCTCAAACTACGGCCCTCCAGCTGTTCAGGAACTACAATTCCCACCATGCCCTAGTCATGTCTGTGAATGTCAGAGTTTTACAATGCCTCCGCAACAGCTGGAGGGCCGTAGTTTGAGGATCCCTGTTCTATGGTGTTAAAGTTCATACAGCAAGCCAATACAAAAACATTCTACAAAAAGCTGAAGAAGATTCATACCTTATTCAAGCCAATTTATTTCCAATGAGTAGCAGAAAAATATCTCAGCATTTACACAGGTAGTACAGACAACCTAATCCAATTGGAATGGAAAGGCAGATGTTAAAACATGTAAACATCTGCCTCATTCTCTTATTAGAATCGGAGAAGTTGCTTAGATAAGCTAAGATATGCCTTGAACATTACAGAATACATTCAGCTGAATGTGAATAATTACTACTAGCTTGTACAAAGATGTGAAGGGTGCATTTAACCACTACAGCCAATCAATACAAAGACTTTATATGCATGGGAACTTTATTTGTTTTATTTTTTAATGAGATGTATATATTTATATATATATATATTTTTTTTTTACACACACACACACACACATATATATATACTGTATATACACACACATCCATACTCTTTGTATAGCAATTCACAGAATTAATATATTAGGCTGGCAATGATGGTAAAGTATAGGGCTAGCAAAGGATCCTGAAATACTTTAACAAAGGGATTACAATGTTGTAGTCTGAACAACCCATGTGTATTCTATTATTGGATACAACTCCTAGCAACTACTAGACGGTGGAATATATTGGTTGTAGTTGCTAAACAGCTAAAAGGACTGCAGGTTGCCTAATCCTGAATTAGAATCCTCTGTTTTGCATGATGAGGGAAGTCTTAAATGTCAAACTGAATCACTCTGGCATTTTAAGATGTCTAAAAGAACAAGTATTACGTTTGCAGATTCCCGAAAGACATGATGAGTTGTCATCATACTCTCATAAAAGAGATACACCACAAAGTTATACTGAAATAATGCGAAACCAAAATGTTACACAATTATTTATACAATAAAAAGAAAAGAAAATACTGAAGCATAATTTCTAAAAGAAAAAAAAATGGAATTAGTATCACAGCTGTTTCTCTAATCCTACTCCAAAAATATACACCCTTTTAATGCAGCATAAATGCTACCTTTAGCCACTAAGCATAACAATTCATAGACTTCTTGTGCTAGCACAACTACAGAAAACTACTTTCAATGAAAAGGAACCAGCCTGACAAATAAAGTGCAAACAAATGTAACCAAGGTTTGTTATACATACAATACACAACTAAAATCCCTTAAAAACATCAGAACAAAGCCCTTATGTCTGTGCATATATGATATCCCAAGCATGAAATACTGTTATAAGAACAATATCTCTTACCCCGCAGTTCATAAAAATAACAACTTTCAGTAGTAGTTGGATTTACAATAAGGCATGCTAAGCAGCTGCAACATGGCAAGGTTTTCAGTTAAGGTGCTGTTCTTTTTGTCCTGGAGCAAGTCCACTATTTATTCTCCAGTCCCCAACTATATCACAAAAGAAGTGTGCAGTCAATGAATGCATCGCAGCAGATAACACTGGACTCAAGTCACATCAAAGTAAGACCAAAGTAGTGCAGGTACTACTTTGAAGTCGCTGCGACTTGAAGTCACACAGATATGAGTGGTACTGATTGGAAATCATGGGGTACGACTTGACATGGGACTTTGCAGTCCCAAGTCGCAGGACAACTCAAACAGGACTACTCGCCTTTTATTTCCCTGTTGTCTAACACTTGTCATTAAAGGCCAGTGTAAGCCCTGCTTTGTGTACATTCAGCCGTTTGCACTCACAGTGCAGTGTAACAGCAGCACATCTGAATAACTTGAAAATATAAATTATTTACTACTAGTAACAACTTTCAAAGAGGTTACGGTAGCTGGCTCCTGGGCGGGTATTATTCCCCTACCTCCCTCTTCCCCCATTTCTTCCAGTACTCTTTTTCTTACCTCCTTCTTTGTACTCGGTTGTACTCAATTTTTAGGTCACTCAATTTTTTTTCCTTCAGTTATGCATTGTGCGACATGGTGCTTATATAAGTATTGATCTCACAGAAAGGTCATGGACTTATCTCTCTATGGCATCCCAAGTTCCCCATCTCGGGCCCTTTCCACCCTCCTTCCCTAGCAGAGGGGGGATTGGGTGCTGTATTCGAACTTGATTACAGAGTTTAAAATGTATGGGATTTTGCTGTAAGCCCTCCCTGGCTTCTATCACCCTGGACTGGGTTTACCACTGTGAATGGCAACTCACTCTATATCAGTATAAGTATTTACCTATCAAAACCAAAAAATTACGTTTACACCTGTAACGTTTATACATTTAAAACAACCCACTCACTGCCATGGTCCCTAGGCCTCTAGGTCTGCCTTCAAGAATGATCATAACAAGGCTAACATTAGGCAAAACAGTTTTAGTCCCTATATGTGGAATTGGTTATCTTGCAAGCAGTGGCGGCTGGTGCTCAAAATTTTTTGGGGGGCGCCAACGGAAAAAAAAACATTGCAGCCTCACTGTGCCCATCACATGCAGCCACTGTGCCATCAATTGTCACCACTGTGCCATGCCATCAAACGCCACCACTGTGCCATCAATTGTCACCACTGTGCCATGCAACACAGCAACTGTGCCATCAATTGTCACCACTGTGCCATGCCACCAAATGCAGCCACTGTGCCATCAATTGTCACCACTGTGCCATGCCATCAAACACAGAAACTGTGCCATCAATTGTCACCACTGTGCCATGCCACCAAATGCAGCCACTGTGCCATCAATTGTCACCACTGTGCCATGCCATCAAACGCCACCACTGTGCCATCAATTGTCACCACTGTGCAATGCCATCAAACGCCACCACTGTGCCATCAATTGTCACCACTGTGCCATGCCATCAAACACAGCCACTGTGCCATCAATTGTCACCACTGTGCCATGCCATCAAACGCAGTCACTGTGCCATCAATTGTCACCACTGTGCCATGCCATCAAACACAGCAACTGTGCCATCAATTGTCACCACTGTGCCATGCCATGCAACAGCAACTGTGCTATCAATTGTCACCACTGTGCCATGCCACCAAATGCAGCCACTGTGCCATCATTTGTCACCACTGTGCCATCAATTGTCACCACTGTGCCATGCAACACAGCAACTGTGCCATCAATTGTCACCACTGTGCCATGCCAAACGCCACCACTGTGCCATCAATTGTCACCACTGTGCCATGCCATCAAACGCCACCACTGTGCCATCAATTGTCACCACTGTGCCATGCCATCAAACGCCACCACTGTGCCATCAATTCTCACCACTGTGCCATGCCACCAAATGCAGCCACTGTGCCATCATTTGTCACCACTGTGCCATCAATTGTCACCACTGTGCCATGCAACACAGCAACTGTGCCATCAATTGTCACCACTGTGCCATGCCATCAAACACCACCCCATATGGGCGGGCCGCCACCACTGTGCCATCAATTGTCACCACTGTGCAATGCCATCAAACGCCACCACTGTGCCATCAATTGTCACCACTATGCCATGCCATCAAACACAGCCACTGTGCCATCAATTGTCACCACTGTGCCATGCCATCAAACGCAGTCACTGTGCCATCAATTGTCACCACTGTGCCATGCCATCAAACACAGCAACTGTGCCATCAATTGTCACCACTGTGCCATGCCATGCAACAGCAACTGTGCCATCAATTGTCACCACTGTGCCATGCCACCAAATGCAGCCACTGTGCCATCATTTGTCACCACTGTGCCATCAACTGTCACCACTGTGCCATGCAACACAGCAACTGTGCCATCAATTGTCACCACTGTGCCATGCCAAACGCCACCACTGTGCCATCAATTGTCACCACTGTGCCATGCCATCAAACGCCACCACTGTGCCATCAATTGTCACCACTGTGCCATGCCACCAAATGCAGCCACTGTGCCATCATTTGTCACCACTGTGCCATCAATTGTCACCACTGTGCCATGCAACACAGCAACTGTGCCATCAATTGTCACCACTGTGCCATGCCATCAAACACCACCCCATATGGGCGGGCCGCCACTGCTTGCAAGACTTGGGACTTCTGCTTGAAGGTTGTGATTAATTTACACATATCACTGTGGCTCTATTGAGGAATTTATTGGCAGACATGGTTTTGAGAGCTGTACTGCAAGAACAGAAGCATGATGCATGTAAAGTTCTTGCAGAAGGAACAACAGAATACAGGTCAGCTGTTCCATTAGCGGGAGGGGGAACAATGAATTTTCATGTCATGAAAAAAAAACGACGTTTTCTTGGCGCGATTCTTGTCAAGCCTGCCTTGCATACACACAATCGTGAAAAAAAAATGCTTGAGCAAAGCGCGGTGACGTACAACACGTACACTGGCACTATAAAGGGAAAGTTCCATTAGAATGGCGCCACCCTTTAGGCTGATTATGCAAATTTCCCTTCTCATAACTTGCTTCTGAGCATGCACGTTTTTTTCTGTCATTAAAGCCTAAAACGACGATGTGAAAAACGACGAGAAAAAATAGAGCAGGTTCTAAATTTTTAATGCCCATTTTTCTTGTGGAGAAACATGCTCTGGAGCCTACACACGATCGTTTTTAATGACAAATTTAAAAAATTGCATTTTCCTTGTCATGTAAAATGGTTGTGTGTACGCGGCATAAGAGTTTCTTAGCTACATCATAACTAGACCATCTAAAATCCACACATGCTCGGAAGCATGGAACTTCATCTTTCTCAGCGCGTCGTAGTGTTTTCTGACACAAATGGATTTTTAACTGATGGTGTGTAGGAACGACTGATGAAAGTCAGCTTTATCGGATATTTGATTAAAAAATCCATCGGTCCGTTTTCATCGGATGAACCGATCGTGTGTACGTGGCATTACTCTTATACTTGAAATTTTACTTTATAAAATACATTTGTTTTTCACAGGAGATTTTCGAGAATCCCCTGATGCATTTTTATTCTTATAACATTAATGGTATTTACACAAAAAAATCCTTAACAAAGTTGTTCTTTTAAGGCAGGATTGAGGCATGATGGAGGACTGGATATAACAGATGAGGTTTGTGTGTTCTGGATCAGCACTGTTTACAATTCTATTCCACACTGGTCTAAATTCCAGTAATTCTGGGTACTATGCTTAGATTCTGCGTGCTACCTTCTTGTTATTTAGAAATAAGATGCAATTTGGACAGCTTTCATATATTTTCCTCATTATTTTGTCTAAACCAAAAGTGTTTTGGTTTTTCAAGTTCATTCAATTTAACAGAGAGAATATTTATAACTTTAGTCTCTTTACCCACACCACAGATTTAAAAAATGAATGCTAACACAGTGCTTTGTACAATCACAAAGGACCAAAAAGTATGGCATCTCTAATTTGAGTCACCAAACGACATTTGTCAATTTTTTTTAAACTTTGTTTTGCTTGTTTTCATTCCCTTTGTTCTCTTTTTTTTTAATAGCCAATGCATTGTAATATTAATATATATATATATATATATATATATATATATATATATATATATATATATATATATATATATAAACTGACATCACCACAAATCCAAGTTCAGTTCACAAGAGGGTAGAGGCTGGTGTAGGATTTCACCCCTATTGTCCCTTAGAGGATTGGACTTCCACTTTTTAGAATACAATCTAGTTGCTTTACCAGGGGGAAGTTTCATGTGGTGCTATGGTTTCTTTCTCCTGAGAACAATCATGGCCTTGTTTCACTGTTCTTTTGCACCATTCAAAATATACTCATCGCTATTCACAAAATAATAATAATTGATGAGTACATTTCTTTTGGTATTTAACAAGCTCTGATTCTGAAACTTTAATGTTTCAAAATGCTTTCCAATAACATACAGCTCTAAATTACTGCCATTTTTTGTAAAGTTTCAAAGTAATTCATAAATGCATAATCTTTAGTAAACTCGAGGCATTAAATATATTTTTTTTTACATTATTTATAACTATCTAAATAACTGGATCCATATGTGTGGCAGAAATCAGAAAGATTAATTATGGCAGAAAATGTCTTGGATGACTGGATCGGTGGAAGCTTGGTAATGGAGAAACAGTCCATGCATACAAGATGTACCGTATTATAAAACATTGTCCCGTGTGAAAAATGTTGACAGAAATATTTTTTGTCTGACATACAAAATGTAACAGCTTTAGCTCTGTGGTTTTCCTTTCTGCCAAAGAGCAAATACTGTACTATCTCCCAGTGACGGGAGCTAACAGACATGGCGCCTCACTCCCTCATAGGGGGAGTCCCTCTGCCCCGTTGGGGTCCCATTGGGCCCCAGTCGGGCTCCCAAGTGGAGCAGGTAGGGTGGGGTGAGTGGGAGGCCCCCCCTCACACCCGCCATTGCCACCGGGGGCATGGAGAAGGATGGCGATTGCCTCCGGGGGGAGGGTCTGCCTACTGCCAACTCCTTCAGTCCGGCTCCTCTCTCTCGAGTTCACGCACAAAATACACTTTAAAAAAAAAAAAAAAAAAAAAAAACAGACATGGCGGTGTAGGGCTGCAGCTCCGACCTCCAGGCTCCAAAAAAACTCCCAGGGAATGAGGTACTGAAAGAAGAGAAGGTAGCAAAGGTGTCAGAGGGAATGAAATGGACTAAACTTGGCTATGGTGAGGTCGGAAGTGCGTCGGATCAGCTCAGCTCCCATATGCGGAAACAAAAGGAGTAATATTTTAAGGAAAGTCCAGTGTCCTGTGACGTACGGTGGATGAGCGTGAGTGTTCCTTCCGGGTCGGAGGTGCACGGAGGTACAGAGCTGTGACACCGCCGACACCCTGCCGGTAAGGAAGAGCCGGGGACCACGAAGGAGAGTGCTTTCTGGGTAAGAGCTGAGGACCGAGGGTGAACCGAGGACTGTGAGCAGAGGACGGAGGAGTTTTCTTCCCCGTGAGGAGTAAAAGAGCAGCAACCTCCAGCCCCCCCCCCCCCCCGCTCAGTCTCCTGGAAGGGGCCAAAGAGCAGCAGACGATCGTTTCTATCTATACGTTAAAAAAGGATTCAAAGGGTGTGTAGTTCTCACTGAGAACAAAAGATCAAAGATCTATGCTTGAAGATTCAATATTTCAACAAATGATGTATACTGAATAAGGAGCCGAAGGAACCATGGCTTAATATATTCAAAAGTTAATTTACACACCATAAATTATGCACCTGCTGAATCATATAACACCTAAACGTTTAAATTAAATGGACAGTTCGTTCCTCTTCTGCTGGCCAATATATAGGAAAGAACTGTTATCATATATTATCAACTAAAAGTTGGACCTTTAAGTGTTACACACTCAGCTTAATAGCCAACATCCACCAGCCACATCCACTATTAGTCACTACAGGATAGTATATGCAGAATCTGCATTAGGACATAAAGCAAGTCTGTTCTCTTTTTTGTTGTGTTTTTTTTTTTAGGAGGCTACGTCTGTTCATCTTTCCCTTCTGTTCCCCCAATTGGACAGCCAGGGAAAATGGTAAAAAAAAGCTCCAAATGTAAACCAGGGGGAGGTATTAAGCAAAAAAACAATTAAAGCCTACCTTACTTCTGAAGGGGAGGCTCAACTGGGGAGCCCCAGAACAACGGGCTTATATTCTGCCCAAGCGACCCCAATGAAGGAGAAGCCTTTTCCAGAGAAAGGATTGGACATGGGGAAGAAAGTGGGTGAATTTAAGAATAGAATTTGGTTTGGGACTTTGAATGAGGCATATGAAAAACACATGTCTCCATCCCTGAAAATGGAAAAAATCGAAAGGGTTGGGACTTTAAATGAGATGCGTGTTGATGCAAACAATATGTATAAAAAGATAAAATTATATAGCGTGATAACCAGGCTCAAACTTACCAACCATACTGCAGGCCAAATTCAACTGTCTAACTTTGTGTGTTAAAAGCAGAGGAAGAAAGTGGGTGAATTTATGGCTGGATTGTCCCTGGGAAAGCTCACTCCAGAGAAGGAGAAAAGTAAAATCTCCTATGACAAAACCCCAGAAGTCAAAAATAAAGGAAAAAGTTTAAACACCCCCGAGAGACAACCGCAAAAGGAAACAGACCAAGAAGAGTTACATCTACCCCCCACTAAGCAAGATATGGCAGACATGATTGACATGATTTGTCGTTTAGAATGCACCATTAAAGGTGAGATGGGAGCTACAAGGAAGGATATACACAGTGTCCTACAAAGAGTTGAAGGGATAGAAAAACAATTTGAAGAACATAGAAATGCCATATCAGAATTAAGAGATAGAGCAGACATGGACTGGATAGAGATAAGGAATGCCCGCTACAAACTCGAGGACCAAGAAAATCGGAGCAGGAGGAGGAATCTCTGGATAAAAGGTCTCCCCGAGGAAGTCAAAGATGGAGACTTGGGTGACGTACTTCGGGAATTAATACTGCTCTAAAACGGGACTTATCCTTGCCTATGCAGTTTGAAAGAGTTCACAGGATCCTGAGGTTTTATAATGTCCAAAGAGACATCCCTAGGGACATAGTAGTAAGGTTCCAGGACTAAGGCCAAAAGGAACAGGTCTCCCAAAGTACCAGAAACTCTGTCCCTATGGAATATAAGGGAAATAAAATCTTGATCTTTTCAGACTTGTCCCCGGAGACATTGGCCCGTAAAAGGGCTCTGAAACCCCTGACCAACATTTTACAAACAAAGGAGATTTTCTATAGGTGGGGATTCCCTGCCTAAAGGTCTCAATGTGTTCTATACAGAAGGTTCTGAAAGCAGACTAAGAGGATCCGGGTTCGAGGGTAGAGCCTATTATTCTAACTGGCAATATAAAATGTGGTATGGGGAGTCTTGAAGTCAGTAAAAAAGTAATGTCTCCGGAGGGAGGGTGGACAGTGAGAAACCCTCTTCTTCAATGCTGGGTAATGATAATTTACGGTATGGGCTGGAAGATCAAGACTAAAAAGGTAAGAGAAAGAAAAAGGGGGAAACATGACAAATTATGTCCAGATTAAATATGATAACTTATAATGTAAGGGGTCTTAACAGCCCCAATAAGCGCTACCAGGTCCTGCAGGAGATGAAGAACATGTCAGCTAATATAGTATTTCTCCAAGAAACCCATTTTAAAGAGACAACAAGATCTAGAGACTGTACTCAAAGGACTATCCTCTATGGTTTCATAGTTATTCTCCCAATAATAGATCTAAGGGCACCGCGATAGGTTTTGACAAATATACACCGTTTACTCTGGACGCCATGGAGATAGACCCGGATGGAAGATATATCTTCATCAGGGGGTCCCTACTCAATAAGAGGTACACCTTAGTGAATGTATACTGTCCCAACTCCCGTCCAGTTAGATACCTTAGGAAGATTCTGAACAGAGTGGAGGGTTTTAGAGAGGGCAGGCTGGTTCTGGCAGGAGATCTCAATTTTGTTTTCGACCCAGCATTAGACACCCAACCAGTTTCATTAAGGTCAGAGGGTAAGCACTTACGTGCAATAAAACATAAACTATATCAAATGCACCTGTTCAAGGCATGGAGAATATTCCATCCAAGAGATAAAGATTTTACTTTTTTTTCCTCGGTGCATGGGTCTTATTCTAGAATAGACCATATCCTCCTGGACCATCAGTTGTTGGAAGGTTTGAGAAAGATTGTAATTAAATCAATAACACTCTCTGACCATGCTCCAGTGGAGATGTCTCTTGACATGGGGGGGGGGAAGCCCTTTGGGCCAGAGAGTTTGGAGAATGGAGGAATCTCTTCTGAGAGACACTAGGATAGCCGATGAGTTGGAGAAGAATATGGGTCTATTCTTTAAAGATAATGATAAGGATAATATCGATAGATCGGTACTATGGGAAACCCATAAAGTATATATGAGAGGAAAAATGATATCGGAAAAGGTTAAGAGGAGTAAAGTTATGCAGGCTCAGAAAAGAACCCTCCTGAAAGAAATACAGGTATTGGAACAGAAGCATAAAGATAGTCTGGAGGAGCAAACCCTGACCCTACTAACCAGGAAAAGAGAAACGTTACGGGAATTATTGGATCAGGAAACCAAGTGGGTATTTGATAATACGAACCAGAGGTTCTATGCTTCGGGAAATAAAACAGGGAAAGTTCTAGCAAAGCTAATTAAACCTAAAAATGCACAAAATTACATATTAAAAATTAGGGATAAGAAAGGGGATATGAAGCATTCGACTAAAGACATAGTAGAAACTCTTAGAGACTACTATCAAAATGTATATAAAATTAACAAATATCAAGCCACGACAGAAACGCAACAGAGAGAGAAAAATAGGACAATATCTAGAGAGATCAAAGATTCTGCGAATGTTAGTAGAAGATGCTGCCAACCTAGAGAGAGAGATATCCAGAGAGGAGATAAGCCAAACAATTTTAAAATATCAAAATGGGTAAGAGCCCGGGCCCCGATGGATATACCTCACTCTATTATAAAAAATTTGGAGAAACTCTTATTCTGTATTTTCGGGACTATGTGAACTCCATAGGAAGAGGCCTAGCCATACGTGAAGAGGCCTTGGGAGCTCACATAACCCTTATATAGGAAAGGAGGGAAGAGACCCTATGATCTGTACCAGTTATAGGCCCATATCCTTGATCAATGTCGACATAAAGATATATGCGAAGATATTGGCTGAGAGAATAAAACCATTAATGGCAGGGCTGATAGATAAAGATCAGGCAGGGTTTGTCCTTGGGAGGGAAACAAGAGACAATGTGCTGAGAGGGCTCCTCCTGATCCAAAAAGCCAGGAGGAACAGAAAACCGGTAATGTTTATGTCTCTTGACGCTGAAAAAGCGTTTGACAGATTAGACTGGAAATTTATGACAGCAATATTAAGATATATAGGAATGGGTCCTAGAATGCTTAGGTTAATAGAAGCACTATATTCTAAACCCTCGGCGCAACTTCGAGTTAATGGTACCTTGTCAGAAAGTTTCCCACTTTTTAACGGGACTCGTCAGGGATGTCCGCTTTTCCCCCTCCTATTTGTTATATCTCTGGAACCCCTATTGGCCACAAATAGATCTAATGAGTAGATAAAGGGGGTGAAGGAACACAAGATATCTGCGTTCGCTGACGATATGATGCTTTATGCATCCAATCCAATACAGACAATTTAAAAAAATTATGGAGGAATATGGTAAATATGGAGAAATCTCAAATCTAAAAATAAATAGGGAGAAAACGGAGACTCTGACCATATCTATTAGTCCAATGGAACGCAGAGAGCTTGGAGCCCTTTACCCATTCACATTGAAACAAAAGGCAATGAAGTTACTTTATAATGTGAGTATAATTTATGGGGGATAATAAAGTAGTGATGGTGTTACAGGATGTGGATTTCTTTCTTTACATTCATCCATGTGGGGGATTTTTGGAGTTGTGAAGGAAACAGACTGTGGAGGAGTGCTGAGTCTTTAGATGCGGCTTTTGTGGATTACCCTAATCAGAAGATGGAGATACCAGCTCTGTAAGCCTAATCATAAATTAGATATGCAAATATTTCTGGTGAGTAAGATTGCACCTTTTTTGAGTGTTTTAACCACACAAATAGTGTGGATAGGTGATATTAAATCTATGAACATTTGTGGTGAAGCACAAGTGACAACACTATTTATTTTGTAGCACTTGCTATTTTATATGTTTCGCAACATTTGTATTTGTGGGTGATTTATAGTTCTCAATTTTAACAAACCGAGGAAGTCCACCTGCTAATTTTCCACGTCTAGAATGCGCATGGGGGATAGGGCTTCAATGTAAAGTTCTGTCCAAAATGAAATTTGCTACTTTTTGAGCTGCAAGACTTCTGATGCTTCCCTGGTGGTTGATCTAAGCAACTGCCATTGCACTGTGACTGAATCCTGGTTGTATGATTTGAAGGGCTAAACAAATTGCCCTGAGTTTCAAAATATTTATCAAGAGGGGAGCTTCCTCTGATAAATATGTCCCCTGTACCTAGAAGGTAAACAGGACACCTCCTCATTTTAGTGTTCTGACATCTCTCCCGGCCATTAGAAGCTGTCTGTTGCACACTACATCCTGCCTCTCGTTACCAACGTGCTGATGTCACGCTGATGCTGCGTTTCATTGGCTTGACTTGCTAACTTCTTTATTCCTTGGCCTTCATGATACTGTTTGTACAAAATAAAAGGGGTACAAATGCACACCTCACTTATCAGATATTCATTTAAAAAAAAAAATTGAAAACCATTTATCATTTTCCTTCCGCTTCACAATTATCTGCCACTTTGTGTTGGTCTATCACATAAAATCCCAATAAAATACATTCAATTTTTTTGGTTGTAACATGACAAAATGTGGAAAATTTCAAGGGGTATGAATACTTTTTGAAGGCACGTACTGTTTTAGTTCAATTTTTACAATAAAATACAGAGTTACGCCATGTTGTTCCTCCTGGTTTCTCTCCTTCTCTGAGTTTCTTCTTGAGATGTGGATCCATTGCATTTGGTTGGCGACACAACAGTAATCTAAAGCCTGATTGATCTTAGGTGGTCTACAGCAGTGGGTGAGTGCATGCCCTGGTGGGGGCACAGGCAGTGAATTTGTGAATGCACGGAGCGCTTTGGTTGAAGATTTTTTATAAAGTATCTAAAGCACAGTAACTATTGGGTTTCTTAATTTTTGTTTTAAACCCCACTTTATAAATATATATATCATTTGTTTTTAGAACCTCAGTTGCATACTTTGAGTGATCCATATTTACTAGGGAGCCTCATTTATCCACCAGTTTTTAAAGTATATCTAAGTGTGGCTTTTTGTGATCTGTGAGCATGCTTCACTTTGTCAGACAGCTTCTATTTATGTGATTTCTTGATTCAACCGGTCTAGCAGTAATCAGGCAAGTAAAATTTAAGTTAGCTTTCCAAAAAATTGTGGTTAATCATAGTTCATTCATCAATTAGCATGGGAGGGGGCAATTACATTTTCATATAGGGCCAGGCAGGTTTGTACAGCTTTTTTCTCCTAACCACTTGCCGACCGGCTCACGTCGATATACGTCGTCAAAGTGGCACGTTTCCCACAAACCGGTGTATGGGTACTTCGGCTCCTTTCAGAGCCATAGCAAGTGCCCACGATCGCGGGCATGAGAGTCAGAATGGGGATTTGTGTGTGTAAACACACAAATCCTTGTCCTGACAGGAGAGAAGAGACAGATCTGCTTAGTAATTACAAACAGCGATATGTCTCCTCCCCCAGTCTGTCCCAACCCCCACAATAAGGGAACACATTTAACCCCTTGATGTTTACCCATTCCCTGCCAGTGTCATTTAAACAGTAATCAGTGCATTTTTATAGCACTGATCGCTTTATGAATGTCAATGGTCCCAAAAAGATGTCAAAAGTATCCGATCTGTCCACCACAATGTCATAGTACAAAAAAATGCAAAATCACCACCATTACTAAAAAAAATAAAAAATAATAATAATAATGCCATACATATATCCCCTATTTTGTAGAAGCTACAACTTTTGCACAAACCAATCAATATATTCTTATTGTGATTTTCTTACCAGAAATATGTAGAACAACACATATTGACCTAAACTAATGATGAAATTCGTTCATGATGATCCATGTGTAGATTGAAAAAGTGGGACCATGTGATTAAGGACAGAAGGCTGCTTGAGACCAATTGGCCTAGCGAATCACAGGTCAAAAAAACTGGTTGGGATAGGAAAACATGAATGTATTTAAAAATAATTTATTCACATAAAACAAAATACATATAAAAACATTAGGGACAAGCCCCACAAATCAGAACAATTCAAGTCTTGTTACAAACAAAACCGTATGGATCTAATGGGTGGAGCCAGACTGCAACCTTGACCGGTTTTGCGGTAATACCACTTCTTCAGGAGGGTCTATGGAATACATATAGGAAATACAATAAAGAACAAGCATATAAAGAAAATACATAGAAATAGCAAAAGCAGTGCAGTGTCAAAGGGAGTAAAAAATTGCTCACCTAAACTTGTCCAATGACTGAGTCATGGGTCTGCTGGTACCCCTGTGGCGCACGAGGGGGATATAGGTACGGGCTCTTGTGAGGTAAACAGGGGTTTTTAAGTATTCATGGAAAATAGTCAGTTAGACTACGAAAAGGGATACCGTGTGACGGGATGGATTCAGGAGGGTGAAGCTTGGGGTAAGGATAGGGTAAAAAAGGCGAAGAAAAAAAAGAGGAGGTGAAGAAAAGAAGGGAAAGGAAGAAGGGAAGGGGGGAGAAAAGGAAAGGGGGAAACAAGGAAACTGAAAAAGAAATAGGGGAGAAAAGAGGAAAGAGGGGAGGGAATGGAAAAATAAGGGGTGGGGGAAAGGAGGGGGATGATAAAAAGGGGGAGGGGGAGGGGAAAAAGAGGAGGGAGTGGAACAAGAGGGGGGGAGGGGAGAGGGAAGAAAGAGAGGGCTAAGGAAGTGATAATGGGAAGGGAGGGAGGGTGGGAATGGTGGTGGGGAGGGATAAGGGGGGCAGGAGATGGGAAAAAGGGAGGGGGAACAAAAGGGAAGGAGGGGAAGAGGGAAGGAGGGGGGAAGGGAGGAGGAGGGGAAAAAAGGTAGGAGGGGGAGGGGAGGGAGAATGGGGAAGGGGGTGTGGAGGGGGAGGAGAGAAAAGGGGGAGGGAAAGCGGACAGGGGAAGGGTGGGGAGTGCCAATGGATTGGGGGGGGGTGGGTGCATATAAGCCACCAAACCCAGGTATCACCTTAGTGGAAAAGTCAGAGTATAAAACTCCTTACCAAGCAGCCAAAATTGGCTGTGAACGCTGGGGGGGCAGGGTAGAGGCAAAATTAATAGGCAGATGGTGTCAATATTAAATTTGCCCCTACCCTGCCCCCAGCGGTGGCTTCTATGCACTTCCTCCCCATCCATTGGCACTCCCCACCCTTCCCCTGTCCTCTTTCCCTTCCCCCCTTTTCTCTCCTCCCCCTCCACACCCCCCTCCCCCTCTACCTTTTTTCCCCTCCTCCTTACCCACCCTTCCCCTCCTTACCCACCCTTCCCCTCCTTCCCTTCCCCCCCCCCCTTTTTCCCATCCCCTTATCCCTCCCCACCACCATTCCCACTCTCCCTCCCTTCCCATTATCACTTTCTTATCCCTCATTTTCTTCCCTCTCCCCGTCCCCTTCCTTCCCATTTCCCCCCCCCCCACTTCTTCCTTCTTCCCCCCTACCTCCTTTCCTCCCTCCCCCCCCCTCTTTTTTCCCTCCCCCCTTTTTTATCATCCCCCTCTTCCCCCCCCCTTCTTTTTCCTTTCCCTCCCCCCTTCCCCTCTTTCCTCCCCCTATTACTTTTTAAGTTTCCTTTTTTTCCCCTTTCCCTTTCTCCCCCTTCCCCTTTCCTTCTTCCTTTCCTTCTTCCCTTCTTCACCTCCTCTCCTTTTTCTTCCCCTTTTTTACCCTATCCTTACCCCCAGCTTCACCCTCCTGAATTCATCCTGTCACACTTTTCGTAGTCTAACTGACTATTTTACATGAATACTTAAAAACCCCTGTTTACCTCACTAGAGCCCGTACCTATATCCCCCTCGTGCGCCACGGGGGTACTAGCAGACCCTTGACTCAGTCATTGGACCAGTTTAGGTGAGCAATTTTTTACTCCCTTCGACACTGCACTGCTTTTGCTATTTCTATGTATTTTCTTTTAATGCTTGTTCTTTATTGTATTTCCTATATGTATTCCATAAACTCTCCTGAAGAAGGGGTATTACCGCGAAACCGGTCGAGGTTGCAGGCTGGCTCCACCCATTAGATCCATACGGTTTTGTTTGTAACAAGACTTGAATTGTTGTGATTTGTGGGGCTTGTCCCTAATGTTTTTATATGTATTTTGTTTTATGTGAATAAATTATTTTGAAATACATTCATGTTTTCCTATCAGTGCCTCGAAAGTCCCAACCAATTTTTTTGAGACCTGGGATTCGCTAGGCCAATTGGTCTCAAGCAGCTTTCTGTCCTTAATTACATGGTCCCACTTTTTCAATCTAACAAACGGGATGATGGTACATTGATTTAGTATACATTAATTCTAATTGAGGCTATACTCTCCCTTTTTGACGATAATTCATGTGTAGTTAGTAATATAAGTTAAATTACACTTTAAAACAGGGGTCTCCAAACTTTCTAAACAAAGGGCAAATTGACTGTCCTTCAAACATTAAAGGGCAAGTTCACCTTTGTACAATTTTTTTTTTCTAATTTCCAGCTCCCCTATGCACCAATAAAGCATTCATGTAATTTTTACTAGTTGCGCTTTCAGTGCCATTAATTGTTAACGGCACACCAAACACATGTGAAAAAATGAGCGACAAATGCTTCAAAACGCACAGTAAAAAACACACAACCCACAAAACATCCCATTAACCACATGTAGTGCAGCCAATTGGAATTAACGGGCTGTCCTATGCGTGTCACAGGAAATCCGAGACACAAAATGTGTTCTCCCACTATGTTAGATGGGAATGGGGCCTGAAAGTGAAATTGGTGCAGTAACACAAGAACAATGAGGCTCCATTCACATCTACATGTTTCCTTGCATTTCAGAACAGAACACCAAAAAAAAAAGAAATTGCAGTAAAAAAAACACAAAGTTATAAAGCTTCTTTGGGGCAATTGCTGTGTGTAGGGCAGCCCATTCAGGTGGATGGGCTGCCCAATGCGTGATGAGTGAAAATGCTCCAAAACGCCTCCCCCCCTCGCTAAAGAAAAACAATATGCATGTGGGAATGTGAGTTCTTGTGAATGGGGCTTGGTAGCTGAATGCTTGTCCACTCCCTCCTATGTGATTGTATAAAGATGGCAATACACTTTGCAATCTGATTGTGTATTTAGTGAGAAGGGTGATTACTGATTGATTGCATTTCATTTAAAAAATGTGCACCTGAGAATGGGAGGGTGGCTGATGTAGGGTGTGTGCTAACGAGGTCAGCTGGTCAACTCCTTCCTGTGTCATGACCTAAAGTCTGATCAGGAAGTAAGACACTACTAATGGAAACATATAGAAATGTGGATTAGGACAAGAAAAGTAAGTTGCTGTAGATTTAATGTAAAGTGTTTATATTTTAGCAAAAACAGTGCATGAATGCTATATTGGTGCATAGGGGAGCTAGAATTCAGAGAAAAAAAAAGTGTACAAAGGTGAACTTACCCTTTAAGGGTCAGTGGGAGTAAACAATGCCCCATCATTGGCATTAGGGGGAGTAATAGTGCCCCATCAATGGTGTCAGTGGGAGGAATAGTCCTCCATATAGTCACCACAATCAACAAATTTCACTCTAAAACCCATCAACATCGATGCCACTAAAAACATCATCGGTACCCTGCGAAATACCACAGCGCCGAATGACATCATCCCCACCAAACTGCTGAAAGAATGTGCCGATATTTTGGCACCGGCTATCACGCAGCTTATAAACCAATCATTCAAGGAGGGGATGGTGCCTACCCTGTTGAAACAAGGCATAATCAAACCTATTCTAAAGAAACCCACCCTCGACCCCAAAGACCAAAACCACCGTCGACCCATAACAGGCCTAAATGTCTTCTCCAAGGTAATGGAGAAAGAAGTTTTACAACAGCTGCAACATCATTTAGATACCCATAAATTGCTCGATCCGTTAAAATCGGGTTTTCGTCCAGGTCACGGGACAGAAACAGCACTGCTCAAAATATGGGATGACGCCCTCGAGGCAGCAGACGAAGGAGAATCTTGTCTTCTAGTACTGTTGGACCTAAGCGCAGCTTTTCACACGGTAGACCACAAACTATTACTGACTTGGCTAGCTGAAGTAGCCAGAGTCGCAGAATGTGATTTATCTTGGTTCTCCTCCTTTTTGGAAAACCGATCACAAATAGTGAAATTGGGACCTTTCACTTCTGAAAAACGCACCGTGTCATGTGGAGTCCCTCAGGGATCCCTTCTGTCACCGGTACTGTTCAATATCTATCTCCGCCCTCTCTTTGAAATCATCAGTAACCAGGAGTTACTTTACCACTCTTATGCAGATGACACACAACTGTATTTTCGCATCTGCAACAAAAAGGATCATCATCTCGGATTAGAGAAATGCCTCACTTTTATAGAAAATTGGATGACAAAGAGTTATCTTAAACTCAACGGTTTCAAAACAGAACTTCTCCTGTTTCACGTCAATCAAAAGAATCACACCGCAATAACATGGACACCCCCGCCCATTCTGCGCAAAATCATCACCCCTAGCACCAAAGTCAAAAGTCTCAGAGTCATCTTTGACACCTACATGACATTGGATGCACAAATAGGGTCAGTAGTCAGCGGATCGCACCATCTTCTGCGCCTACTATGCAGACTTATTCCATTTATCCCAAAAGAAGACACAGCAGTCGTGGTGGGAACTATTATCAACTCTAGACTTAACTATGCAAATGCCCTCTATCTTGGACTCCCAAAGTACCAAATCACTCGCCTGCAAGTCGTTCAAAACACGGCCACTAAACTGGTGACTGGGAAAAAAAAGTGGGAATCAATCTCACCTTCACCGAGATCCCTTCATTGGTTGCCAGTAAAAGACAGAATTACTTTCAAAGCACTCTGTCTAACACATAAGTGTATTTTGGGAAATGCCCCCCAATATCTATGCGGAAAACTAAAAGCTCACAACCCCAATCGCGTTCTGCGATCTACCAACCAAAATCTACTCCAGATATCCAAAGCCAGACACAAGTCCAAAGGAGAAAGAAGGTCCAAGGACCCAGACTATGGAACGCTTTACCGACCAGCATTCGGTTGGAGGAGAACCACTTGGCCTTTAGGAGAAAGATCAAAACCCATCTCTTCTGAGGACAAAAGAGAAAAGGACACCAAGCGCCCAGAGGCGATTTAGTTTGCATGCGCTGCGCTATATAAGTTTCTCACTCACTCACTCATATCATTGGTGTCAGTGGGAGGAATAGTGCTCCATCATTGGTATCAATAGGAGGAATAAACCTGCTTCATTGGTATCAGTGGGAGGAATAGTGCCCTTTTCATTTGTATCATTTGGAGAAATAGTGTCCATCATTGGTATCAATGGCAGGAATTGTGCCCTATCACTGGTATTAATGAGAGGAATAGTGCCCCATCATTGGTGTTAATGAAAGGACTTGTGCCCCATTTTGGTTCACTGGCAGGAACGATGCCTCACTTTTGCTGGCAGTGGGGGGAATAATGCCTCAAGGGTCAGATAAAAGCAAGCAAATGGCCACATTCGGCCACCCGGGCTGCAGTTTAGAGACCACTGCTTTAAAATAAAGAGAAAATTATTTGTGTTGCCTCATTCCTCATTCTGGAATAAGATGTACAAGTGATATATACACATACATACACACAATATATGTTAAATAAAACCTTCAGATTTGTTGCACATGTTCCAGAGGGGGCACATATGCTTTTCGATTATTTACCTTGTGGTTTACCACAAGAATCCAATTTTCTACCATCTGTCCATTTATATTCAGAAGGGTCAGCAATGCAATGGTGCAATAATGCACAGACAAATGAAGAAATTATAAACGTTGTTACATTGGTGCCAAAGGTGTAGTATCTGTGGAAAACAATGTCACAATTTCATCATCTATCAACCAAAAAGCCAAGAGCTTTTTTTAGCGCTATATATTTGTCAAAACTTACAGACAGATGTCCACCAGCTGATCTAGTTCAGTGCAGCTGCACTCATACAAATCTCTGCAGCTCACATGGCTCTGGTTCATAAGGTCTCCCAGCAGCTGAACAGCATTGGCAGGTGCCTCATCGCAAACCTTCTTGAAGGCTAGAACTCTGGCTGCCTCACTGTACACATGCTTCGCTCGTTGGTACAGCTTAAAGGTGGAAACTAAAAGAAAAATCACATATAAAAGTGAATTATGAGCATTCATTAGAGACAGGAGAATTAATATCCTTTTTTTCTTAGAAACATAATACTACATATCAAATACAAAACAACCTGTCTTGGTTACTCTATGGCAGTATTTCAAGCACACCTACAAATGACATAAGCTAAAGCTCTCCTGGGTAGGATTTCTTTCTGATTGTTTAATTTTTTAAAGACATATAAATCAGTAATCAATCATAAATACATGAAACAGACACTGCATATTTTTAAATGGTTTTCATTGGGTCACAGGCCTTCAAAAAGTTTCTGCACTTTAATATATATAAGAAAATGTAAACGTTTTTTAATAACCCTTGCAGTTTAATCTATACTCTACTTCTAATATGTTTGTATAAAACTTTCATCATTTTCTAGCACACATTAAGCACAACAAAACATTCTCCATTAAACTTTTAGGGCCAGATCCACAAAGAATTACGCCGGCGTATCTATGGTTACACCGGCATATTTCTAATTTCCTGCCGGCGTATCATTGTTTTGTATCCAGAAAAAATGATACGCCGGAATTACGCTAAGAGACGACTTGCGTAAGTATATTACACCGTCGTATCTTAGTTGTAGTGTTACACTGGATGCTAGGGGCCTGGGCGTAAGTTACGTTCACGTCGTTTTCATTGACTATTTGCGACGTGATTTCACGCATGCGCACTAGGATACGTCCACAGCTGGCGCATGCGCAGTGTAAAAAAAGCGTCATTTGCGTCGGGTCATTTATAATTATAATAAAACACGCCCCCCGATAGTAAATTTGAATTACACCCGCGAACGCCGCCCCATTTACGCTACGCGACAGTAAGTTACAGCGGCATTTCTTTGAGGATAAGGAAAACGCCGCTGTGACTTACAGCGGCGTAGCATAAATGGGACACGCCGTGCGGGCGGCCAAGGTATGTGGATCTGGCCCTTAATTCTTACAACTTTACAATTTTCAACATATAGTAATTTTTATTAATAGTTTTCAAAGTTACATTCAAAAAGCAATAATCTGGATCATTTAGATCCCATATATCAAAGCAATATTAACCACTTAAGGACCCCCGCACGCACAGAATGGCACGTACAGGCACAAGGGCGTAAATTTACGTCCCCGCCTAAGTGCGGTTCGGGGGTCCCATCGGGACCCCCTCCACGGCGTGCGGGGGTCCCCCTGGCTCCGGGAGCGATCCGGGATCTGGGGGCGGATGTCGGCGAATACCCGCCCCCCCGCGATCGCTCCCAGCCAATGGGAGCGCGCTCCCAACCTGTCACTTCCTCCTCCTGTGTTTACACAGGAAGGAGGAAATGATGTATTCTCTCATCGCAGCGCTGTTTCCCAGCGCTGCTGATGAGAGAAGACATCACAAGTAAGTGTGCACCAACACAACACTGACACACACTCACATAGGCATATTAACCCCTTGTGATCGCCCCCCCCACCCCCCTGTCACAGTGTCACTGAATGCAGTGATCTAATCACTGCATTTAGTGTCAGTGTGACAGGCAGTGTAAAAAACAGCTAGTGTTAGGTTCAGGATAGCCCCCCCACCCCCCCTAATAAAGTTTTAACCCCCTGATCACCGCCCTAGTTAACCCTTTCACTCCCTATTGCCAGCGTCACTAAGCGATCATTTTTCTGATCGCTGTATTAGTGTCGCTGTTCCCGCTAGGTAGCTATTTTTTTTTATTGCGATTTTTTTTTTTACTAAAGACATGTGGCTAAATAAATTTTGGCCTAAATGTTTGACTAAAATTTAGTTTATTTGATTTTTTTTTTAACAAAAAGTAAAAAAGTGTTTTTTTTTCAAAAATGTCGCTCTATTTTTGTATATAGCGCAAAAAATAAAAATCGCAGAGGTGATCAAATACCACCAAAAGAAAGCTCTATTTGTGGGAAGAAAAGGACGCAAATTTTGTTTGGGAGCCACGTCGCACGACCGCGCAATTGTCTGTTAAAGCGACGCAGTGCCGAATCGCAAAAACACCTTGGGTCATTTACCAGCGTATTGGTCCGGGTCTTAAGTGGTTAAAGCTTAAAAAATACCATTCTTTCCAACATTTTGAAAGTCATTATAAGTGTCTTACCACTATATTCATAAGAAGCATCTATACTTAAATAACCATTGCTTTGTTTAGCTCAAATCTGCCCAAAAGTGCAAAAAAATATGGAAAAGAAGAGAGGAAAATAAGAAAGTAAAGAACGACATATAAAGAGAAGAGAGAGAGAAAAAAAGAAGAAGGTTTTCACACACACAACTGTCCATCTCCCTAACAGTCCGCCCGGGGAGCCGCCATACCAAAGCCGCATCGCAAAGTGGAAACTATTTATAAAGAAAGATTTCAAAGCGCCAGGGCCCAAAAAGTCCACCCAAGAAGACTATACAGCCATATACTTAGAATGGCATTCATGTATGCTTGCCATTAATTCTTCCATTCTTCTTAAGTGGTTCAGCTGAACTATCCATTCTTTAATTGTAGGAGAAGTCTCCCCCTTAGACCCCTTTCACATTGAGGAGTTTTTCAGGCGGTACAGCACTAAAAATAGCGCTGCTATACCACCTGAAAAACTCCTTCACTTCATCTTCAATGTGAAAGCCTGAGGGCTTTCACACTGAGGCGATGCGCTGGCGGGAGATAAAAAAATCTCCTGTCAGCAGCATCTTTGGAGCGGTGAGAGGAGCGGCATGTATACCGCTATTCCGCCGCTCCTTCCCATTGAAAACAATGGGAAACCGCGGCAATACCACCCGCAATGCGCCTCTATAGAGGCGGATTGCGGGCGGTATTAACCCTTTCACGGCCGCTAATGGGGGTTAATACCACACCGCTAGCGGCCGCAACTCGTGGCAATTTTAGCGGCGCTATACCGCTGGCGCGGCTCCAGCCCCAATGTGAAAGGGGCCTTAGGTCCAGGATAGATAGACAGTAAAGCCATTTCAGGAGATGTCTGACATGGCGTGGCAATAACTAAAGAGCAGATTTGGAAGGCATTCTCTCAAAAAGTTGAAGTTTGAAGAACCCTTGTATAGAGAGTGTGATGAGTCTGAACCAGTGTTAGCGAGGAGGTGAAGCTGGGACAGTGACAATAATGGTGGATTTTAACTACCCGGAAATTGACTGGAGTAATGGCACTGCTGGGACAGTTAAAGAGAAAAAATGTGTAAACCCATTACAAGACAATTTTATGGTCCAGTTTATTGAGGCCTGGACTAGGAATGAAGCTCTGCTGGACCTGGTAATCTCAAACCATGCAGAGCTTATTACCAATATTCATATAAAAGAGCATCTGGGTAGCAGTGACCATAACATGATTTCATTTAATGTTAGCTGTAAGCAACAAAATACATACGGGAAAGATAAAAGCACTTAACTTTAAGAGAGCAAATTTTCCAAGGATGAGGGCTGCTCTTCAGGACTTATGCCATGTACACACAATCCGAAAATCGGATGACAGATTGTCCGACTTTTTCCGTTTACTGGTCGCAAGTAGAAATTGAATAGGTTACTAAAGTCACGAAAATTCTCGTACGACAGACAAAAATAAAATCGGAAGTGATGTCATGTGTTGTAATGTATTTGTGTTGTATTTTCGGATGACAACTGTACTGACCAAACGAAAATCATATGATCTGGTATCGTACGAGGAAAATTTTCGTGCATGTCCGATAAAATAATATCGGATGAACTGTCATGATCGGCTCACAGAATCCCTGTACTAACGATCCGATTACCCGACGATTCTTCCTTGGAGGACATTTTTCGTACAATATTCGGATCGTGTGTACGTGGCATTAGACTGGGAGGCAATATTGACACAGAACAGAAATGAGAATTCTTCAAGAGACTGTGAACTCACTGCAAAATATATTCCAATGGGCAATAAGTTTAAAAGGCAAAATATAAAACCTATGTGGCTCAAGGCCAAAGTTAAAATGGCTATACATAATAAAAAATAACTTTAAAAAAAATATAAAATTGAACCACTTAAGACCCGGACCAAAATGCAGGTAAATGACCAGGCCCCTTTTTGCGATTCGGCACTGCGTCGCTTTAACAGACAATTGCGCGGTCGTGCGACGTGGTTCCCAAACAAAATTTGCGTCCTTTTCTTCCCACAAATAGAGCTTTCTTTTGGTGGTATTTGATCGCCTCTGCGATTTTTATTTTTTGCGCTATATACAAAAATAGACCGACATTTTTGAAAAAAAATCTATATGTTTTACTTTTTGTTATAAGAAAAATCAAATAAACAAAATTTTAGTCAAACATTTAGGCCAAAATTTATTTAGCCACATGTCTTTAGTAAAAAAAAAATCGCAAAAAAAAAAATAGCTGCCTAGCGGGAACAGCGACACTAATACAGCGATCAGAAAAATGATCGCTTAGTGACACTGGCAATGGGGAGTGAAAGGGTTAACTAGGGTGGTGATCAAGGGGTTAAAACTTTATTAGGGGGGTACGGGGCCTACCTTGGACCTAACACTAACTGACTGTCACACTGACACTAACTGCAGTGATCATACATATAATCACTGCATTCAGTGACACTGTGACAGGGGGGAGGGGGTGGGGGGGTATCGTGGGGGTTAAATGTGCCTATGTGTCTGTGTGTCAGTGTAGTGTTGTGTACACTTACTGTGAGATGTGATCTCTCCTCAGCGGTGGTTGAAAAAAACGCCGAGTGGAGAGATCACATTACTTCCCCCTTCCTGTGTTTACACAGGAGGAAGAAGTGACAGGGCGGGGGAGCGCGCGGATTGGCTGGGAGCGTTATGGAGGGGGCGGACAAAAACGAATAGCCGCCCCCTCATCCCGGATCGCTCGGCCAGCAAAACGGACCGTCGCATGTACCGGGGGGGGTCCCGATCAGACCCCCGACCCACGGCAAGGCAGGCACGTATATATACGTTGATGTGCCTGCCTGTGCCATTCTGCTGACGTAAATGTACATGCGGCGGTCCGCAACCAGTTAAGGAACACTATCATTGTTTAAAATGTTACAAAGAATATGTAAAAGGAAATCAAGGACGTAACAATTCAAAACAAACAACAGATTGCAAAAGATAGTAGGACAAACCCCCAAAAATTCTTCAAATATATTAATAGTAGGCCCTTTACAAAATAATCTAGAGTGGGTGACTGGGGACAAAGAGAAGGCAAATGTATTAAACACTTTCTACAGCTCTGAATATACAAAGGAGCATGGGGGAGCTTATGTCCATAATGATCCACAATGGCTCAAAAGTGATATGGTCCAGAAATATTTAGACAGAATAAAAGGTGGATAAACCACCTGGACCAGATGGCACACACCCACGGATCCTAAAAGTATCGAGCTCTGTTATTTCAAGGCCATTGTTTATAATTTGTATTTATTTTATATTAATAAATAGAATAGTACCACTGGATTGGTGCAGGGCCAATGAGGTGCCCATATTTAAAAAGGGATCAAAGTCTTTACCAAGTAACTCTAGACCTGTTAGTTTAACTTCTATAGTTGGGAAGATACTGGAGAGTTTAATAAGCAAGCAAAGTGCTTTCTTGCATTGGGAGGTATGGACTTCAGAGAGAGAGACAGATATCATTTTGCCCCTATACAAATCATTAGTAAGACCTCATCTGGAATATGCAGTTCAGTTTTGGGCACCAGTTCTCAAAAAGGATATTGGGGAACTGGAAAAAGTGCAGAGAAGGGGAACCAAACTGATAAGAGGCATGGAGGAGCTCAGCTATGAAGAAAGATTAGAGGAACTGAATCTATTACCTCTTGAGAAGAGGAAAATAAGGGGGGGTATGATCAACATGTACACATATATAAGGGGTCCATATAGTGAACTTGGTGTTGAGTTATTCACTTTAATGCCGCGTACACACGATCATTTTTTGTGATGAAAAAAAAACGACGTTTTCAAAAACGTCATTTAAAATCACTGTGTGTGGGCAAAACAACGTTTTATGTCTTCAAAAAAACGACAAAAAAAAAAATTCGAACATGCTTGAATTTTTTGTGTCGTTGTTCAAAACGTCGTTTTTGTGTCATAAAAAGTGATGGTGTGTGGGCAAAACGATGTTGAAAACGACATTTTTAAAGCCGCGCATGCTCAGAGGCAAGATATGAGACGGAGCTTCAATGGAACAGAGTGCCGTCGAACGTGATGTACGTCACCACGCTTTGCTAGAGCATTTTGGAAAAACGATGGTGTGTATGCAACGTCGTTTTGGAAAATGAAGTTTGAAAAACGTTGTTTTGTTTCATCACTTGAAACTTCGTTTTTTTTCATCACAAAAAGTGATCGTGTGTACGCGGCATACGGTCATCAAAGAGGACAAGGGGGCACTCTTTACGTCTAGAGGAAAAAAGATTTAATCTCAAATACGGAAAGGATTCTTCACAGCAAGAGCTGTGAAAATGTGGAATAGACGGCCTCCAGAGGTGGTTCTGGCCAGCTCAGTCAATTGCTTTAAAAAAGGCCTGGATAAGATCAGTCTGTATGCGGACGATGCGTTGCTATACCTGGCGGACTCTGGTCCATCGCTCACCAAAGCCCTTAACACCATAGAACGATTTGGCACCTTTTCGGGACTAAAGATCAACTGGGACAAATCCCAGATTCTACCTTTAGACAGTTTTCCCCCTCAAGAGTCCCAGGTTGGTTTACTGCTGCAGAGGGTAGAGAAGATCAAATACCTGGGGATACATGTATCCCGGAGCCCTTCTGACTATACCGCCCTTAACATTGACCCGCTCTTCTCCACAATCAGAACCAAATTAAGCACATGGGCCCGTCTTCCATTGGGTCTATGGGGGAGGGTAAATCTTATAAAAATGGTTCTCTTGCCCAAAGTTTTATACGTACTATGGCACTCCCCCTCATACCTCCCACTCAGATATTTTAAATCACTAGAGGCCCTTCTTATGCCGCGTACACACGGTCGTTTTTTGCAATGAAAAAAAACTTTGTTTTTTAAAACGTCATTTAAATTGATCGTGTGTGGGCAAAACGTCGTTTTTTGTCTTAAAAAAAACGACCAAAAAAAAATTCCAGCATGCTTGAATTTTTTGTGTCGTTTTTCAAAACGTCGTTTTTTGTTTCACAAAAAGTCACCGTGTGTAGCAAAAACGTCGTTTAAAACAACGTTTTTCAACCCGCGCATGCCCAGAAGCTAGTTATGAAGCGAGCTTCAATGGAAAAGAGTGGTGAACGTAACCTCGCTTTTTGTGAAAAAAACGATGGTGTGTATGCAACATTGTCTTTGAAAAGTGACGTTTCAAAAACGTTGTTTTTTACTTCACAGAAAACGTCGTTTTTTTTCATCACAAAAAATGATCGTGTGTACGCGGCATTAGACCTTTTGTATGGGGCAAAACCAGACATAAATTATCTTGGCGATCACTCAAGAATCCGACGGATATGGGGGGATTGGCCTTGCCCGACTTCAACCATTATTACATTGCAGCCCAGCTCTCCCATTTCTTTCACCTTGATAAGACGGATAGTGACCGATTCAGGGCCCTAATATGTCCAAGATGGGCACAGTGTACTGGTGACCCGTTGTATGCTATAGCGGTGGGGACAGATGCCAAAGTCCTGGGTGGGGAGGTTAGGCCCCTTTTACACCATTACAGACGAGTGTGGGACCTAGCGTCCACCAAGATAGACATACCCACCCATAATGACTACTCTCCACTATGGCATAACAAGCATCTGACAGAATTCCGCACGATTCCGGACCCTTAGGGTTGGGGCTCACGGGGCCTATTGTATTTTTACCAATTGGTGCAGAATGGTGAACTTAAAACATATAACAACCTCGAGAGGAATTCTCACTCCCTGACCACATGTACTTTAGATTTCTACAAGTGCGTCACGCTTTCCAGGCTCAGTTTCCACAATCAATTCCACCACCCACACCCAATCCTATCATCGCAATAGCTAGGAGTCTGGACCCAAAGGGCCTTATTTCTGCATTTTACTCCATGTTGTCCGCCCCTGGATTTGGTAGGGTGGCCTACGCTCTAAAGCCCCGATGGACGTTGCCGTATAAAAAATTATTGTATATAAACAGGGGTTGCCCAGAGAAATTTAATAAAGTGTGGGATAGATGGCTCAATGAGCCTGAAACATGCACATAAATGACGCAAGTCTCGAATGTCCCCTCATTAAGATCTCTGGTACCTGCACATGTGAAGGCCTCTGTTGCTATGAGGAATTGAAGGAAACTTTAACCCTCCCAAACTGTCTACAATGTCACTGTACGATACCACTACTGGATGCACTGTGGAGCCTGACCCCCGCTGCACTATACCAAGTTCTGTATTATAATATTGTATTCTTGCTTGTCTTTGTCTCCCCTTTTTTTCTTCTTTCTTTTTCCCTTCTTTTTTTTATGATCACTGAAATTATACCTGTTGTATTGCCCTTATGTACATGCCAATGTTTTTTCCTTAATAAAATATTTTTTTTTAACAAAAAAAAAGGCCTGGATACTTTCCTAAATGTACATAATATAACTGGATACTAACATTTATAGGTAAAGTTGTTCAGGAAAATCTGATTGCCTCTCAGGGGATCAGGAAGGATTTTTTCCCCTGCAGCTAATCCCTCACAATAGTTACATAGTCTGGTTGAAAAAAGACACAAATCCATCAAGTTCAACCCCCAAAAAAAAAATACAATCTCATATACACAATTCTTTACCCACAGTTAATCCAGAGGAAGGAAAAAAAAAACAGCAAAGCATGATCCAATTTGCTAAAATTGGATCATGCTTTGCTGTTTTTTTCCCTTCCTCTGGATTAACTGTGGGTAAAGAATTGTGTATATGGGATTGTATTTTTTTTTTGGGGGTTGAACTTGATGGATTTGTGTCTTTTTTCAACCAGACTATGTAACTATTTTGAGGGATTAGCTCGGTAGCGGGTGTGGGTGACCCCCTGGATGGGTTCACTACATGCTGAACTGTACAAAAAGGCAGAAGAGAACTGTTGAAAACAAATGATATGGTTTATTTTTCCATATTGCTGGATACACGTGCAAGCATCAAAACAGCATAACCAAAAAAATATATAAAATAAACCCTTGCCACTTGGGGTGTCTACCTTCCCAACACAGGAACCTACCTATGGAGTCTGGCACAGCCTACTGCTGGGCAGACACTGCTGGTCCTACAGCAGAAAACAAAAAGTCTCTTTGATATTTCTCACACAGAAATATCCATCAGCACCTCACCTCTTCAGTAGGGTTTGTGACTGCTCCTTCACTCACACAGCCTCAGGATGCAGCAGTCGTCATCCTTAGGCTGTCTTTATAGGGGCTTTAATTGTTTAATTCTGAACAGCTGAAACCTTTTAACTCCCCAAACCTCTCTGGCCATCTCTGCAGCCGACGCCCAATAGTAATTGGTGTATTGTCTAAACAAGGCAGAAAAGTACCTCCCGTCTGGGACAACACACACACAGACTTACCTGACTTCCTGTCACACTATGTAACTTTGCTCCTAATATGTTTGCATAAAACTTTCATCATTTTCTAGCACACATTGAGCACAACAAAACATTCTCCAGTAAACTTTTCTTTTTAAATTCTTACAACTTTACAATGTCTGCTGCTCTCTCAGTGCTGCTTCCCTAAACTTCCAGTCTTCACAAGAAACAGTTAATAGTTAAATTCGTAGACTGCAACCAGTCTATTAGCTTGGAGATGGCATGGGGAAGAGGAGGGAGTTAATTGCACCATAACTCTAGTCCCTGCATGCAAGAGAGGCTCTGCACTTGATAAACGCAGGTCACAGCTAAAGCACATGGCGTTGCAGTGGGTAAAAATGCAGCATGTCTGCATTTTCTTAAACCGCACTGGATGGCACTTTTATCAGACTGCACTGCTGTTCAGTCACACAAAAGAGAACTGCACAGCTCTCTGCCAGAGCCTACAAGAACTTTTGCCTACATGGTAATACACTGAGTTTCACAGTGCAGGTTACCCAAGCGTCGTACACACTATTAGATTTCCATCGGACAAACCCTTGAAATTCTGTGCGAAGAACGTTGGCTGTGAACTTGTTCTGCATACAGATGGCAACACTTTGTCAGCCAACAAACAGAACGTAGTGATGTACTATGTGGTTTTTCAGCTCTTTGGAGCCACCCTTTGGGCAATTTCTGCTAATGTTGTGTTATGGCTAGCATTGGTTTAGAGAATGCGTGTTTGTACTTTGGATTTTTTTTTCCAATGGACTTGTGTAAATAGGATCGGATAATCCGACAGCACACATTTTAATGTATGCTATCTAAGCATGAAAATCCGACAACAATCGTCCAATGGAGCATACAAACATTTTCTGGCAAAACCCTGCCATCACACATTTGTTGTCGGAAAAACCAATTGTGTGTACAAGGCTTTAGACCCCATAAACACTATACAACTTTTGTTATCTGATTCCGTTTTGATTTACCAAAACCATGTAGTGCAAGGGCCTGCCTGATTGCATACAAACTGAAACTCTTATGCCATGTGCACATGATCGGAAATTCCGATAAGAATACAGTGGATTTTTTTCTGACTGAATATTGGCTCAAACTTGTGTTGCATACACACGGTCACACAAATGTCTGAAATTCCGACCCTCAAGAACGCGGTAATGTACAGCACTACAACGAGCCGAGAAAAATTAAGTTCAATGATTCCGAGAATGCGTCTAATTGATTCTGTGCATGCATGTTTTTTTGTGCGTCAGAAATTGCATACAGACAATCAGAATTTCCTACAAGAACTTTTCCTGTCAGAAAATTTGAGAACCAGCTCTCAAATTTTTGCTGTTGGAAATTCCAACAGAAAATGTCTGATGGAGCCTACACGCGGTTGGAATTTCCGACCAAAAGCTCACATAGATCTTTTCTTGTTGGAAATTCCAATCGTGTGTACACAGCATTAAGGTTTAAACTCATATTATATGGTTTTGGTAAACCTAAAGGAAAAAAATCGACAGAAAATTGTATAGTGTGTATCCAGCTTTAGACATCAGCCCACGTTAGGATTACCATTACAGACATCTCACTGGTTATGTGAAGGTACATGCATCTCAGGCCGCGTACACACGGAGGGACATATCCGATGGAAACGGTCCTCAGACCGTTTTCATCAGATATGTCCGCTGGGCTATTTTGGTCCGATGGCGTGTACACACCATCGGATCAAAATCCCCGCCGGCAGACAGCGCGGTGACGTGGCGTTGACGTTGACGCTGCCACGTCACCGCACCAGGAAGAAAACAACTTCCACGCATGCGTCGCATCTATACGACGCTTGTGCGGGAGGATATGTCCGCTGGTGAGTGTACTGACCAGCGGAAATATGCGACGGACATGTGTCCGGTGGAAAAGTTTCAAAGCATGCTTTGGAAATTTTCCGCTGGAGAAATCCGTCCAAATCCGTCCGCTTGTCCCTACAGACGAGCGGATTTCTCGGCTGAAATGGTCCGTCGGACCATTTCCAGCGGATAAATTCCATCGTGTGTACGCTGCCTCACAGTCAAAGTTCTTATGATGACAATCACATAAACAGGAAAGTGAAGATTGATTTTTATGACCGATACTTCTCATAAAACACAAGTGTATACTCAGAGCAATTCTTACGTCCCAGGCTGTAGTATATTCAGGTGTTTTAATTTTTTCATGACAAGCTTGTTTTAAAAGCACAATTTACTCCAGTCAAACACAGTCTGTATTCTCATCTTCAGACTGGCCATGAATATTAGCTTATGCAACTGTAAGCTCTTGGCTACATGGCATTATATATATAGGCAAACTGATTGGAGTGGAAATTCCTTTTTTTTTTATTCTTTATTTATAGATCTTATGGCAGAGAGAAATTATTGGGATTACAAGCAACATTTTACATGTATCCTATCACAGTGAAATACTGTTTTCACTTTTTTTCATCATTTACTGCATATCAGCACTACTGATCTCCTCCAGCTGTTTTGCAGCCACTTCCTTTCAAAATGCATGTACTCCACAATGACTGAATGTTTTTTTTTTGCAAGGCTAAGTTTCTTACACATGATCGGTTCAAACCAATCGTGTGTAGGCCCCATCAGTCCGTTATCCTTTGGTCAAAAAACAAAGGGTTTGCTTTAAAATTGAACCAATGGACAGCTAACCGATAGGTCAAAACCGATCGTTAGTATGCAAAAGCATTGGTTAAAAGGCCGTGCATGCTCAGAATCAAGTCGACGCAAGCTTGGAAGCCTTGAACTTCGTTTTTTTCAGCACGTCGTTGTGTTAAAACACGTAAACGTCACCGCGTACTGATATGATCGTTTTTTTAACCGATGGTATGTAGGCACATCAGACCATCAGTCAGCTTCATCGGTGAACCGATTAAAACGGTCCGTCGGACCGTTCTCATCAGATGGACCAATCGTGTGTACGTGGCCTTAGGGCTCTGTACACACAATAAGACATGTCTGATGAAACTGGTCTGCAGACCAGTTTCATCAGACCAGTTTGATGGTGTGTACGGTCCATCAGACCGTTGTCCGTCAGACCAAAGTTTTAAACCATGCTTTAAAACCTGTCTTATGGAACATGTCCGTCGGACAGGTTCGATGGTTAGTACACAAAAGCATCGGACCAAAAACCTGCGCATGCTCAGAATCAAGTCGACACATGCTTGGAAGCATTGAACTTCGTTTTTTCATCACGTTGTTGTGTTCTACGTCACCGCGTTCTGGTCTGATCAGATTTTGGTCCGATGGTGTGTACGCACGTCAGACCATCAGACAAGTTCAGAGTTGTCTGATGAAAACGGTCCGTCAGACAAGTCTCATCAGACATGGCCTAGGGTTTTTACAGTGGACAATGCCTACATAAGGACTGTTGGCATTGCTGATTGCAGTCTCCACTGGGAGAGTGTGTGACAGGAGCAGAGTGTTATGACACAAACATAGGAAGTGTCTGTACAGGGATTTATGGTAGGATCAGTATTATTTTAGTGGAAGCTTCGGGTTTAGAAATATTAAAGAAGAAATCCAGGTATGGATATTTTATACATGGTTACATTGGTCCAGCTTGGATCAATATACAGTGCGGAAAATAAGTATTTGAACACCCTGCTATTTTGCAAGTTCTCCCACTTGGAAATCATGGAGGGGTCTGAAATTGTCATCGTAGGTGCATGTCCACTGTGAGAGACATAATCCCCCAAAAAAAAAACAGAAATCACAATTTATGATTTTTTAACTATTTATTTGTATGATACAGCTGCAAAGAAGTATTTGAACACCTGTCTATCAGCTAGAATTCTGACCCTCAAAGACCTGTTAGTCTGCCTTTAAAATGTCCACCTCCACTCCATTTATTATCCTAAATTAGATGCACCTGTTTGAGGTCATTAGCTGCATAAAGACACCTGTCCACCCCATACAATCAGTAAGAATCCAACTACTAACATGGCCAAGACCAAAGAGCTGTCCAAAGACACTAGAGACAAAATTGTACACCTCCACAAGGCTGGAAAGGGCTACGGGGAAATTGCCAAGCAGCTTGGTGAAAAAAGGTCCACTGTTGGAGCAATCATTAGAAAATGGAAGAAGCTAAACATGACTGTCAATCTCCCTCACACTGGGGCTCCATGCAAAATCTCACCTCGTGGGGTCTCAATGATCCTAAGAAAGGTGAGAAATCAGCCCAGGACTACACGGGAGGAGCTGGTCAATGACCTGAAAAGAGCTGGGACCACCGTTTCCAAGGTTACTGTTGGTAATACACTAAGACGTCATGGTTTGAAATCATGCATGGCACGGAAGGTTCCCCTGCTTAAACCAGCACATGTCAAGGCCCGTCTTAAGTTTGCCAATGACCATTTGGATGATCCAGAGGAGTCATGGGAGAAAGTCATGTGGTCAGATGAGACCAAAATAGAACTTTTTGGTCATAATTCCACTAACCGTGTTTGGAGGAAGAAAAAGGATGAGTACCATCCCAAGAACACCATCCCTACTGTGAAGCATGGGGGTGGTAGCATCATGCTTTGGGGGTGTTTTTCTGCACATGGGACAGGGCGACTGCACTGTATTAAGGAGAGGATGACCGGGGCCATGTATTGCGAGATTTTGGGCAACAACCTCCTTCCCTCAGTTAGAGCTTTGAAGATGGGTCGAGGCTGGGTCTTCCAACATGACAATGACCCGAAGCACACAGCCAGGATAACCAAGGAGTGGCTCTGTAAGAAGCATATCAAGGTTCTGGCGTGGCCTAGTCTCCAGACATAAACCCAATAGAGAATCTTTGGAGGGAGCTCAAACTCTGTGTTTCTCAGCGACAGCCCAGAAACCTGACTGATCTAGAGAAGATCTGTGTGGAGGAGTGGGCCAAAATCCCTCCTCCAGTGTGTGCAAACCTGGTGAAAAACTACAAGAAACGTTTGACCTCTGTAATAGCAAACAAAGGCTACTGTACCAAATATTAACATTCATTGATTTTCTCAGGTGTTCAAATACTTATTTGCAGCTGTATCATACAAATAAATAGTTTAAAAAATCATACATTGTGATTTCTGGATTTTTTTTTGATTATGTCTCTCACAGTGGACATGCACCTACGATAACAATTTCAGACCCCTCCATGATTTCCAAGTGGGAGAACTTGCAAAATAGCAGGGTGTTCAAATACTTATTTTCCGCACTGTAACTATGTACAATCATGGCCAAAATTGTTGGCACCCCAGAAATGTTTCCAGAAAATCAAGTATTTCTCACAGAAGAGTATTGTAGTAACACATGTTTTGCTATACACATGTTTATTCCCTTTGTGTGTATTGAAACAAAACAAAAAAAGGAGGAGGAAAAAAGGCAAATTGGACATAATGTCACAAAAAACTAAAAAAAAATGGTCTGGTCAAAATTTTTGGGACCCTTTTAAAATTGTGGATAAATAAGATTGTTTCAAGCATGTGATGCTCCTTTAAACTCACATGGGGCAAGTAACAGGTGTGGGCAATATAAAAATCACACCTGAAAGCAGATACAAAGGAGAGAAGTTCACTTAGACCCCTTTCACACTGGGGCGGGACCCTCAGGCTTTTTTACATTGAGTATGCAGTGCAGGAGTTTTTCAGGCGGTATAGCAGTGCTATTTTTAGCGCTGTACCGCCTGAAAAACTCCTCAGTGTGAAAGGGGTCTAAGTCTTTGCATTGTGTGTCTGTATGTGCCACACTAAACATGGACAACAGAAAGAGGAGAAGGGAACTGTCTGAGGACTTGAGAACCAAAATTGTGGAAAAATATCAACAATCTCAAGGTAACAAGTCCATCTGCAGAGATCTAAATTTGCCTTTGTCCACAGTGCGTAACATTATCAAGAAGTGTGCAACCCATGGCACTGTAGCTAATCTCTTTGGGCGTAGACGTAAGAGAAAAATGTATGAAAGGTTGCAACGCAGGATAGTCCGGATGGTGGATAAGCCGCCCCAAACAAGTTCCAAAGAAATTCAAGCTGTCCTGCAGGCTCAGGGAGCATCAGTGTCAGCGCCAACTAGCCGTCGACATTTAAAGGAATTGAAACGCTATGACGGGAGACCCAGGAGGACCCCACTGCTGACACAGAGACATAAAAAAGCAAGACTACAGTTTGCCAAAATGTACTTGAGTAAGCCAAAATCCTTCTGGGAAAACGTCTTGTGGACAGATGAGACCAAGATAGAGCTTTTTGGTAAAGCACATCATTCTACTGTTTACTGAAAACGGAATGAGGCCTACAAAGAAAAGAACACAGTACCTACAGTGAAATATGGTGCAGGTTCAATGATGTTTTGGGGTTGTTTTGCTGCTTCTGGCACTGGGCGCCTTGAATGTGTGCAAGGCATCATGAAATCTGAGGATTACCAAAGGATTTTGGGTCGCACTGTAGAGCCCAGTGTCAGAAAGATGGGTTTGTGTCCGAGATCTTGGGTCTTCCAGCAGGACAATGACCCCAAACATACATCAAAAAGCACCCAGAAATGGATGGCAACAAAGCGCTGGAGAGCTCTAAAGTGGACAGCAATGAGTCTAGATCTAAATTCCATTGAACACCTGTGGAGAGATCTTAAAATTGCTGTTGGGAAAAGGTGCCCTTCCAAAAAGAGAGACCTGGAGCAGTTTGCAAAGGAAGAGTGGTCCAAAATTCCGGGTGAGAGGTGTAAGAAGCTTATTGATGGTTATAGGAAGAGACTGATTTAAGTTATTTTTTCCAAAGGGTGTGCAACCAAAAATTAAGTTAAGGGTGCCAAGAATTTTGACCAGACCATTTTTGGAGTTTTCTAAAAAATAATGTCCAATTTGCTTTTTTTCCTCCCTTTTTTTGTTTTGTTCCAATACACACAAAGGGAACAAACACATGTATAGCAAAACATGTGTTACTGCAATACTTTTATGTGAGAAATACTTGATTTTCTGGAAAAATTTCTGGGTGCCAACAATTTGGGACATGACTGTATATATGATACCTGGCCCTTGGAAGTTGGAAATTACTGAATTAGATACCGCTACTCCAGTCATCTCCACTTCCATGCTATGCCGCTGCCCTGCTGATTTCTGAACACAGGAGACTGGCTGCTCAGCACAAGTGCCATTCAGAGAATACTTTGAAGTTCTTGAATGAATGTAAATTATTCACTGATTGGTTGAGGTGGAGAGGTGATGCAGTGACATTACACTCTACACCTCATCCAATCAGAGAACACTTTGCATTCATTGAAAAAATCCACAGCGTTCTCTGAATGGTGTCTGTGCTAAGCAGCCAGCCTCCTGTGCTCAGAATGCATCAGGGTGGCCCCTCAACACAGGACCCAATCAAGCAGAGATCACTGGAGTATCGATGTCTACTACAGTCATTTACAGATGACGTCAGCGTGTAGCCCTACACGCTGATGTCATCACTCCCCACGTGACCCCAGAAGTACGGGTGTTCGTTTGGAATTTGATTGATTTGATGTATATTCAACTGGAACATTTTTGATAACAATAAAAGAATTGCGTTTTAAAACGATAACACACTATTTGGAGCCTTTGTCCTTCTACATGCTCCATTTCCACCTTGGAGATCGTACCTCGAAGCACAGTGGATGGGAAGTGGCTTTTGAGTGAGGAAAGCGGCCAGTGAGTGAGCAGAGTGATCGGAGTCCAGTAACATCAACATCTCGGACGCAACTCAGGCCCTGCAAAAGGCTATATATGCAGGCGCTGGTAAACTTGCTACAAATAGGAGGTCTACGTTATCCGGTAAGAGTTTTAATTTCAACCGATATAGGTCACAAGGAGAGGCTTACCCTATTTTCCCCTGGTGGTGGAAATTTAGAACATCTTCTCATCTTTCTCAAATTGATATTGTTTCACAGACATTGTCCTTTAAAATCATTGTTTTACTTTTCAGAGACTGGATTTCAAAAAGTCACTTTATTCACATTTATTCCCCTTTCACATGGACGGCTGTTCTGCCGCAGTTAAAAGCATGTTTCTTTCTTTTGTAATTCAAGACTTCAGGCACAGCAATTGGCTGCATTTGTACACTGCAATTAGCTGTGTTTACATGCAGCTGCGTTTAGCCATTATTATCATCCCCATAGCAACCGTTTTTATTTTGATGTGCTTCCTGTTGTTTTTTTCTTTCGTTCACGCTGCTATCCGCAGCTGACACAGTGCACTGCGATTACCTGCAGTTTCCTGGAAACAGTCAAATCAATTTTTTCTATCTGCACCAAACTGCATGTAACAAAACCGCAGCTAAACGCAGTGTGTGAATGGGGCCATAGGAAAGCATTGTGTAAATTTATCTGCGATAGATAACTTGAGAATCCGCAGCTAAAAGCACCATTCTATCCGTCCGTGTGAAAGGGGCCTTATACACTTGAATTGAACTGTATTAATTTTAGGGGATCATAGGATTTACATTTACATCCTTATTAGCACGACAATTTTCTTTACTTATGTATTGCTTTACAGCAGTGTACTCTGCAGGGATCTAGGACCTGGCTGTTATATATTGCAAGGATGTCCTGATCACAAAATTGGCTAAACTGAATTACAAATTGTTTACACCACAACAGTATTCCAGTATTGAAATTCCCATTGGCACTATGCTGACAGTGGTGCACACATTGTATTGTTGATCCTTCAATCCTCTCTACGGAAAAGTAAAGAACCAGCCTCCCTTATAACCACCGACAAGGGAAATAGAACTAGTGTATTGTAGGCAATTAAAAATTATGTTTCAATAGGTAGTAAAACAAAAACCCTTTTCCTGAGTACAGTGTCAATGCTTCTATGACAATGATTGCCTACTAGCATAAAATCAAGAACTTTCAGTTTGGATACTTGCACTACATATCCAGAACACTTAACCGTATCTCATAATTTAGCTGTGACAATGGAACTTTGTTTTTGAAAAGACAAACTCTGGGAACAAAATAATATGAAGCAATTTTGCATCTTGTTTAGGGATAGTACAAATGTGTTTTTCATCTCCCATTAAAATAGGGTGGAGTGTGTTTGAATTTACTGTGGTGCTGTATATAAATTCCAATATAACAGAGGTGCCCAATGTGTGGCCTGACAAGCTTTTTTTTCTTTTTTGCAGCTCTCATGCAAGTTGTTCTTTAGACATTGAGGTTAATTTGCTAAAGTCAAATTTACTGTGCACTTTTGAAGGTGCAGTTGTGCCAGAGTTTGGTAAATGAGGGAGAGCTTTGCTGGCTTCCACTATCCAATTATGTGCAAGGAAAAATGCAGTTTTTTTTTATTTTCCTTGCGTGTGGTTGGTTATTCTTTGTAAAGTGAAGCTTTACCTCACTTACTAAGCTCTGGAGCAACTGCACTTTCAAAAACCCACAGTTTAATTTGCCTTTAGTAAATCAACCCCATTCTGTTCTTCATATTCTGCTTTCTTTCTGCTGCTGAGCATCAGTACAAAGACAGCATTTGCAGTGATGATTGACTCAAGGTCACACCATGGGGTTCATTTGCTAAAGGTAAATCGACTGTGCACTTTGCAAAGTGAAGTTGCCCTTTGCAATTGCAGTTGCCCCAGAGCTCAGTGAATGAGGTAAAGCTTAATTTTGCAAAGTGTACCCAATCACATGCAAGGGGGGAAAAAAATGCATTTTGCTTGCATATGATTGGATAATGGAAGATAGCAGAACCTCTGCTCATTTACAAAGCTCTGGAGCAACTGTATATTTTCCTTTAGTAAATCAGCCCCGATTCTTCTATTATGCAGGTCTAAAGGGACCACATTTTTAATTATGAGAAAAATCCTCTCCCATAGCTAACGATTAGATATTTGCTAAAACGAAGATCCCTTTCATACTACTGCGATGAGGCTGTGATTTTGCCGTGATTCGCGGCCGCGATTTCAGGGAATGCCTGCGTAAGTGGCATCAAAATCGGAACCAAAGTAGTGCAGGGACTACTTTGAAGTCGGAGCGACTTGAAGTTGTACTAATATGAATGGCTGTCATTGGAAATTATGGGAAACTACTTTCGTGCTACTTTGCCATCACAAATTGTGGGACAAGCTGTATAAGTGTGAAAGGGGTCTAAGCCAGTGTTCCCCAAACATTGCTCTTTGCTTGCCTTTATCTGGCTCTTGGTGCACTATTGCTCTTTAATCCACATAGGATGGTGAAACATTAACATCACCAATAAACTACCCTTGTCCCATCCCTGTTAAAGAGAAATTCCAGGCTATGAGTATATCACTCACTGAACTGCTAATATGGTCTGTGAAACCCTGTCAGTTAAAATTTCAATTAAATTGAGTTTTATGCAATTTACCTAGTGTAAGATTAGAAGGACTTGGCAGACTCTGTGAAGGACCTCGCTCATCTAGTGCAGGGGTCTCCAAACTTTGGGACACATGTGAGCCATTGCAAGATTTTACTTGGCCCGCAGTTGATGTGCAATCTTCGTTTCCCACCAAGCTGATGTGAATAGTCTCCGCTTCCCTCTACTCCCCCCTACAGGCTGATGTGCATAGTCTCTGCTACTCCTCCAAATCTCCAGCACAGGTTTCCCCCTGCTGTGTCATTGTTTGTCATGCTGATAAAGTGCTTCCTGAATTAAAGAGGTAAGGGGGGCTCTGATGGCGACCCTGATCGAAAAAATAATGTAAGTGGGGACATTGATGTAAAGGGGGACTCATGGGGACACTGATGTAAGGGAGGACTCTGACAGGTATACTGAAGGGGGGGGCTTTGTTTTATTTTACCAAAGTTTATTCTCTTTTGTTCTGAATCAGATTATGCTGATTAACAAAGAAAATACAAGTAAGCCCAGGTTCACACTGAGCTGCGGGAATAAAGCCCTGCGAGTTCGGCTGAACTCGCAAAATTTCACTCCCGCATGTCAGTCCGCAATTTCAGAGACATCTGTACAGGTTTCTGTACAGATGTCAATGTAAATCGCAGCCCAAAATCACAAAACGTAGTACAAAAACGACTTTTTGAAATCAGTGCAGCGTCACAGATGTGGCGTTGTACCGATTAGTATAGTGCCATTGACAGTGTGAACCCGGGCTAAAGCATATTTATTTATTTAAATTGTATTCATTCATTTATAAAAACTGATTTATTTTCAGCCCCCGAATACTTGTAAAATATAAGATTTGGCCCTCATACTGAAATATTTAGACATCCCTGATCTAGTGCGACAAAATAATTGAGATTGAGCCTGCCCAAAACACCAGATTACTGTCAACATTAGCATTTAAAAAAGAAAAAAAAAAAAAGCTGGTTGCAGCCATCATAGAATAACCACATTCATTTTAAGCCGTATCTCCTACATTTGGAATAAAACAAAGTAAGGAGTAGAGCTAACTTTCTTGACATGAAAGAAAAAGGAAGTCATAGTGAGGGATGATACTTAGAAACTGTGGCCACCAACGTTGTAAATAACAACAGCCACATGTGACATGGTTCAGCAGGTTTAGACAGACTCGACAGACACTGCCTGCTGACACGTGTGTATGTCTATATTTGTAAACTTTATTTTATCTTGCAACATATTTATATCCTCCAAAGACTTTCAAACAGTACAGCATGCTTGCAGTAGATGAAAACACTGTTACATGCAGCAACAGGGAAAAATGGAGCGCTGAAATCTTTGCATGCATGATGCAAAACAATAGTTTAGCAACTATAGCACAGTATAAACCGTGTATAGTGAAATTCCCAGATTAGTGCACATTACAAAAATATCTAAAGGTTCAGTTTGTGA
The DNA here is from genome assembly GCA_029574335.1 of Rana kukunoris. Taxonomy (NCBI): domain Eukaryota; kingdom Metazoa; phylum Chordata; class Amphibia; order Anura; family Ranidae; genus Rana; species Rana kukunoris. The sequence continues at coordinate 57,489,149 of CM056051.1, forward strand.
GTCACAATCACAGGGACGTTTGTATTCTTCTGGATAATTTATTTACCAGAGCATTCTTGATAAACAGGCTGATAATGAAGTAGACAGATGAAGATGGCATAGCTCTTTCACAGGGACATCGAAGGGGCCATATACAGGTTCTGTAGCCATCAGACGCACACAGAAAAATGTCTTTGGGGGTAAAAGGAAATAGCTGCAGCAATCAATTATGTTGAAATGTTGAAAATTATAGTCTGAACATAGAAAAAATGGTAAGGATTACATGTGTTTCTGGTTATTTTAACTCTGAGTTTCCTATCACATATGCAGTACTATTGAACAAAAATTCCTCCAGACTCTTGGTTTTTAAAGCGTACCTGTTGTAAAATTGACCTTAGTATACTGGTTAATAAACACAATACCAGGCAGCTCCAGGTGTCTGTATGAGGTTTCATCTCTTTATTTGGGGTGTTATGGTATTTGAAACTTTGGGCACAGTTATATCTGGAAAGTCAGTACTTTGGACCATTTGCATTATGTACACCTCTACTGGTCAGTGAGGCTACCCATCACAGTAATTGACCAAAGAATGTGAAATGCTGGCTTCTACATCTTTTCTACAGCCTTATTCCAAAACAGATTAAATTCATTATTTTCCTCAAAATTCTATATTTATTAAAAACAAACAAAAAAAAATCACATGTACATAAGTATTCACAGCCTTTGCTATGACACTCAAAATTGAGCTCAGGTACATGCTTGAGATGTTTCTACAACTTGATTGGAGTCCACCTGTGGTAAATTCAGTTTATTGGACATGATTTGGAAGGCACACATCTGTCTATATACAGTAGGTGACTGGGATATTGTGTCAATCTCGCTCCCTTTCTCGGCGAGATTGACCACCTACGAGCCCCATCGCGGGAGCCAGCGCCGAGCTGGCTTGCCGCGATGGAGAGCGAGCGCGTCATAGAAGCGACGGGAATCCGACGCGGATTCCCGCCAATTCTACACGTGGGCGGAGTTTGTTATGAATCCTGAAGGAGAAATCCCCGCCGGATTTTTAAAGAAAAATCCGGCATGGGTTCCCCCCTCAGGAGCATAACGGGCCCTTAGGTCGGTTATGGGTTGTAAGGAGACCCCCTACGCCGAAAAAACGGCGTGGGGGTCCCCCCACAATCCATAACAGACCCGTATCCAAAGCACGCCGGCCGGCCGGTCAGGAAGGGAGTGGGGGCGAGCGAGCGCCCCCCCCCTCCTGAGCCGTACCGGGCAGCATGCCCTCAACATGGGGGGGTCAGGTGCTCTGGGGTAGGGGGCGCACTGCGGCCCCCCACCCCAGAGCACCCTGTCCCCATGTTGATGAGGACAGGGCCCCTTCCCGACAACCCTGGCCGTTGGTTGTCGGGGTATGCGGGCGGGAGGCTTATCGGAATCTGGAAGCCCCCTTTAATAAGGGGGCCCCCAGATACCGGCCCCCCACCCTAAGTGAATGAGTATGGGGTACATTGTACCCCTACCCATTCACCTGCAAAACAAAAGTTTAAACACAAATAAACCACACAGTGTATTGAAATATTTTATTAGTTGGCCGCCGGGGGGGGGGTGTGTATGATCGCTTTTAGAAAAGCGCCCCCCTCCGGCGGGCTTCTGTGGGGGGGTGGGTGCCGCCGTCTGGTTCTTTTCCGCCGCCGGGGGGGGCGCTTTGATAAAAGCGCCCACCACCCGGCGGGCTTCTTTCGACGTCTTCGGCGGCTGGGGGGTCTTCTCCCACTCTCCGGGGTCTTCTCCCGCTCTCCGGGGGTCTTCTCCGCTCTCCGGGGGTCTTCTCCGCTGTCCGGGGGTCTTCTTCTTCTTCAGGACTCGCCGCCGCTATCTTCGTGTGTTAGCTCAATTACTAGCGGCGGCGGCCCCCTCTTCTGCGACGTCGGCGTCTTCTTCTTCTTCTTCTTCTTCTTCTTCTGCTGTCCAGATGTTGACGCGACGCTTCCTCCCGCTGTTATGCCCGGCGCGCGGCTCGCAGCGAATTATATAGGCCTGTCTTGTGACGTCGCAGTCCCATCATGCTCCGGTAGGTACCACGTGCTACCTACCGGAGCATGATGGGACTGCGACGTCACAAGACAGGCCTATATAATTCGCTGCGAGCCGCGCGCCGGGCATAACAGCGGGAGGAAGCGTCGCGTCAACATCTGGACAGCAGAAGAAGAAGAAGAAGAAGAAGAAGACGCCGACGTCGCAGAAGAGGGGGCCGCCGCCGCTAGTAATTGAGCTAACACACGAAGATAGCGGCGGCGAGTCCTGAAGAAGAAGAAGACCCCCGGACAGCGGAGAAGACCCCCGGAGAGCGGAGAAGACCCCCGGAGAGCGGGAGAAGACCCCGGAGAGTGGGAGAAGACCCCCCAGCCGCCGAAGACGTCGAAAGAAGCCCGCCGGGTGGTGGGCGCTTTTATCAAAGCGCCCCCCCCGGCGGCGGAAAAGAACCAGACGGCGGCACCCACCCCCCCACAGAAGCCCGCCGGAGGGGGGCGCTTTTCTAAAAGCGATCATACACACCCCCCCCCCGGCGGCCAACTAATAAAATATTTCAATACACTGTGTGGTTTATTTGTGTTTAAACTTTTGTTTTGCAGGTGAATGGGTAGGGGTACAATGTACCCCATACTCATTCACTTAGGGTGGGGGGCCGGTATCTGGGGGCCCCCTTATTAAAGGGGGCTTCCAGATTCCGATAAGCCTCCCGCCCGCATACCCCGACAACCAACGGCCAGGGTTGTCGGGAAGGGGCCCTGTCCTCATCAACATGGGGACAGGGTGCTCTGGGGTGGGGGGCCGCAGTGCGCCCCCTACCCCAGAGCACCTGACCCCCCCATGTTGAGGGCATGCTGCCCGGTACGGCTCAGGAGGGGGGGGGGCGCTCGCTCGCCCCCACTCCCTTCCTGACCGGCCGGCGTGCTTTGGATACGGGTCTGTTATGGATTGTGGGGGGACCCCCACGCCGTTTTTTCGGCGTAGGGGGTCTCCTTACAACCCGTAACCGACCTAAGGGCCCGTTATGCTCCTGAGGGGGGAACCCATGCCGGATTTTTCTTTAAAAATCCGGCGGGGATTTCTCCTTCAGGATTCATAACAAACTCCGCCCACGTGTAGAATTGGCGGGAATCCGCGTCGGATCCCCGTCGCTTCTATGACGCGCTCGCTGGAATGTACTTTTACTATTCCAGCGAGTGCGAGATGTCGGCAGCCTGTCGCCGAGATTCAGCGCGATGCTGGCGTGCTGAAAACACATTCTCGGCGGCAGGCACTGTAAGGTCCCACAGTTACCAGTGCATGTCAGAGCACAAACCAAGCTATGAAGTCAAAATAATTTTCTGTAGACCTCCGAGAAAGGATTTTCTTGAGGCACAGAGCTGGGGAAGGGTAGAGAAAAATTTCTCTGGCATTGAAGGTCCCAATGAGCACAGTGGCCTCCATCATCCCTAAATGGAAGAAGTGTGGGACCAGTATTCTTCCTAGAGTGGGCCGCCTGGTCAAACTAAGCGATCGGGGAGGGGGGCCTTAGTGAGAGAGGTGACCAAGAACCCGATGGTCACTCTGACAGAGTTCCAGCATTTCTCTGTAGAGAGAGGAGAACCTTCCAGAAAAACAACCATTTCTGCAGCATTCCACAATCAGATATGGTAGAGTGGCCAGATGGAAGCCACTTCTTAGTAAGGGCACATGACAGCCCACCTGGAGTTTGCCAAAAGGCATCTAAAGGACTCTCAGACCATGAACAAAAAAGATTCTCTAGTCTGATGAGGCAAAGATTGAACTCTTGAATTTGGGCTAAATGGCAAGTGTTATGTCTGGAGGAAACAGACACTGCTCATCACCTGGCCAATACCATTCCTACAGTGAAACATGGTGGTGGCAGCATCATGTTGTGGGGATGTTTTCCTGCGACAGGAACTGGGTGACTAGTTAGGATTGAGGGAAAGATGAATGCAGCACTGTACAAAGACAGCCTTGATAAAAACCTGCTCTAGAGCGCTCTGGACCTCAGACTGGGGCGAAGGTTCATCTTCCAACAGGGCAACGACCCTAAACACACAGCCAAGATAACAAAAGCATGGCAAGTGTAGCTGCTGACTTTTATTAAACAGACTAGGGCGAGAGGAGGAGTCGCCTAGGCGGCTGAGAAGAGGAAGAAGGAAGTGGGACAGGAAGTCCCACTAAGAAGAATTTACCCACTCCCCCCCCCCCCAAAAAAAATTACATGCCAAATGTGGCATGTTAGGGGCGAGGAGTGCTTAAAGTGGAAGTTCCACTTTTGGGTTGAACTCTGCTTTAATTTGCAATATTTTATATTCAGCTGATAAGAAATTAAATATTTAAAAATATATTTTAGTCCTACGCATAAGAAAATCAAAGAAACAACACAATGCATTCCCTCAAATTTTTTATTTTAATTGTTTACCGATTTGCCAGGTTTCAACAGTCTGCCTCAAAAATGTCATTGTGACATTAGCTTTAAAAAAAAATAAAAAGTTATGCTAAAAGTCACAGGGCTGCGGTGCGAAATCTGTTCAATGGTCTTCTCATAAACTCATAAAAAAAGTTTCCAATTCCTGTTAACATACATAAATCTTAACTCAAATGTCTATGGACAGCTACAACCCTTCACAGCCATTAATTATAGCCTATTAACACCATTTAGGCAACACACTCATAATATTCAACAACTGTTCTAAAACCAGCAGAATACACATTATGGAGGTTTTAGAACAGTTGTTGAATATTATGAGTGTGTTGCCTAAATGGTATGAACAGCAACTTCCCTAATATGAGGGGGACATACATCTGTTGTAATATAACAGCAATACACCTATGCTTTTTTTATTAGAAAAAAGACACAGCATATAAAGATTATGTACATTTTGATAATGAATTTGTCTAATTTGCTCCCTTTTGGTTTGTTAGGCCCCATGCACATGGGGTGTTTAGACCGTGTGTATGGGCCTCTGGTGTTTAGCCATGGGTGGAGCACATATAGCAGTGAATAGATTAAGGTAAGGTTTACCTGGAGGGAGCCCACCTCTCCTTAAAGGTATGGGGACACATAGGACACCCAGCAAACCTGCCCTTAATCTATCCACTGCTAATTTTGCTCCAATTCGGGAGAATCACAAAATTATATAGAGTTAGGACTAGAGTATACTGGGGTGCCTTGATGTGGCCACTATGGCTTACACATATGTTTGCAAATATGTGAGACTAAAGTGCTTCTTTTTAACATGAACAATTGGACAGGTCAATTTAGTTTTGTTCCAGGCTAGCTGCTGAGTGAGCTGGGAATTCTTGATTGTTTTTGGTGAGTGTTGCCCTTCCATGTGCTCCTTGCTACAAAGGCTAGTTATAGATTAGGCTGGTTGTCATTTTTTTGTGCAGTTAGTGAATTGGTGTGGGGCGCACGGGATACCTTCGGCTGCCATTGTGTCCTTGCTGGGTATCCAATGTGTCCCTGTACCTTTAAGAAATAGTGGGCTCCCCCCAGGCAAATATGCCTTAATCTATCCACTGCTATCCGTGCTCCAATTTGGGAGATTCAAAATTATAGAGTTAGGACCACAGTATGCTAAGGTGTTTTAATGTGGCCACTGCGGCTTGTTTTTAACGTGAACAATTGGACAGGGTCGAATTGGTTTTGTTGCAGGCTAGCTGGTAAGTGAGCTGGGAACTCTTGTTTGTTTTTAATGTGCATTGCCCTTCCATGTCCTTGACCTTCCCGATCTCCCCGGAAGTTTGCCCCCTTCTTTCCTTCCCCTGCCACCGGGTCAATTAGAAAGCATGAATGCAGCCTTAGCATTGCCATGAATGCAGCCTCACTATTGCCAAGAATGCGGCCTTACCATTGCAATCAATGCAGCCTCGCCATTGCCATGAATGCAGCCTTACCATTGCAATCAATGCAGCCTCACCATTGTAATCAATGCAGCCTTACCATTGCAATCAATGCAGCCTTACCATTACCATTGCAATCAATACAGCCTTACCATTGCAATCAATGCAACCTTACAATTGCAATCAATGCAGCCTCACCATTGCAATCAATGCAGCCTCACTTTTGCAATCAATGCAGCCTCACTTTTGCAATCAATACAGCCTCACCATTGCAATTAATGCAGCCTTACCATTACCATAAGTGCATTCTGATCGATGCCCATCTGCAGCCTCAGAAGGGATGGGACAAGCGCCAACAGATTACATGCTGGAGAATCTCCTGTTTAGACGGCGGCCTCCTTAATACAAAGTCCCGCCTCCTAAAAAAGGCAAGAAGAGTCGTCCAATGGCGGCCCAGGAGACGGGACTTCCTATTACAGAGGCCGTTGTGTACCGTATTTTCCGGTGCATAAGACGACCGGACGTATAAGACTTCTGTATTTCCTAAGTTTTTGCCTATACTCACTGTATAGGACGACCCCCCTTCTGAAGCAGGACGACACACCTTCTGAGGCTTCATATTGCCTAGATTTCCTTCTTCTCAATTGAAGTTGAAACCATATGGCGCTGAGCCAATCACGGCGAGCAATGTATTCTATTGAATACAAAGCCTGCTCGGATTGGCAGATATCATCAGCCCACACAGCTCTGACTCACTGTAATGTAGCCTGCTCAGATGGCTGAGTGGTGCAAACTGTATGCATACAGTATTCCTGTCACCTACCTGGTGGTGGGAGCCCAACGTGCAGGGAGCGGCCTCTCGTAGGCCTCTGACTCAGGGGCCCCTGGTAGAGCAGACAGGGGGCCGCGAGTCTAGAGGGACACAAGCGCCTGATGAGTGGTTGGCAGCCGGACAGAAGCACTAGCGGGAGACGTGTAAGAGTCCTGGCGGGGTTCTAGCGGCAAGCCGGAAGGGATGGATGCGCTTGTGAACTGGGATCAATTAATGGTACCGGCTGGCTGGATCACAGGCGTGTAGAGCGGCAGCAAGTTTAAGTCCCAAAGGAGAGTCAAGTCCAGGCCGGGTCGGTACACAGACAGGCAGGGTTCAGAGCCTGGGATCAGACAGAAGCGGTGGTCAAAACGTAGCAAAAGGTCAAGGGCAGGCTGCAGGCAGACGTGGTTGAAGATAAGCCGGGTCAGGTGGACAGGAAGCAAACAGGTCACAGGTTCAGGTTGTTTAGGGAAACGCTGTAGACTGGACAGCAAGGAGGGATTGGGCTGGGCTGCTTTTAAAGCCTCTCTTGGTGCCAGAACGCCGTTAACGTGCACGCGCGCTCCCGTTGCGCGTGCACGCGCGCACGCACGTGCACCAATGCGACCCCGTCGGGACTGAACTCCCCTGTTGCCATTAGTGGCAAGGTGACTGGGACGTCTTCCATGACAATTCCCGAGCACACGGCGGTGCTGACATCCATCTGGCGGCTACTTCATCCAGCGTATAAGTCAACCTCTGGTTTTCGGATGTGAAATTTAGATGTGAAAAGGTCATCTTATAAGCCGGAAAACACGGTAAAGAGGAAACTCTCCTGTATGTAATCTCACGGCACTCGTCCTTCCCCCTCTGAAGCAGCGTTGATGAATGAATGAATGAATGAAAACTTATATAGCGCGGCACATGCAAACCAAATCGCCTCTGGGCGCTTGTTGTTCCTGTCTCCTTTGGTATCAAAAGAGATGAGTTTTAATCTTTCTCCTGAATGCTAAGTGATTCTCCTCCAACCGAATGCTGGTTGGTAAAGCGTTCCATAGTCTGGGACCTTGGACCGCGAATCTTCTGCCTCCTTTGGACTTGTAGTTTGTTTTCGGCGTCTGGAGTAGATTTTGATTGGTGGATCGCAGAACGCGATTGGGGTTATGAACTTTTATTTTTTCGCATAGATAATGGGGAGCATTCCCATGGATACATCTATGCGTTAGACAGAGTGCTTTAAAAGTGATTCTGTCTTTTACTGGTAACCAGTGAAGGGATCTCAGTGAAGGTGAGATTGATTCCCAGGGTTTTTTCCCAGTCACAAGTCGAGCAGCCGTGTTTTGAACGACCTGCAGACGAGCAATTTGGTACTTGGGGAGTCCGAGGTAAATGGCATTTGCATAGTCCAGTCTGGAGTTAACAATTGCTCCCACCACGACCGCTAAGTCTTCTTTGGGGATGAAAGGAGTAAGTCTGCGTAGTAGGCGCAGCAGATGGTGAGATCCGCTGACTACTGACCCTATTTGTGCGTTCATTGTCATATAGGAGTCAAAAATGACCCCAAGACTTTTGACTTTGGCGCTAGGGGTGATGATTTTGCCCAGAATGGGCGGGGGTGTCCAAGTTGTTGCAGGATGATTCATGCGCTTGGCGTTAAACAGGAGAAGTTCAGTTTTCGCTCCGTTGAGTTTAAGATAACTCTTTGTCATCCAGTCCTCTATCAAAGAGAGGCATGCCTCTAGATTGAGGTGGTGATCCTTTTTGTTGCAAATGCGGAAATACAGTTGCGTGTCGTCTACATATGAGTGGTAAAGCAGTTTTTGGCTGATGATGATTTCAAAAAGCGGACGAAGATAGATGTTGAATAACACCAGTGACAGGGGGGATCCTTGAGGGACACCGCACGATAATGTGCGTTTCTCAGAAGTGAAAGGTCCCAACTTCACAATTTGCGATCGGTTCTCCAAAAAAGAGGAGAACCAAGATAAATCGCCTTCTGCGACTCTGGCTACTTCAGCTAGCCGAGTCAATAAAAGCTTGTGGTCTACAGTGTCGAAGGCTGCACTTAGGTCCAACAGAACCAGAAGACAAGATTCTCCTTCGTCTGCGGCCTCGAGAGCGTCGTCCAATATCTTGAGCAATGCAGTTTCTTTCCCGTGTCCGGGCCGGAATCCCGATTGAAATGGATCAAGTAGCTTGTGGGTATCTAGATGCTGTTGCAGCTGTTGTACCACTACTTTTTCCATTACTTTAGAGAGTGCATTTAGGCCTGTTATGGGACGGCGGTGGAGTGGGTCCTTAGGGTCCAGGGTGGGTTTCTTCAAGATGGGCTGAATTATACCCTCCTTCAACAGGGAGGGTACTATGCCTTCCCTGAATGATTGGTTAATAAGCTGCGTGATAGGAGGTGCCAGGATGTCGGCGCATTCCTTCAGCAGTTTGGTGGGGATAATATCATTCGGCGCAGTGCCGTTACGCAAAGTACCGATGATATTTTTAGTGGCATGGATAGAGATGGGTTCCAGCGTGAACTCACCTGGTTGTGGCGAGTTACTACAGGTGCTGTGTAAATAATTGCGGGGGGGGCTACGGGGGGAATTGTTTTGCTGAATGCTTTGCCGGATTCCCTCGATTTTATTAATGAAGTACTGAGGTTGAGGTCCCCGAGCAGCAAAAGGTGTTTGCTGTTCAGGGTGTAAGTGGAGATAAAGTCCGTCAGTGATGGGAGAAACTGCGATTTTGGGCCAGGTGGCCTATAGCAGAGTAAAATCTGGACGGTCTCCTGGGAGTTTGCTTGTAGTTGTAGAGTAAGGGTTTCCATGAATGGAAGAGGGTTTTGAAGGACTGGTTTAGTGATCCCAAGATGTGTCTTATGGATCACCGCCAGTCCTCCTCCTCTTTGCCCTATTCTGTTTTCCGTTATAATACTGGCACCAATTCTCCTAGAATGGTGTTACAGTCGGCTTTGAGCCAGCTTTCTGTAATAAAGAGGCAGTCTAAATCGTATTGTAGAATGAAATCATGGATTTCTAGTCAGTGTTTTACTGCCGATCTTGTGTTGATCAAAGCACATAATATGTACTTAGGCTGGGGTATACGGCTGCAATTCTTGATAGTCGATCGTTGATCGACTCTCAATAGTCGTTCAGTTCTTAGGGCTTTTTTGGTGATGGCTGGCAATATTGCGGCAAATTGCCTCAGATACCAAATAGTTTCTGCAGAATATTGCAGATTAACCATAGTCGCCAGACACCAGGGGGGGGGGGGGGGAGGACGTTCAAGGATAACTGAATCCTCTATCCTCAGTTGGTCCAGAGGAAGGCAAAAAAAAACCTGGCAGTGCTAAGCCAATGTGCTCCGGCAGGGCAAAAAAATTCCTTCCTGACCCCTTAAGAGGCGATCGGATAAGCCCTGGATCAAGTTCAATGATGAGAAGGGGCAGAGTGGGGCTAGGTATAGCAAGATAGCTGCCGATCGGCTAGCAAGATCTGGGCTAGGGGCTGTGAGCTGGGGGTGGCTAGGTGCAGCCGGGGGAGACTGGAGCAGAACCAGGTACTCTCCTGGGGTGGGGGGGAACTTGCCAGGCAGTTCGGGCTGTTGGTGGTGAGTGCAGGGGGTGGGAAGCGCCGCGGCACTAGGCCGCGGGTGAAGCCACGGCCTTTCCTGGATTGCGGCTGCCGCGATTGTTGACAGGCCGGCGCGGTTGTTCCAAAAAATTGTGGTGGAGAAGCGATGGGGGGATGCCTTGTGCAGGGATGATAGTGTGAGGTTGTGAAGAAGGAAAACGGAGGAGAGGGAAGCCGTGAGGCGGCCGTGGTTCCGTTTGCAGCTTGTCCTGAAAAGGACGGCAGCCAACAGTGCTCAAGGAGGTGGAGGGGGTGGTGGAGATGGCCCCTATGTCAGGGGCTTACCTTGAAGCTCACGGTGGGAGAGAAGAGAACCAAGGGATCCAGGGGCGGCTCAGAGTCAGAGCGGATCTGACGGATCAGACAGCAGAGGCTGAGGCAAGGGGAGGAAAGCCCTGCCTGTCTGGCTCCAGGAGCCGTACGTCCTACTGTTAGGACGCACGCCGATTACTACTGGAGTCAGTTCTAGCCCTGGGGAGGAGTCACTCTTTCAGACTCAATCCTGGAGAGCAGGAGAACTTTTGTGGCTCAAAAGATATATATATATCCAAATCACCAGGGGGGACATATTAAACTGGAATTGGCCCGCGAGGCCAGAATTTGGCCATGCCTGCATCAAAGTGTGTCTTTGAACATGATGAAAGTCTCTTTATGACTTTCAATATGAATGGCCTTCATGCACACTAGCAGGCTTATTTGACTAGGCAAAAAAGAGAAAAAGAAGAGGAAAATTTTCAGTGCAGGCACCCATATTAACCAATCAGGACTCCTCTTTCATTGATCTGATTTCAGCAGGATAAAATAACTGCTTGTCCCCCTGGAGAAAAAAACTCACCATGTTTTAACGGCTTCATCAATATAAGCTAAAACTTACCTAACCATGGTTTATGATATCACATGATTTGCCATATTAGAGAACAATTAGAGACCCTAGAGACTTACATAATCTGGTGGCTTAAATTTAAGGCTCAAGCCTACTTAACTATGCTTTCAGTTATGATGTGATATAAAAAAAATTTCGATTTGAAAATGTGTATCCATTTAAGATGTATGCGGACTTGCGTGAGAGATTTCCATAGCTCACACACTCTTGTAAATCACCATCGAACAGTAGTAACCCAAAGAATGAAGCACAAACACGTCTGGTTTCAATTTTATTGTGAAAGCTTTGCCAATGGCTGTGACTGATTCTTAGACCACCCTTTGGTAAAACAATTCTGTGCTGGCCGGATTACCTTAAAAAACTTTATGGTTCTCTCAGCTCGGCACGTTATGTATTGGCAAAGGCAATGGTTCTTTAACAGCAACCAGAAGATCAGAAAATCTTTTGTAATCTTTACAAAACAGCGTGCTCAAGATATCCAAAATTAAGTGTCTGGCCTTGATTAAAAGAAAGAAAATCTGTGTGTTCAAGTACAACGTGGTTTAAAGTCAGTGATTCCCAATCTTGATGAAAAATCTTTTGAGGGCAGACTAGAGCTTGGGGTATAAATTGTCTCAGGGTACATGAGAAAATAGGAATTCAGTGTATCATGTTCTATTTTTTATTTCCATTCATATTATGGCTGTGAACTGAACACAGTGCATTACTGCTAAATATGGATGTTAACTGGGAATAACTGTGCACACTTCACTGTTAAGTTAATATAACAAATCATATACAATTGTGCTGTGTAATGCAACTGAAAAATGTATGTGTTATGTTTTAGGATACATAAAAGAAATATGTCTCCAGCAAACCATGGATCTTTGAAGCAAATTCAAATCCTCTATCTCAGAGGTCTCCAAACTGCTGCCCAAGGGCCAGATGCGGTCCTTTGCTAGCCTTTATCTGGCCCTTGGGGCACTATTCTTCCAAATTATATGAGGCACTATTCCTTAATCTGACAAACAATGGGGTACTATTTCTTCCACTGACACCACTAATGGGGCACCATACCTCCTCCTACTGACCACAAACCATATTTACCCTCACTGATGCTGGGTCCAAAACATTTTCTACCCCCCAATGGCCATAATCCTCCCCAGCTAAAGTCTGAGGGACATAAAACCGGCCCTTTGTTGGAAAAGTTTGGAGACCCCTGCTCTATCAAAAAATATACTAGAAAACAAAACACAAGTGAATCTTTTAAGATCTAAGAGTATGAGCATAGGTAAACTGGAAGGACAGGTAAACTGGAATCAATATACGTATACAAGACTTTTATTCTGGGTTCCCATGCTCCCCCTTATTATTGAGGGGTATTTGATTTTGGATTGTGCTTTATTGAACATTCACATCACAGTGCAATTCACTACAAAGTTTCAAAGCCGATCAGTTCCCCTTTGTCAGGGTCTGAAATATTGCTTTTTGAATTTTGATGTAATCTTCCAGTTATGGATTTGAGTTTGCATTAATGATCCAAATGTTTTTTTTTTCGTTTTTCTGTCACAAGTCACAATACACGGAGACATGGATTACAACCGTGAACATAAAGTGTGCTTGTGACATATTTCTTGTGTTTCATACTGATTGAGATCAGCAGTTGCTGCAGCAACCTAAACTCTTACAATATATTTCCACTTTTGCACCCAGATTGGGATAACACATTCTTTGTATTTTTACATGTTTTTGTACCCTTTCCATAATTAAAAACAATAAATAAAATGAATAGGTACCTTTATGCGTGGATTTTGTAAAAACTCCTGGGCTAGGATAGGTACTGTGCTTGTTATCACTTGTAAACTAGATGTGCAAAACTAACTGTCCTAACAAAGGGTTAAAGGTCTAAAACTTGGGTGGTGCATTCTATATTACTGTACAGTGGAACCTTGTAATACGAGCATAATCCGTTCCAGGACAATGCTTGTAATCCAAAGCATTCGCATATCAAAGCGAGTTTCCCCATAGAAGTCAATGGAAATTAAGATAATTTGCATTGACTTCTATTGAATGCAATACCGCATGGGGCGCTGGAGAGACTTGGAAATACTCAGAGACCGTTCAGATGCAGTCGGAAACCCGCGGAAAGGCTTGGGAAAGACTTGGGAACAGAGTATTTCCAAATGTGTTTCCAAGTGGTTCCGAACGCCCCCGCACCTCTGGCCAAATGTGGCTTGAATCCTGCTCGTTTTTCAAGACAACACTCGCAAACCAAGTCAGGATTTTTTTTTTTTTTAAAAAGCTTGTATTGCGAAACGCTCATTAACCGCGTTACTCGCAAACCAAGGTTTTACTGTACTGAAAAAAATGTCTGAGTCTGTCGCCTACCATCTGTCAGATACAGTATTTTATTCAAAGCAGTAGAAGCTGTCAATAGTATCCTATGGGAAAACCTGCTAAAGAAGTAACTAACAAGGGAATAAATGTTTTTTTTTTTATTATTATTATTATTATTATTATTATTATTATTTCTACGTATGCTATGTAAATGGGAACATATAACAAACAAATGGTGGGGGTTTCTCAAATCTGATCACAAAAGTGGAAATACGTTTTTATATATTTATTACATGTTCTCATTCACATAACATCTGTCAGGGACCTGCCTCTCGGTCCTGGTGTGAGGCAAGTTAGACAGCAGCGCCTGTCTGTAACTGCGCGTCGTCACGCGTCTAATGCGCATGCGCCAATGGCGCACGCACATGCACAACGGGAGCACGCGCACCGGGAGCGCGCACATGCACGGTAATTCAGGTTTCGCAAATTCCCCTTTAACCACTTAGCAACCACCTGCCGAAAAATAACGGCGGCAAGGTGGTTGCTTAACTCTGGGATCACGTTATATAACGTGATTCCAGAGTCGCGCTCCTGCGCGCCCCCTGGGGCGCGCACACGGGAATGTCCGTGACCGCCGGGTCCAGAGGACCCGGCGGGTCACGGATCACGGTAAATCGCCGCTGATAGCGGCGGTTTACCACGTGATCGCGCCGTCCAATGACGGCGCGATCAGATGTAAACAGACCGGCGTCATTTGATGACGCCGGTTCCTCCCTCCTCTCTCTGTACCGATCGGTACAGTGTGAGAGGAGAGGGGAGGGAGCGGATGGCAGCGCCAGTGCTGCGGGCTGGATCTGTGACAAATGTAGTCACAGATCCATCCATCCATCCCTCCCTGCTCAGCCATCCCTGCTGCACATACTCTGCAATGCTGGGCAATACTCTGGGGGGGCAACACTCTGGGGGGGCAACACTCTGGGGGGCAATACTCTGCAATACTCTGGGCATACTCTGGGCATACTCTAGGCATACTCTGGGCATACTCCGCAATACTCTGGGCATACTCTGCAATACTCTGGGCATACTCTGCAATACTCTGGGGGGCAATACTCCGCAATACTCTGGGCATACTCTGCAATACTCTGGGCATACTCTGCAATACTCTGGGCATACTCTGCAATACTCTGGGCATACTCTGCAATACTCTGGGCATACTCCGGGCATACTCTGCAATACTCTGGGCATACTCCGCAATACTCTGGGCATACTCCGCAATACTCTGGGCATACTCCGCAATACTCTGGGCATACTCCGCAATACTCTGGGCATACTCTGTAATACTCTGGGCATACTCTGTAATACTCTGGGCATACTCTGTAATACTCCGCAATACTCTGGGCATACTCTGCAATACTCTGGGCATACTCTGCAATACTCTGGGCATACTCCGCAATACTCTGGGCATACTCCGCAATACTCTGGGCATACTCCGCAATACTCTGGGCATACTCCGCAATACTCTGGGCATACTCTGCAATACTCTGGGCATACTCTGCAATACTCTGGGCATACTCCGCAATACTCTGGGCATACTCTGCAATACTCTGGGCATACTCTGTAATACTCTGGGCATACTCTGGGCATACTCCGCAATACTCTGGGCATACTCTGCAATACTCTGGGCATACTCTGCAATACTCTGGGCATACTCCGCAATACTCTGGGCATACTCCGCAATACTCTGGGCATACAGCGCCCCTGTCCCCGTGAGCTCGCATGCAGAAGCGAACCCATACGCAAGTCCCGCCCACATATGAAAACGGTGTTCAAACCACACATGTGAGGTATCGCTGCGAACGTTAGAGCGAGAGCAATAATTTTGGCCCTAGACCTCTTCTCCAACTAAAATGATGTAACCAGTAAAAATATTTAAAGCGTCACCTATGGGGATTTTTAAGTCGCAAAGTTTGGCGCCATTCCATGTGGCCACGCTGTGTAAAAGTCCCACACATGGGGTATCGCCATACTCGGGAGGAATAGCAGAATGTGTTTTGGGGTGTAATTTGTGGTATGCATATGCTGTGTGTGAGAAATAACCCGCTAATATGAACATTTTGTGGAAAGAAAATAAAAATGAAAAAAATCTTGATTTTGCAAAGAATTGTGGGAAAAATTACAACTTCAAAAAACTCACAATGCCTCTTTCTAAATACCTTGGAATGTCTTCTTTCCAAAAAGGGGTCATTTGGGGGGTATTTGTACTTTTATGGCATGTTAGGGTCTCAAGAAATGAGAGAGGATGTCAGTACATCAGATGTGATCAAATTGATCAATTTTCAGTAATTGGTTCCATAGTTTTTAGACCCTATAACTTTCACCCAGACTAAATAATATCTAAATTTTTTTTGTTTTGTTACCAAAGATATGTAGCAGTATACATTGTAGGCCAAGTTTATGAAGAAAAATTACTTTTTTGCAAAATGTTATAATAGAAATGAAGAAAAATTCATTTTTTTACAAAATTTTCGTTCTTTTTTCATTTATAGTGAAAAAAATAAAAACCACAGAGGTGATAAAATACCACCAAAAGAAAGCTCTATTTGTGGGAAAAAAAGGACAAAAATTTCATTTGGTTATAGTGTTGTATGACTGAGTTATTGTCATTCAAAATGTGAGAGCACCGAAAGCTGAAATTTGGTCTGGTTATTAAGTGGGTTTAAGTGCCCAGTAGTCAAGTGGTTAAAAGCCCACTGGCTGCACCAACTCAGTGCTGTCTGATCTGCAGCTCTGTGTCTGTATCCTGCATCTGAATCTGTCTACCAGTTACCGTTACCGACCCAGTTTACCTGACCACCCGAATCTCTCCGACTCTTTGACCCTTAGCGTATTGTTTGATTCTGCTCTTCTGATTGCTTACCCATTGCCAGACCCCTCTGCCTGAACCTGTGACTACGCTCCAACCCTCCGCATCTGCTACCTGATTACCCGTTGTGACCCGGCCTGTCTGACTATTGCCTGTTGTCTCCTAACCCAGCTTACTTCACCAGCTCCCGCTGCCGCAGTATCAGCATCGCCTGCTCAGGGTCGCTGATCCACTTCTTCCGTTCCAGCGGTCTCCAGTCCTGCCGCTCCAGAGGGATCAGCATCCAGTGCCGACTACTGCCATTACTCCGGCACTCCTACCTCGCTGCGCTCCGGAGCTTGCTGTTCCCATCCCAGCAGCTCGCGAGCCAGGGCTGTAAGAGAGGCCTTCTCCTGCAACTAGGCTCTAACTACCAGGTACGTTCGTACATAACAATATCATTTATATCTCAAAAATGTAATGTATGCTTACATGTTACTTGCTCTTCTCTAAAATCTAAAATCTCCAAAACTGAAGTTTTCCTCTGCTGTGGAATGGGGCTGGGGAGTCAGTTCTTACCATACTTAACATCCACAAATAACCTTGTCTGTACTGTGCTGGCAGATCTAATTTTTTTAATAATAATCATTTTCCTTCCACTTCATAATTATGTGCCACTTTGTGTTGGTCTATCACATAAAATCCCAATATAATACAATTACCTTTTTGGTTGAAACATGACAAAATGTGGAAAATTTCAAGGGGTGTGAATACTTTTTTTTAAGGTACAGTGCATCTTGCACCAATAATGCTTTATATACCATGGGCCAGATTCAGAAAGGACTTACACCGACGTATCTACTGATACGGCGCGTAAGTCCACGGATGCGCCGTCGTATCTATGCACCTTATTCTTGAAATAAGGTACGCCTGAATTTTGGCTTCATCTGACCGACGTAAGTCTCCTACACCGTCGGATCTTGGGCGCATATTTACGCTGGCCGCAAGGGGCACTTCCATAGATTTACGCGTTGAATATGTAAATGAGCAAGATATACCGATTCACGAACGTACTTGCGCCAGTCGCTGTAATCTACGCAAGGTAATCTACCTAAGGCGTACTTCCGGCATAAAGTTACCCCTGCTATATGAGGCGCAGGTCATGCAAAGGTATGGACGTCGGAACAGCCGTCCAATTTTACGTCGTTTACGCAAGTCGTACGTGAATTGGGCTGGGTGTAGGTTACGAGCCATCGCATCTTAGGGAGTATATGCAACGTAATTCTAAGCATGCGCGCGCATGCGCCGTTCGTTCGGCCATTAATTTGCATGGGGTCACGCTTAATTTAAATAGATCACGCCCACCTCCTTCCTACTTTGAATTAGGCGGGCTTACGCCAGCCAATTTACGCTACACCGCTGCAACTTACGGCGTAGCGGATATGAGATGCGCTACGCCCGCACAAATATACGCCACCCTACGTGAATCTGGACCCATGTATCTGAGGGATGTTAAATTGAGAAATGCATAGATTTTAAACTGTCTCTCCATTAATGGTCTGCTACTTTAGGAGAGTGATCAGAGAAAATTGTCTATAATTTATAAAAATCCTGTAAAACTATTTATGCAAATCCTAATATTTCATAGGAGTACATATATGCTTACAAAACACTTACATGTGCAACATCACATTAGTCATAGAACAAAGTTAAAATTTTGCATCAATATACCTGCACTAAATCCCACCCTAATCCGCAAGTGAGTCCATGGTGGTACCAGAGAGGACATGGACTAACTAAAACAGTGATCTAGCAAATATATGACTTTATATATCATAAAATTCCAATTTATTATACAAAACATTACAAGCATTATAAACCTTCCGACTTGCACCTTGTGATTTTCACCTGCATTATTTGTACATTGATCATTATTTTCATGGTGTAATTTAGTGATTGTCAGCAGACAGTGGGAGGATCCATAGATAATAGCCAGCCTGCCATTTGCTGTAGAATCTGCCTACTGCTTGCTATTTATCAAATGAGAGAGCAAACCTTATAAGGAACTAGTGTCTAGGCTTCCCCTGCAGGCCTCACCCACTGTCAGCATTAGAGGTTGGTGAGAGCCTGTTGACTGTGAAGCCTACATTGTCCTTAACAACCAATGACAAGTAGGGAGGGGAGGAGTTAGCGGTGGCAAACATGTCACCCTGCTACACAACATACAGAGAAAGGCACTCTGCCTGTCTCTCTACACCTACTTAGAATTGGTTAAAACGACCTCCAGTTTTGCTATTTACAGTATGTTCTTTGTTATCTAATTATTTAGAAATGGGTACAGCCATAGCACCACTTTGTACCTGGAGAAGGACCTTTAATAGGATAATACCATCATCTCTGATGAAGCTGCATGGCGCAGCGTAACATGTAAGACCCGGAAACCGGAAGTAGACGCGGAACTCGATCGTTCGTTCGCTTGATTTAATCTTTGATGTAAGTTTCTATTTTTACCATTAAACGTATTTACATACTTCACTATGGCACCATCTCTTCTTATTTGAGTACCATTGGAAGACCTCCCCTCACATATCCTGGATTATTGGACCCCGATCGGACCACTACACCATCCCATAGAGAGGACAGAGAGACATCCACTGGGGACCCAACCAGAGTGCTTCACATCAGAAAGGCTTTTTCTTGCCTTATAAAGGTAAGCGCAATGTGAGCTCATTTTCTTCAAGAAAATCACCTACATCACAGAACTTGCCACAATACCACGAATGGGATATTTATTTACTTTATGCATTTGCACTTTTTTGCACGGATTGCACTTTGTTTTTTAGATCCTCAGTGTTGAATGTATATGCGCTAATCACCCCTTCATTCTAATCATATAAGTGGTGCAAATGCTGTAGTAGTGAATTATACCCGAGAGGGCTGGCAGCCAGTCAAGATTCTGTTCTCATATAAGAAGACACGACGCCTGTGTTGTGAACTTTGAATTTTTTTCTTGTTGTTCAGAATACCTTATGCTTTAGTGTGTATGATCTGGACACGTCAGCTCTTGGGCTGAACTTGCTTGGCTGGCCAGTCCTGGACAAATTAGTAGCCCTTTAACATCTAAGCCACTAGTAGATTATTTTCTAACAACTGAAATGAATGGTTTCAAAAAATGTGGCCATCTTCTTAAATCCCTTGCCAGGCTCACAGGCATCCACCACCATCTTTCTAAGTGCCGGTTCACACCAGCGTGATGCAATTGGCACCGCACTGCGGTGCAGATCACATGCAATGTCAGATTGTATGGCTGAATTCACATAGTATTCAAACCAAAATCGTGTAGGACCCTTTTTTTTGTCTGCACCAGAATCGGATCGCATGATTGTCCACACTCGTGCAATTCGATTCCTGTCCACATTCACAGTTTGCAGTGGTTCGCATAGGGCAGTGTGAACTGCCTGCGAGTTCTATGTAATGTGGGAACCGGCACTGGAATTGCGCTGGTTCCCTAATTGCACTGGTGTGAACCGGCACAAAGGGACCAATGCTCCGTACACACGATCAGGCTTTTGCCCGGCCAAACTCACATCTGAATTTCAACGGAATTCCATCGGAGTAAAAGAGAACATATTCTCTATCTAAACTCCAACAGAATTCCTCTGAATATCCGATAGAAAAACTCAGATGGAGCATACACGCGGTCGGAATTTCCGATTGAAAAAGTCTGTCAGACTTTATCTATCGGAAATTCCGATCGTGTGTATGGGGCATTAGAGAGCTTTTTGAACCATGTCACCATACACATCAATAGCAAAGATAACACTAGACCATGGATATCTGAGGTTTGATTAAGACAGATACCACCAGAATACACCCTAAGGAGCTCCTAATCATTGTCACCCAGTCTAGAACAATTCTAGAGCTCATGCTAACATCTTGGATTTAAAGGTATGATAACTGAAGGGGAATATTTTCTTTATCCATGTCACAAACCTGCATTTTCTTAAGTTAGATTATGGAAATAACAATTGTATGTTTAATTTTGTAAAGTATATAACTGTGTGTATGACTGTGTGTCCCAAGCGTGTCAAGATCCTACTGGGTAAAATGACCGCACCAGCCAGGAAGACACTGGCTGCAATAAGCGCCCAGAGGCAATTCAGTTTGCATGTGTAGCACTATACAAGTCATTCATTCATTCATAACCTTTACCTGTAGTTTGAATAAAGACCTATACTTGCTAGTACCTCCTTTTTTGCATGACTATTGTGACAAAGCCGTAGAAATAGCGATAATGTTATGCAGCAAAGTCGCTGATCTTAAGCAATAAATACAACTTTATTGCACTCAAAAATAAAATAATACAAAACAAAATGGCCTACTCCAATTTAGGAGGCTAACTGACAGTAGTGTCCCTCACTACACTGTACTGGAGGGGCTATTCCAGCCTCCAGTATAAAACAAACAGAGTAACAGTCCAAAATAAACAAATCTATGACAGACCTTGTTCCTTCAGTGCAGACAGTTTCCAACCTGTCCGTCCAGCTCAGCGTACCTCTCACACTGAGCTCTCACTTCCCACTTCCTTACCAGGTGAGTGTTAATTAATAGGGGAAGAGAGGAGGTTTTACCTGTTGGCCAGGCTTAACCCCTTCCAGGGCAGGGAACGCTGACTTTTCCAGTCTCTCACTGGTGTACATACAATCGTGTACCCTGTCACACATCCTCCCCCCCAGCTTAACACTTGGGTGGGAAGCGGCCACCTCTACAAACCCATGCACTCGGGACAGAGCATCTGCATTACTGTGGAGGAGACCTGCCCTATGGCGTACCACAAAAGTAAAGGGCTGTAGGGACAGAAACCACCTCGTGACCCGAGCGTTCTTGTCCCTGTTGGTGTGCACCCACTTTAACGGAGCATGGTCTGTGACGAGGGTAAACCGCCTGCCCAACAAATAGTAGCGGAGTGTTTCTACTGCCCACTTGATCGCCAAACACTTTTTTTCCACTGTGGCATAGCGCTGTTCTCGAGATAACAACTTCCGACTCAAATACAGCACAGGGTGTTCCTCACCATCCACATATTGGGACAAAACTGCACCCAGACCCACCTCTGAGGCATCGGTCTGGAGAAAGAACTCCTTTCTAAAGTCAGGAGCCACAAGCACCGGTTGGGCACAAAGCGCTGCCCGCAGACCAGCAAAGGCTTCCTCAGCCTCGCTGTTCCACTTTACAGTGTCTGGACTTCTGGCTTTAATAAGGTTAGTGAGCGGAGCAGCCCTCGTTGCAAAGTGAGGAATAAACCTCCGATAGTAGCCTACAATCCCCAAGAAAGCTCTGACTTGTTTTTTCCTCAATGGTCTGGGCCAGCTCTGTATAGCTTCTATCTTGTTCACTTGTGGCTTAACAAGTCCTCTGCCAACGAGATAACCCAAGTATCTAGCCTCTGCTAGACCCAAGGCATATTTAGAGGGGTTAGCTGTCAGACCCGCTCTTCTAAAAGTGTCCAACACTGCCTGTACTTTATCCAGATGGCTTTCCCAATCCGGGCTATGAATGATCACATCATCCAAGTATGCGACTGCATACTCAGTGTGGGGCCTGAGCAACTTATCCATTAGCCTTTGGAAAGTGGCTGGAGCTCCATGGAGGCCAAAAGGCATGATCCTGTACTGGAATAGGCCATCAGGAGTGGCAAAGGCTGTCTTCTCTCGGGCGCGCTTTGTCAATGGGATCTGCCAATAACCCTTTGTCAGATCCAACGTGGTGAAGAACCTATCTTTGGCTAATCGCTCTACTAGTTCATCCACCCTAGGCATGGGGTAGGCGTCAAACTTAGACACCTCGTTTAACTTCCTGAAGTCATTACAAAACCTGATGGACCCATCAGGTTTGGGCACTAGAACAATGGGGCTGCACCATTGGCTATGAGACTCCTCTATCACTCCAAGCATTTTTTTGACTTCAGCCCTTACAGCTTCCCTCTTGGCCTCTGGAATGCGGTAAGACTTCACTCTTACGACAACCCCTGGTTCTGTAAAAATGTCATGGGTAATCTTTTGGGTTTGTCCAGGGTTGGGGGAGAAGACATCATTATTCCTCTCAACCAAGCCTCTAGCTTCTTCTATTTGGTCAGGTGTCAGCTCTGGAGAGATTGTCACCGAAGGACTAGGTGCCTGTGGACCAGGTGTGGTGTCCCCCATTGCGGCCATGCAGTCCTCTCTAGTTCTCCATGGCTTAAGAAGGTTTATGTGGAACACGGCCTCCTTCTTCCGGCGTCCCGGCTGACTAACTTTATAATTCACTGGGCTCACTTTTTCCAAGACCTCATAGGGTCCCTGCCACTGTGCTAGAAGTTTGCTTTCTGTGGTGGGTACTAGAACCATTACTCGGTCCCCCCTTTCAAACTGTCTCACTAGGGCCCTCTGGTCATAGTAGGACTTCTGCCTAGTCTGCGCCTGCTCCATATGCTGGCGAACAAGAGGGCCAATCTGAGCCATACGCACCCGCATATCTTCAACATACTGGAGGACATTGGTCCCAGTTACCCCCTGCTCTTCCCAGGTTTCCTTTAGGATATCCAGTATACCCCTGGGATGCCTACCATATAAAAGCTCAAACAGGGAGAAGCCCGTAGAACTTTGGGGAATCTCTCGAACTGCAAACAATAGGTAAGGAAGTAACAAGTCCCAATCCTTAAATATAAAAGTGAATTTGCGCAAAAAAACACATCAATCAATAAAACATATGTGACAAATATGTAATAAATAATGGGTGAAAAGTAGATAGATAAATTAAAATAGAAATAAAAGTCCATATGTGTTAAAAAAGTACATATAGTGCCAACGTGCAGTGCACAAAAGTTGCTCTCAGTGAAGCTGTAAAGCTGACCATAAAGTGCTAGTGCTCCTCCGTGCATTCAGCCTCTCAGGCCTCTCACCTTAATGGCATATATAAATGCCGTGATACTGGGTCAAACTAGCCCGTGCCACTCCAAACACACAGCCTCACAGGCCTCTCACCTCTCAATAGATCAATAAAAGCCTCCAAACAAATCCTCTGGGTAAATTCAATGATAGTGGGCGACACCAGGAGCTATTCAGTCATCTCTATGTCTTGTGGTACCCCTTTGCTGTATTACTGTAATTCTGGGTTTGTAACCATTGCACTTAAACTTCACTTTCTTCTCATGTTTCTTTATTTTCAGCACCAACGGTAGCAAGTTTTGATTTATATGGAATGCTTTCAGTTCATTTTTTTTCTCATCCCCTCCTTCAACTTCCTTGTCGAGTGATAACTCTGATCAGACTGTTACCTTAGGAGTGCTGCAGTCTGTGCCCGAAAATCATCAAATAGTCCCAGCGGAGTCTCCGCTGGGACTATTTGATGATTTTCGGGCACAGACTGCAGCACTCCTAAGGTAACAGTCTGATCAGAGTTATCACTCGACAAGGAAGTTGAAGGAGGGGATGAGAAAAAAAAAAAAAATGAACTGAAAGCATTCCATATAAATCAAAACTTGCTACCGTTGGTGCTGAAAATAAAGAAACATGAGAAGAAAGTGAAGTTTAAGTGCAATGGTTACAAACCCAGAATTACAGTAATACAGCAAAGGGGTACCACAAGACATAGAGATGACTGAATAGCTCCTGGTGTCGCCCACTATCATTGAATTTACCCAGAGGATTTGTTTGGAGGCTTTTATTGATCTATTGAGAGGTGAGAGGCCTGTGAGGCTGTGTGTTTGGAGTGGCACGGGCTAGTTTGACCCAGTATCACGGCATTTATATATGCCATTAAGGTGAGAGGCCTGAGAGGCTGAATGCACGGAGGAGCACTAGCACTTTATGGTCAGCTTTACAGCTTCACTGAGAGTAACTTTTGTGCACTGCACGTTGGCACTATATGGACTTTTTTAACACATATGGACTTTTATTTCTATTTTAATTTATCTATCTACTTTTCACCCATTATTTATTACATATTTGTCACATATGTTTTATTGATTGATGTGTTTTTTTGCGCAAATTCACTTTTATATTTATGCTTCACTTGTGTATGGTAAACACTATTAGTTTTTGCTGCAATCTGAGCATTATTATTGTCATATTGATTGTTTTAGCGCGAAGGATTTCACAATTATAAAGTCCCAATCCTTCCCATCCCTGCCAACGACTTTCCTCAACATCCCCTTTAGGGTCCGGTTGAACCTTTCTACCAACCCATCTGTCTGGGAGTGATACACTGACGTTCTCAGAGTCTGTACATTGAATAGCTGACATAGCTCTTTCATAATACGACAAACGGTGTCCCCTGATCCGTGAATCCTGGGAATCCCCACCCGTGTAAACATCTGAACCAACTCTTTTGCAATACTTTTAGCATTCGCCTTACGTAGTGGAATGGCCTTTCCTGTTACCCCTTCCACTGGTACCCCATTAACCTCTACAACATTACTCCTGGCTTCCTGCAACAGGGGATCATCTGCCTGGTCATGGCCAAAGCCACTACCCGAGATATCCAGGATATCTGTATCCCCCTCATCGCCTTCACTCGTAGCCTCTGGGGCGGGGTCTGGTTGACCAACCTATGGCTCATCTTCTGTCTGTCGTGGGGCCCCTCCTCTCCTGGGCTGCTCCCCACGCTGATTCAACAGGACTTCCTTGACAGCCCTATTAAATCTTAGCTTGCTCTCCCTGCGTTCCCGTCTTGTTTTACCTCTTTTTGGATTAGAGATATACAAGTCAGGATGAGCAAAGGGAAATATTTCATGAACCCCTGTATTTCTCTGCTCCACTTCAGGTTCCCCTTGTTCTTCCATCACAGGGGGCTGTAATAGAGCATGGAAATTAGGGAAATTCCTTCCTATTATCAAAGGGTATGGTGGACGAGGAACTACCGCTGCTACGATCCTTACCAAACTGCCCTGTACTAATACTTCTATGTTGGCAGTAGGATACCGCACAGTACACCCATGAATACACAACACCCCCATGGTTCTATGCTTCTGAATCCAACAAGGTTTTACCAATTTACTGGCTACCAAAGTCAGGGCACTGCCAGAGTCCACCAGGGCCACGGTCTCTTGTTTGTCCAGCAGGACAGGTACTCGGAAGGTATGTCCCCCTTCTACCAGGCCCGCTAAACAAATGAGTCCGCAAAAGTCAGAGGAATCTTCCCCTAGTCCACACTGCATTGGCTCAGGAAGATTGGGGCATCTCGTCCTGATATGTCCTTTGGCGCCACACTCAAAACAAGTTATGGAATTTCTCCTAGGGTGGTGCTCTTTCCCAGGGTTTTGACTTCCAAAGTCTGTTTTGGAAAAACGGGCTCCGGATCCGAAGTCTGCTTCCACTCCACTCCTCCGGTCTCCTGGTCTCTGTATTTTCCCGATCGTCCTGGAGAGAGATCGGTCCAAACTTTTGGTAGATAGGTACCGCTCCACTTGTGCAACCATACTATCACAGTCCTGGGGATTTCCCTGAGTGACCCACTCCCGGAGGCCATTTGGAAGCTCTCTCACGTAACGGACCAGTACAAGCGCTTCTATAATCTGTGCAGAGGTTTGAGTCTTTGGTTTGAGCCACTTCCGAGCCAGATGAATTAAATCGAACATCTGGGATCTTGGCGCTTTTCCTTCTTTGAACCTCCAGTTGTAGAACTGCTGGGCCCTCACTGTGGAAGTCACCCCTAAGTGAGCCAGGATCTCTCCTTTCAGTTTGGGATAGTCTGCAGCAGCCACCTCATCCAGATCAAAATAGGCTTTCTGTGCTTCTCCCAGGAGGAAGGGTGCAATGATTCCAGCCCACTGTTCTGGGGCAGAGCCTTCTCGGGTGGCGGTCCGTTCGAACGCCAGTAGGTAAGTCTCCACATCATCATCCGGGGTCATTTTCTGCAGACAGCTGCTTGCACGTATTTGGCTTACCCCGCTCGCCGGTGGGTTAGAAGACCCTTGAGTAGTCATCTGATCCAGGGTTGCTTTGAGAACCGCATGGTCTGACTTTTGAGCTTCAGTCAAAGCTTCAATCTTTAAAGTCAGGAGCCTGTTGGTCTCCTGTTGTACTGCAGCTGCGGCCGCTGCCTGTCTACTAATCTCTTGTTGCGCTGCAGCGGCTTGTCTATTGGTCTTTTGCTGCACAGAGACAGAGTGTAACAGGGCTTTCACAATATCTTCCATTTTCTGGGTCCTGTACCTTTAAGGCCACTGTAACTGTAAATTGACCGGTACAACAGCAAACATCCCACTTCTGACCAGCACTTGTGACAAAGTCGTAGAAATAGCGATAATGTTATGCAGCAAAGTCGCTGATCTTAAGCAATAAATACAGCTTTATTGAAAAAATAAATTTGTGGCGCACAATCAGTTTGAGCAAGCAACCTAGTCTAAAAATAAAAGTTGAAATAAACATCAATCAGTATAAGTCCATATGGTAACAAAATACTCCGGACAGTCCAGTTTCAGCAGTTAGATAGATAGATGTGGGAACTTAGCGGCAGCACCTGAAGCAGAAGCAAGCCTCTAGAAGAGCCAAAAAAATACAAGAGAGAGATGCGCCAAACTAAGTGCAGTATGTCGTTTTTAATCAGTAGTAAATTGGTACAATAAAGTAACTACTCACAAACATGGAGTAATATAGGCATTGGTGTGGCTATGAGGCCGGGGTCATCATAAGAGGTTCCTCCGGAAAAGGTTTCTTCGTCCCAGGCTTGTGAGCCGCAAGTGTGGTATAGTGGACACAGGAAACCAGGAAGAGCCGTCTGATGTGGCGTGCGTTCCACCGTGGAGCGCGGCGTATCGTCGTCGCCCCGGAAGTGACGCGAGGGACCCGGCCAGCCAATCGGATTACGCGTTTCACAGCGTCAGCTGTTTCGTCAGATCCATGGCGTCCGTATGGAACGGACGTGAGTTATACGAGCAGGATAAACGTGATTGGTTGGAAATGGCACACTAAACAAAAACAAACAAATTGACAACAAATAACAGCTACAGGCCATGGAGAGACATTACTATTAATAAAAAGATTCGATCGCAATTAACAAATAACAGAAAAGAGATGGCAATCCGGAGACATTTGAAAGGGAATAAATAAACAAATATATAAATCCTGACAGTACTGGAAATAGAAAAAATGTAAAATCTCTGTCTGTCATAACACTAAAAATTATTTAAAACTAGATATGTTGGAATATTTTAAAATATATTGAAAATACTATTAAAAATGTAAAAAATGTAAACTATTATGGCCATTCATAAAAACAACTGTGTATATATTACAAACATGTGTATATATTAAAAATGATATAATACACCAGGAATCAAATATACAAACACATATAAAATATATGTGCATATATATAAGGACTAATTATACACACAGAATTGTTTAGTTTAGAGCATGAGTGTGCATACATGCACACACATACCCACAACTATGTGTATATATAGAGAGAGAGAGACCTAGATACTATACAGAAATTAGAATAACAACTAATGCTAATAATAATAATAATAAAAACTAATAAACAGCCAGTGTTTGACAACACAGCAACACATGTATATATATATATATATGTGTACATAAATATCTATCAAACGGTCATTACAAAAGGACAAGATAGGTCAGGACTAGGATTTTTGGATAACTAAATTAAATTATATTGTATTATATTATATTATATTATTGGTCTCAATTTCTTCATTCAATCCATGAATGCAAACAAGAAACCTACTGGATCTATTCTTTAAATACGATGTCACCCCATGGATTGAATGAAGAAATTGAGACCAATAATATAATATAATATAATACAATATAATTTAATTTAGTTATCCAAAAATCCTAGTCCTGACCTATCTTGTCCTTTTGTAATGACCGTTTGATAAATATTTATGTACACATATATATATATATACATGTGTTGCTGTGTTGTCAAACACTGGCTGTTTATTAGTTTTTATTATTATTATTATTAGCATTAGTTGTTATTCTAATTTCTGTATAGTATCTAGGTCTCTCTCTCTCTATATATACACATAGTTGTGGGTATGTGTGTGCATGTATGCACACTCATGCTCTAAACTAAACAATTCTGTGTGTATAATTAGTCCTTATATATATGCACATATATTTTATATGTGTTTGTATATTTGATTCCTGGTGTATTATATCATTTTTAATATATACACATGTTTGTAATATATACACAGTTGTTTTTATGAATGGCCATAATAGTTTACATTTTTTACATTTTTAATAGTATTTTCAATATATTTTTAAATATTCCAACATATCTAGTTTTAAATAATTTTTAGTGTTATGACAGACGGAGATTTTACATTTTTTCTATTTCCAGTACTGTCAGGATTTATATATTTGTTTATTTATTCCCTTTCAAATGTCTCCGGATTGCCATCTCTTTTCTGTTATTTGTTAATTGCGATCGAATCTTTTTATTAATAGTAATGTCTCTCCATGGCCTGTAGCTGTTATTTGTTGTCAATTTGTTTGTTTTTGTTTAGTGTGCCATTTCCAACCAATCACGTTTATCCTGCTCGTATAACTCACGTCCGTTCCATACGGACGCCATGGATCTGACTAAACAGCTGACGCTGTGAAACGCGTAATCCGATTGGCTGGCCGGGTCCCTCGCGTCACTTCCGGGGCGACGACGATACGCCGCGCTCCACGGTGGAACGCACGCCACATCAGACGGCTCTTCCTGGTTTCCTGTGTCCACTATACCACACTTGTGGCTCACAAGCCTGGGACGAAGAAACCTTTTCCGGAGGAACCTCTTATGATGACCCCGGCCTCATAGCCACACCAATGCCTATATTACTCCATGTTTGTGAGTAGTTACTTTATTGTACCAATTAACTACTGATTAAAAACGACATACTGCACTTAGTTTGGCGCATCTCTCTCTTGTAAATACAGCTTTATTGCACTCAAAAATAAAATAATACAAAACAAAATGGCCTACTCCAATTTAGGAGGCTAACTGACAGTAGTGTCCCTCACTACACTGTACTGGAGGGGCTATTCCAGCCTCCAGTATAAAACAAACAGAGTAACAGTCCAAAATAAACAAATCTATGACAGACCTTGTTCCTTCAGTGCAGACAGTTTCCAACCTGTCCGTCCAGCTCAGCGTACCTCTCACACTGAGCTCTCACTTCCCACTTCCTTACCAGGTGAGTGTTAATTAATAGGGGAAGAGAGGAGGTTTTACCTGTTGGCCAGGCTTAACCCCTTACAGGGCAGGGAACGCTGAATTTTCCAGTCTCTCACTGGTGTACATACAATCGTGTACCCTGTCACACTATATACACACATACAAACATTCAGTGACTTAAATCCACAGCTGATACATACTGTTTAAGTCAAACAGTAAGGATGCGGCACAGGCACCTTTGTACTTTTTTTATTTTCTTAAATCCATACTGGAACAATAGAGCAACTGTTTTGGGCATCCCCATTCTTTCACAAGTTCACAAGAGCAGGGATGCCCGAAACAGCTGTTCTATTATTCCATAGTATATATAGACACACAGACACATATAGGGGTAGATTCACAAAGCACTTGCGCCAACGTATCTGCAGATACGCCAACGTAAATACAAATGTGTGCCGTCGTATCTATGCGCCGATCCGCAAAGCAAAATAGGCTTCAGCCAGTATAGAGGGCGCATACTTCCGCTGGACACATGTGTCGCTCCCATTGATTTTCTATTCAAATATGCAAATGAGGGAGATACGCCGATTCACAAACGTACTTGCGCCCGGCGCATGTTTTAAGCGATGTGCGTAAAGGTTTACATCCGGCGTAAAGTTATTCCCCATATTGGAGGTACAACTCATGCAAAGGTATGGCCCAGGCAACACAGCTGTCGTACTTTACGTAGTTTACGTAGTACGTGAATAGGGCTGGGCGTAGGTTACGTTCACACCGTAGGCAGTGATTCAACGTATCTTAGCCAGTTGTTTTGACGCGATTGTGAGCAAGCACACTGGGATGCGGCCACGGGACGTACTTGTCTGAAGCTCAGCCCATTATTTGCATGGGGTCACGCTTCATTTAAATGTACCACGCCCACTTCCAGCCCACTTCCACTTACGCTGCCTTATGCCTACGAATATACGCTACGCCGGCACAACGTTGGGAGCATTTGCTTTGTGAATTCCATGCTTACCTCTCCGCGATGCACCGGCGTAGCGTAAAAGAGATAAGCTATGGCGGCTTAAATATGCGCCGATGTATGTGAATCTACCCCATAGTATATACATACGAACAAACATACTGTATAAGAAAAATATCCTCAAAATATATTGTGCAAAAAGAAGTTTGTAAAGCCTCTAGGTTTTTCACCTTAATGTATTCCAGGGGTCGGACTGCCCCTTTAATATCGCAGCAATCCCCCTCCTCTCTGCTACCTTTTTATCACACAAGATGAGAAACATGACAGGTTCGGACAAAAGGTGGGTCTTTTAAGTTAAGCAGCAGGGCGGTTTCAGCAATCAAACACCTGCCTTTCACTAGCAAAGTCCCGCCCTTTGTCTGGACCTGCCATGCTTTGCGTCTTGTGCGATTGAGGTAGCAGAGAGGTGGAAGTGCTAGGATCTGTAG
Source organism: Rana kukunoris (assembly GCA_029574335.1). NCBI lineage: Eukaryota > Metazoa > Chordata > Amphibia > Anura > Ranidae > Rana > Rana kukunoris. The sequence goes on from CM056051.1 coordinate 57,520,099, forward strand.
TATCGATGGGGGGATATGTGATAGGGGGTGAGATCTGTAATGTTTGTGTTGGGGGGATCTGCTATGAGGGGGACCTAATATGGGGGCTTTTTGATGGGGGAATCTGTGATGGGGGATCTGTGATGGGGGACTGTTATTCTGGGCGTTGTGATGGAGAGGAGTTTGTGATGGGGGTCTGTTATTGGGGGCTTTGTGATATAGAGGAGTTTGTGTTGGGGGGCTTTGTAATGGGGGGTCAGTTATTGGGGGTTTTGTGATGGAAAGAAGTTTGCGTTGGGGGGGCTTTGTGATGGGGGGCCTAATATGGGGGGAATCTGTGATGAGGGAGTTCCGTGATGAGGGGGGGTCTGTGTTAGGGAGGGGTTCTGTAATGAGGGGAGTCTGTGAAACACTAATAAGTTTATGTTGATTAAAATTGTTCTTCATTTTAAATATTGTATTGGTTTTTCCAGTTTTTTTGCACTTGAAATAAGATGTGTGAATAGGTTCATATTTTTTTAAACTATAGTCCGGCCCCCCAACAGTCTGAAGGATCGTGAACTGGCCCTCTGTTTAAAAAGTTTGAGGACCCCTGATGTATTCTATGCATTAAAGTGAAAAACCTTCTGTAGTGCAGCAGCCCCCCAGAGCCCCCCTTGTACTTATCTTAACCAGATCTTTCCAGATCTTTCCAGCGACGGGGACGAACACAGCAGCGCCAGCCGCTGTCTCGGGTCCTCATTTCATAGATTAACAACAGCAGAAGCCATTGGCTCCTGTTGCTGTCAATTAAATCCAGTGAAACAGGTGTCGGGGGTGGGGCCGAGTCTTGTTGTCTGTGTCAATGGACGTAGCAGCAGGACTCGAGAGCAAACCCGCACAAGTGCCCCCATGGAAAGCAGCTCGCTGTGGGGGTACTCGAGAGGAGGAGGAGCCAGGAGCGCCACTGAAGAGCAGAATCGGGCCGATCTGTGCAAAACGCCTGCACAGAGGAGGGAAGTATAACATGTTTGGCCACGCCACGCCCCCCCTTTACAGGATTTGATTGACAGCAGCAGGAGCCAATGGCTGTGAATACAGGAAAAGAGAAGTGTGGGGCTGCCAGCAGGGACAGAGCTGGATCTTGAGTCGTGTCAGATAAGTGTTCGTGGGAGTGGAGAAAAAAGTAATGTGACCTTTTTTTACCCTAATGCAGGGAATTTTGCCTTTATAACCACTTGCAGAACTGAGTTATCAAGTGCATGTTCACATACTTTGGATGGTTCCTTATCTTAGATGGTTTCACGACCAATACAACATCTGTACTAATCTTTGTGGAGAAACGTTTACATAAAAGGTCATTAGTGCTGTGATACAGTTGTTTAATAAAATGTAAATAAAAATGTTGGTTCTTCTCATGACAGCCGTTCCATCGACCAGGTTGTTAAACAAATTGGTTGTTAAATGAAGAGCCAAAAGTAATCAATATTTTAAGCATAACCCATAGTTTTTGGGTGGGGAAAGCTGGTCGTAAGTCTGAGTGGTCATTAAAGGGGTTGTAAAGGAAAAAAATATTTTCCCTAAATAGCTTCCTTTACCTTAGTGCAGTCCTCCTTCACTTACCTCATCCTTCGATTTTGCTTTTAAATGTCCTTATTTCTTCTGAGAAATCCTCACTTCCTGTTCTTCTGTCTGTAACTACACACCGTAATGCAAGGCTTTCTTTCTGGTGTGGAGAAAGCCTCTTGAGGGGGGAGGGGGCAAGCAGGAGTGTCAAGACGCCCACTAACACACAGCTCCTTTCTTTATCTGCAAAGTAGAGATTGTCCTGACTTGCCTGCTCGCCCGCCTCAAGAGGCTTTCTCCACACCAGGGAGAAAGCCCTGCATTGCTGTGTGTAGTTACAGACAGACGAACAGGAAGTGAGGATTTAAAAGAAAAAATGAAGGATGAGATAAGTGAAGGAGGACTGCACTAAGGTATAGGAAGCTATTTAGGGTAAAAAATAAATCTTTTACAAGCCCTTTAAACAGGTAAGTCATTAAAAGAGGAGTATCTGTACTCATAAATGAGGTGATTATGTGATTGGATTTGATAACAAATACATACTGAAGGATACAACAACAGATGGATAGAGCATATTGAAGGCCCAAAACACAAGTTTTCAGCAGATTAGGTGGGCCTAATCAGTCTATATGTTCTACGGAATATTAGGGGCAGAAAAGGAAAGGCAATTCATATTCATAAAATGGCCTTTTGAAGCTCATTAGGTCCGAGCATGCATATACAGTACACTGAACACCTGATGCTTCGGCTATACATTTTTGGAATTTATGGTAATAAGTGGGACAAGTCATTTCCTTCAGGGCCCATTCACACTATTGCATTGCAGTAACACACACATTCCGGCAAAAAACATCACCTGTATTTGTAAGACATGGTGCCATTCATTCTAAATGCCAACCCAACACACCTGGCCATCAGACGTGTGTTGCCACAAATGCTACATCCACCCTTTTTACTGGGTCAATTGAATAGGCCAGTGTTTTTCAACTCCAGTCCTCAAGGCACACCAACAGGTCAAGTTTTTTTAGGATTTCCCTCAGATGAAATGGCTGTGGTGATTACTAAGGCAGTGAAACTGATCAAATCACCTGTGCAAAATAATGGAAAGCCTGAAAACATGACCTGTTGGTGTGCCTTGAGGACTGGAGTTGAAAAACACTGGAATAGGCTGCCTTAAATTTAACGCATGCCAATACTGTGGATTGGCTTTAATTGTCTGGATCACATTATATATGTTTGGGTGGGTATTTTAAAGTAGAATACAAGTAATAGACAAAGTAAAAATTAAAGAGCACCAAAAAGTGAAGGGGGTTCTTCAATTAGACGCCCGAGCGTTACCGGTAAATCGGCGCTCGTTTTAGCAGCGCTTTACCAATGTTTAAGCAGCGCTTTTCACCCGCTGGCATGGGAGCTTTTAACCCCCCTTTCGGTCGAAGAAGGGGATAAAAACGCCTGTGTTGTGACGCTTCCGAAGTGCTTTTCATTTATTGCAATGGGCAGGAGTGTTTTGGGAGCGCTGTATGCAGTGCTCCCAAACTGCCCCAAGGATGACACTTGCAGAACTTTTTCTAACGTCCCGCAAGCGCACCACCCCAGTGTGAAAGTACTCGTGCTTTTACATTTAGACGGCATAGGAGGCAGTTTTCAGGCGCTATTTCTATTGCAAAAACACCTGAAAACTGACAGTGTGAAAGGGGTCTTAGAGGGGAAAAAAAGCAGAAATGGTAAAATAAAGCAAAAGCAGAAAAGGAAAGAAAAAAAAAAAGATATACAAAAAAACCTCTAGTTAAGAACCATAAGCTAACCTTAATATGTACTTTGTACTAGCAATAAGCAGAGCTGTGCAGAACAGTCACGATGAAGTTATTCTGTAAGGTGCCGTACACACGGCAGAGAACCTCGACGGGCAGAACACATCGTTCCGCCCGTCGAGGTTCTCTCCCGGCCGTCGAATTCGGCGACCCGCCCGTCGGGAATGGCAACCAGCCATTCTTCCAGGCGGGCCGTCGAGAAAATAGAGAGCGTGCTCTCTTTTTCGGCTCGACGAGCTTCCCGACGGGAAGCTCGCTGAGACCGTACACACGGCCGAGGTCCTCGCTGGAATGTGCATTCCAGCGAGGTTCTCGCTGATTTTCAGCGAGAACCTCGGCCGTGTGTACGGGGCCTGAGAAGAAAACATTTCTCCCTCTTGTGGAAAAAGACTTTATGCACAGGAGTCTAAATTTCATTTTACAGTTTTTTGTTTTGTTTTTTCTAAAAGAAATGCTTAACATAAAATTTGCTTAGGATTTTTTTTCTATATGAAATGCCATTTTGTTTTACAAGTACATAATATCACTAAACACAGCATCATTTTTACATCGCATACAACCAAGATTCATGAATCAGCCTAGTTATAATTCAGGTTCTGTGTCTGACTTACCATCCTGGGTGTTTTGGCTTAAAATGGTACTACGGAGCTCCTGTAAACTTATTCCTAAAGATTGGCAAATTTCTTCTCTTGTGTATGGTTCAGGATGAATAACTTCCTCGACCAAAGCCTGCATATCTTCCAAGCTAGCATCCAGTCTGTTCTGGAGATCTCCTAACTTCACCAAGCTTTTCCAGTCCAGCGCTTTGGACTTTGCAAGAATCTATAATACAACATCAAGACTGAGTTTTTCTACATGAACTCCTCACATATACAGATACTATGCATTTTAAGATATACCAAATCTAAATCAAACTGATTTTATAGACTTTTCGTAACCATATTATATTGTTTTTCCACTAAATACACAGCACTTATTTGTGATGCACTATATCACCCAAATCTCATATATTAAAGATTTGTTAAACCACAGTGCACACTTTATTATAAGAAGCACTTTATAGAGCTGCACTTTATGTCAGTGGCACTTTGTATTACACTTTATTGACTTGCACAGTGTATGGTAAATTATCATAACACTTTAATATATGAGATTTATGGTAATATACTGCATTACAAATAAGGGCTGTGTATTTAGAGGAAGATTATTTGAGCACCGTTTTTGTTGAACACAGGTGTATAAGGTACATTTTACATATTTTAATACATATATTATATTGTTATTCCCCTCTTTCAGTGACAAGGGATAAAACTAAATTACAGAAACCATGTCTGTTTTTTCTGTCACCATTTTCAATCTATATTATTTATTTACAAGATTATGTACACTATGGGCCAGATTCAGATACAATTGCCTATTTTTAGGCGGGTGTAGTGTATCTCAGATACACTACGCCGCCGTAACTTACAGTGCCAGTTTCCTTATTCAGAAACAACTTGCGCCGTAAGTTACGGCGGCGTAGTGTAAATGTGTCGGCGTAAACCTGCGCAATTATGGAAATTCATCGTAACCCCACGTAAATGACGTTTTTTTTTTACGGCTCATGCGCGGTCCGTGGATGTTTCCCAGTGCGCATGCGCGAAATCATGTTGCAAGTAGTCAATGAAAACGACTTGAACGTAACTTACGCTCAGCCCCATTCTGAATCGACTTACGCAAACGACGTACAATACGACGCTGTCCCGACGTTCATGCTTAACATTGGCTGCGCCTCACTATAGCAGGGGTAACTTTACGCCGGTCCGACGCCTTACGTAAATGACGCAAATAGATATGCCGGGCGCAACTACGCTCATGAATCAGCGTATCTACCTAATTTACATATTCTACGTGTAAATCGACGGAAGCCGTACCTAGTGGCCAGCGTAAATATGCAACCAAGATACAACGGCGATAAGCCGCTCGTATCTTAGCTAAATTCCGGCGTATCTTGTTTTCTGAATACATAAAAAAAAGATACGCCGGCGCTTCTTAGAAGTTACGCGGCGGAGCTGTGGTGGCTCAACGTGATTGGCAATGCGCTGACAAGCCATTCACCTCTGCAGCCAAGGGTTCGGATCCCGGTCTCGGCTACATGTGAATTGAGTTTGGTGGTCTCAGCCCGGCTCCCGGTGGGTGTGCTATGCAAGGTACGCCTGCACCACCACACTTGCACGCACACGAAATTGGTTTAACACGCACGCACATTGGCCATGCGGTCTCCTAAAATAAAGAGAGGCGAAGGACCTACGGGGCTGGCTGGGTGGGCTAGACCCCCTCACTCCCTCATAGGGGGAGTCCCTCTGCCCCGTTGGGGTCCTGTTGGGCCCCAGTTGGGCTCCCAAGTGGAGCAGGTAGGGTGGGGTGAGTGGGAGGCCCCCCCTCACACCCGCCATTGCCACCAGGGGCATGGAGAAGGATGGCGATTGCCTCTGGGGGGAGGGTCTGCCTACTCCCAACTCCTGCAGTCCAGCTCCTCTCTCGAGTTCACGCACAAAATACACTTTAAAAAAAAAAAAAAAGAAGTTACGCGGCGTATCTCTACATACGCCGACGTATCTTCATTCTGAATCTGGCCCTATATATTTTCTTATAGATTTATTTTAGACTATATTGACTTTAGGCTATATTGACTTTAAATTCTGCGCTGGATCTGCTCTCTGTTTACACATTTGAGGCTTGCAGGTTAAATTCTGGCAGACATCCTTGGCAGTCACTAATTGGAAGCGTTACCGTGTTTTAATTATTTTAAATTGATTGGTAAGTATCTGGTTCCATGGGTGATACTGGGGCTGGAATAGTTTGATACGCACCTTCTAAGATATATTTGTTGTGTGATATCAGTTTTGTTAAATATTTTATATTTGATGTATTATTCTGTAAATACTTATAACAGAATCTTGTCAGGGTGCTATTTAGAACAAACATGAGCATGTGCTGAAAAGGAGACAGCAGAATAAATGTGCATGTGCTAAAGCGAAAACCTGGCATAGTTGCAAAAACGTTACATGTTCCGTGCCCGTTTGTACAGAAATGCATGAGTGCAATTGAATGTGCACACTGGCATATGTTCACGCACATCTGCTGCCAGAACCGATGCCAAACACCCTATATAAGGACAATAGCTGCACTTTGAGCTTGCTGGATGATATCTGATATCTTTTTTTTTTATCTCAAAGCAAATTTTATTGAAAAAAAACAACCATTACCAGCATCAGAGCAAAACATTTAATTATACAATCACAGGTCTTAGTTTCATACAGAACACCGCAGGTTTTACATAAACACGGAGAGTATATGCATCTTCACCATAGACACTTTAAACAGCAACTTGTGACAGAAGTGCAGTGGGTTATTCTCGATCCATATTAAGAAATCAGTTATAGAGTAACAGTTATAGTAAACGATCCAATATCAGCTCCACCGGAGCCAACCTGGGTACATTCAGCCACAGATCTCAATTTTGCTCTACTGCCCCTATGTTGGTAGATACGCTGGTAGATACGTTTTTATAGTCTTAGGCCCCGTACACACGAGGAGACATGTCCGATGAAAACTGTCCGCAGACCGTTTTCATCGGACATGTCTCCTGCTGGATTTTGGTCCGGCGGTGTGTACACACCATCGGACGAAAATCCCCTCGGACAGAGAACGCGGTGACGTGGTGGTGGCGTTGACGCCGCCACATCACCAAACCAGGAAATAAAATGCTTCTGCGGACCAGTTTCAGCAGATATGTTCGATCGTGTGTACGCGGCCTTAAAGTGTGACTCATTTGCTCTATCTATCTTCCAGTGTCGTAAAATCAGTTTCCGGGCCTGAAAGAGAGCCCTGGCCATCACCTGCCTGGACACCTCCTCAATTGATTCATCATATATACTACCTATAAACAAGCAAGGTTTGGGGTCTTTTTTAATTTGAACCTAAAATACTCGGTTAATAACCCCTATCACCTCTGTCCAGTAAACATGCAACTTGGCACAGCACCTCAACAGGTGTATCAGGTCGCTGTGATCCCGCATGCAACGGGTGCATGAGGGATCATAGCACACCCCTATCCCAACTAGTCTGGCAGGTGTATAATGAACTCGTAGCAAGATACACAACTGGGACAAACACTGAGCAACATTGAGAGAGCACTGAGAGACTGCTGAAAGTGTCTCTCCTCCCATTGCTCCTCCTCAAACAGCCCCACGTCTCCCTCCCATTGGGTTATCACCTTTTGAGTCATATCAGGCAAGAACTTAAGTAGCATAGCTGCAAGATATAAAACCCTTGTAAGAGGACACCTTTGCCATATAATTGAAAATGTAAGTATTGCTTTGAACCCAGGCATCCACACCATTTTGGCCTTTATTGCTTGCTGTAATTGGAGGTAGTATAATTGCATGGACCTGGGAGCTGGAATTCTTCCTGGAGAGCGGCGAACGTTCGCCGCTGTCCATTATGGAATATTTGAAAGAGGTAGTTGATTCAGTATTGCTGCCACTTTTTACTATATTGCAGTTTCCCAATCTCCGAGTAGCTTTTATTATGCCATATAAGGCTAAACTTAGTAAATCCTGTGACCTGTAGTGTTCTGACTTTATTCCAAATTCTTTGCATTAAATTATACGTGGGGTACAATTTGTTTGATTTACCAAACTGTAAAGCTTCTAACCCCTCAGCCACCCCCCTCCCAGTCATATATCGGCGCAAGATCTGCTGGTAATTGCTAGTTGGTTTTTAGGACTAGCCACTGTTAGCTTATTTACTGTATATTTCTTATCCCAGTATTATTAAAACTTTTGTAATTTTTCAACTAACTTGTTTGGCCGATTTACTGTCTGTCATTGCCTTAGTAGCCTCTTATATCCCAGGGGATACAATTTCTTGGTCCCCCCCTAGGGATATCTCTTTCTTAGTTATTAGGTACTAACCTGCTTAATGCGCAAAATGTTCCTCTACCTTTCAGAGAATTGGATAGCCATTAATTTAAATATATTCTACAAGAATGACCATTTATGTACAGTATAAAAAAAGTTTGTACTGGATTTGTGAATAGTTTATGTAAAATTGCATACAGGAGGTCAGACAGTCTTCTGCATCCAAAAAAACCTCACCCTGGATATGTGACACATAGGAAACCACAACATTCTGCAGTAACAATGTGGTCAGTAACAAGTACAATAAACCAGAGAAAAATCCAATGGGATTAAATGTTGCGCAGCAAACCTGCATTAGCATATTGTGACATCTGGTTTCTCCAGTATTTATTAAAACAGATAATTTTATTCTGAAACCCTGCTGATTTGTAGTTTAGCCCCACTTTTGCTGAGAAAAAAAAAAATACTTTTCTGGTCGGTTACATTTACGGAAAGTATTTTAGCAAACATCATTGTACAGTCTGCGATTTAGTGCCAACAAATGTTCTGCATTTGCAATTTGTGTTTGGGTTGCTGTTAAAGCGGAGCTCCAGCCGCGATTTTTTTTTTTTTTAAAGTCAGCAGCTAATAACAGTGTAGCTGCTGACTTTAAATAAGGACACTTACCTTGTCCTACTTGCCCGCGCTGATGAGCCCCCCGATGCCGGTCCCGCGCTGCCATTCACACTATGGGAAACAGGCAGTGAAGCCGTACGGCTTCACTGCCCATTTCCTACTGCGCCTGGGTGAGTCTCACGCTGGCTTGTGAATGGGCGCGCTGCTCTCTGAGAACACACACAGTTCCCAGAAAGCAGCGCGCCCCATTCACAAGGAGAAGGACAAGAAGAAAAGGCACCGCGGAGTGGAAGAGGCAGATTACGGACTTCCGCATAGCAACAGCTATTTCGGGTGAGTATTTTTTATTTATTTTTTATTTATTTTTTATTGAATTTTTTTAAACAACATGGGAAAATGTTGTTTTCCTGGGTGGAGCTCCGCTTTAACTTCTCAGTGGCACATGCATGCAGAGTGCAAAAGCCGGGTTTTCAAATGCAGCTTTTCTGTGCTGCATTCTGGTGTAAACTGGTCCTAAACGTGTTGGGAAACCCTAGATCAGGGGTGTCAAACTGAATTTTATCTCAGGCCGAATCAGTATTATGGTTGGCCTCAAAGGGATAGTTTTATCTGTAAGACTGTATAAAATGATCTACTCTTTACCATTTTAAATAATTGCCTCTGCATTTGATGATTATTGTTTTTTGTAATAACCTAATGCCGCGTACACACAGTCGTTTTTTTTTTTTTTTTCAAATTTTTTATTGATTTGCATAGTAACGGTACAAGTAACGCAATGCAGCAAACACAGTAGAGTTAACAGTCAAGTCGCGGTCGCAGCCGCTGCTTCACAAAAAGTGGTAAGTACAGTGTATCATAAACATCAGCAATAACAGGAATGTCATCTGGAGGGTGTCACGAAATCTGGGGGCTCCCTTTTTTTTTTTTTTTTCTTCCCCTTTTGTTTTGTCCTGCACAAAGTCAATTTTAAAGGTGCAAACTAAAAGATTGCGTGTGAGAAAGAAAGACTAGGCGCAATCCTAACACATTATGCAAAAACAAACCAATTTCGTCAGGGGTCGGGATCAGGGGGCGTTGTGCACGCCAAGTGGGGCTTATGAACCTTGCAAGTATGGGGCATCCATCCCTCCGGACCCTGTCATAGGGGACCTCTGTCGGTGGGGTAATGGGAGTGTCATGAGTGTATCGATCTGTATGGGGAACTGCACGGGGGCTGCCTTGTGCAGGTGATGTAGGCTTGGACCAACGGGGATCTACCCTACAACCGCCCACCCCTAAAGGGAACAACCTGTGGACGGGAGGGAACAGGAGTCTCCAGAGGCGATAGGGCTAACTGGCGTTGTCCAGGTACACACAGTCGTTTTTTGTCTTGTAAAAAAACTTTGTTTTTTCTCATGAAAAAAAACAAACAAAGTTTTTCAAACTTCATTTTAAAAAACGACGTTGCCTACACACTATAGTTTTCTGAAAATGCTCTTGCAAAGCACGGTTACGTACAACACGTACAACGGCACTCTGTTCCATTCAAGCTCGCGTCAAAACTTTCTTTTGAGCATACGCAAGTTTAAAAATGTTGTTTTAAACGTCGTTTTAGCGTACACACGATCATTTTTTATGACACAAAAAACGACATTCTGAAAAACGACATAAAAAATTGAAGCATGTTCGAAAAAAAACGACATTTTGCCCGCACACGATCATTTCAAATGACGTTTTTTAAAACGTAGTTTTATTTCATCACAAAAAACGACCGTGTGTACGCGGCAATTGTACGCGGCAATTGTTCCAGTGATGAGAAGGAGCCCAGCAACTCCAGCAGCTGTCTTCGGTCCTCATTGGATAGAATGATAGCAGCGGGAGCCATTGGCTCCCGCTGCTGTCAATTAAATCCAGTGACATGGGAGCCGTGTCAATGGATGCAGCAGCAGGACTCGAGAGCGCACCTGCATGAGTTCTCCCATGGAACACGGCTCTCCATGGGGGCACTCTATGAGGAGGAGGGACCAGGAGCACCGCCGGGGACCCCAGAACACGAGGATCAGAGCTGCACTATGCAAAACCTATGCACAGAGCAGGCAAGTATAACATATTTGTTATTTTAAGGAAAACATTTTTTTTTACAATCCCTTTAAGCTGTAAAGGGCAGGTGCGGACAGGTACAGAGCCCACTTACAGCTGTAGCAGATGATGACGGTCCAGATCACTCCACCCCTTTACATAGGATGATAAGAGCCCACCCAAACATCAGAAGTCAAGAGTCCCTCACCCTCCCTTACATCACTGAACCAATGGACTCAAAATGGACTTTATAGGCACCAAAACACACAGTGGGCCAGATTCAGGTAGGACTTACGCCAACGTATCTCAAGATGTGCCGCGTAAGTCAAAATGTGCGCCGTCGTATCTGTGCGCCATACCCACAGAAATAGATACGCCTGACAATAGACTTCTCCCGACCGACGTAACTTTCCTACGCCAGCGTATCGTGGTTGCATATTTACGCTGGACCCATCTGGCGTTCCTATTGATTTCCTATTCAAATATGCAAATGAGGGAGATATGCCGAATCGTGAATGTACGTACGCCCGGCGCAGGCTATGGGTGGTGCGTGTAAGTTGTACGTCAGGCCTAAAGTTACCCCTCATAATGCAGGGGTAAGTCAGCAGCAGACGTGCACAGGTCAGCTAGAGAGCAGCTACAGCAGCACCGTTAAGGACGAGCTGAGCATCCACACTTGCAGGACAACACATCTGTATGCCAACATGCCAGGGGCAGCCGTGGTCCCAGCACTACTACTGTGGGCACGGAGGAGAGGATATACCGAACGTGCATTAACGTCTTTGGCATGGGGGATTCGGAGGTGTATCGCATTTTCAGATTCAGCCCTGCTGCCATCCTGGAGTTAGCCACGGCCCTGCATGATGACATAACCAGAAAGACACACTGCTCACAAGCAGTGGAGCCACTAGTCAAGGTACTGGCAACACTCCATTTCCTTGCCAGTGGATCTTTTCAGCGTACAAGTGGAGTTGTGGCTGGGATGTCACAATCCACCATGAGCAGATGCGTGCACCAGGTTGTCCCCGCAATCCTCACACGCATGTCCCATCACATCATCAAACCCACCCATGAGCACCTGCGGCAGAAGGCAATGCAGGATTTCTACAGAATTGCAGGATTCCCACGCACCATCGGGACCATTGATTGCACCCATGTGGCACTACGGCCCCCCCGTGGCACAGAGCACATATACCGCAATCGTAAGCAGTGGCATTCCATCAACGTACAGGTGATGCCAAATACCTCATATGGCACCCAGGGTCCAGCCACGGCAGCTACATATACCCTCAAAGCACCTTCCCAACAGAATTCGAACAGAACGTGTACAAGGACAGCTGGTTGGTTGGTGAGTGACATGGGAGTCAGGCATGACTGTCCGATTCCACGATGCAGACATCACGAGGGGCACATGCACAGCTAACATTCTCCTGTCTTTTCCCTTCCAGGTGACTCTGCTGATGCACTTGCACACATACGCACCCGTGCAGTGGTGGAGCGCACATTTGGCCTCCTAAAGTCCCGTTTCCAATGCCTGGATATGTCCGGGGGGGCCCTGTTGTATTCCCCAAACTCTGTGTGTCAGATCATCGGTGCATGTTGTGTGCTGCACAACTACGCCATGAGAAAGGGCCTGGAGATTGACATATGTGACGACCTAACCCCCAAACCACACAGTCCCCACCTGCCCGAGGCTACCCAGTCTGCTGAGGGAAGAACAGTCAGGAGGTGCCTCGTGGTAGGCATCTTTGCACGTTAAACACACACATTCATCATGGCACACGGACAATGCACGCATGCACACCACTGTGGTCCCTAGATCACACACACCACATCCACCTCACATTGGATTAGCCCAAGTCCGGCATGCAGGACTTGGGAGCAGCAATGCCGCGCCAAGGCCCCAATGGTGTCGCTGTCCATTCATACCACATTCACACGGCCGCGGGGATAACTTCTCCCGACGACCCAGGATGACACACCTTGCTGGCAGGAATGCCACCCCCACAATCACACACCAGTCACACTGTAGCCTGCACTACTGACCATGTGCATACACTACAAAATAATACGGTCATAACCTGAGCTAACAAAGCGCTCATAACCTGAGCTAATAAAACAAAATAAAACGCTCAAAACGCAAATATGAAAAAAATATCAGGCAATCAATTGCCCTGTCGTGGGCCAAGCCTGGTGCCATGGCTCTGGCTTCATAACTGTCTGCTGGGAGCTTTGGGTGAGGGGGTGGGGCATCAGGAGTTGGAGGAGCATCCCCTGGTCTTTCCCTGGCTGGCTGCCTGCCCTCCAACGCCAGGGCAATGCGGGTGAGGACCGCATTGGTCTCCGCCTGCAGCAGCCTTGTCTGCCTCCCCTCTGTCTCGATGGCAGCAGTATTCGCCTGTACTGCCACTGCCAGGCTCTTGACTTCTGCCACGAGGTCTATTGTTGTGGCCTGCAGCTCCCCAAGGCAGGTGACCACAGCAGCACAGATGCAACTCACATCCTGGATGCTCTCGTTTATCTGGGCCGTGAATGCCAGACTGTCTGCCACACGACGCATCTCTACGGGGACAGCACCCATATGGCGGTTCTGATCCCTGGCCAGAGTTTTCTGGATGGCCTCAGAAACACCCCTGGTTTTTCAGGAGAGGCTTGGGGCCGTGTGTACGGGGAGGCCCTTGAGGGGCTTTCCCTGATGATGAAGGAGGGTAAGGGGCTAGCCCTGATGGGGGAGGAGGGTGAGGGGCTTCCCCTGATGGGGGAGGAGGGTTGGGAGGGCGCAGGGATGATGGGATCCTCTACGAGGTACAAAACTTCCTCCAGATCCCCATGCTCCTCCACCACTTCCTCTAGCGGAGAGGTGTGGGCACACTCCTCTGGGGAGGCCGTGGGTCGCCCAGCAGCCGACGACGGCCCAGCTCCCTCCAGCACGTCTGTGGATGACACAAAACATTCACATGTTGGTGGACCGTGCCTTGCTGGTCTGGGAACTTTGGGCACCATGGAGGAACTTGTCATATTTGGCCATTCTAGCAACAATAATGGCCCTCTCCTCCGTTGAAAAGTTCCTCTTCCTCCTTTCCTTGCCTCCATTTCCAGCTTCCGCCATCACCCAGCAAAAGTACCTCGCTTCAGGGGGGGAAACAAGCAGGATTTACTTTTGTGCCAGACGGGCGCATGTCTGGGTGTATTTATGCGCTCGGCGTAAGCCGGTGGGCCGGCGTATCCCAGGAAGTTGTGCCGGCGTAGTTGTGAGCATGCACATAGGGGCGAAAACCGTATGTCCATGTCACTGCGCATGCGCCGTTTTAGATACGCCGGGCGTAAAGCATTGCACCACGCTCGGACCATCATTTGCATAAGGTCACACCCACTTACACTTACACTGCCTTACGCCGACGAAATGACATTACGCTGGCGCAACGTTGGGAGCCTTTCCATTGTGCGACTCGTCGGCATAGCGTATATTCGTTACGCTTCGTCCGCCTAAAGATGCGCCAATCTACCTGAATCTGGCCCAAAGTCATCTAAAAGTGTATATTTTTTTATACAAAAGAAAAAAAGATTAAAAAAGACAAACAAGGTGAAGTTAAAATTTCCTAGCATCAAAGGCTAGTACAACTACTACATATATCACCATAACCATACATAGGCCAATCTGTAACTTGATAAGAGGTTGGTACTGATGTATTCATCAGTATTGCGGTAGGCCTAGTATAGGTTGATGTAAAGGGTAGACTAACTTGGAGCTCTACATGTTTCGTGCTGGCTCGCTTCTTCAAGAGCTTGTAGTAATTATTGTAGTCAATAGTAATGAACTGCAGAGAATAAACCGGGTATTTTAAAAGCATTACACTGTATGCCAATAGACGTTCAATGGTAGAGGAACCAGGTCAGCAAAGAGCATGGCAGGCTCTCCAGTGTCTGTGCAACAATACGTTTTTGTGCTTCTGCCTGGAAAAATCTTTGGCAGAGCTGGGAAGCAGAAAGTGCAGAGTCTGGAGGGGTGCTGGAGTCAGCTGCCAGAGTCTGCTGAATGGTGAGGAGAGGTGGTCCTGTTGTCTGCTGCCAACAGTGGGGCATTGATGAGACTTGCCGTGGCTGCTCAGAGAAGTGCAGGATCTGCTGCTGACTGCTAAAACAAGGTGGAGGCGGGGGTACAACAGCTGAAGGAAAGGTGCTAGGGCCACATGAAATGGCCTGGTGGGCCAGATTTAGCCAGTGGGCCTTGTGTTTGTTTGGCACATGTGCCCTAGATTGATCACTGCCTCCCCACTGACCTCAATCACAACTTGCTGGACCATCCCTCAGAAAAAAAATAGATGCTCCCAAATGAATACGTGACAATACCAGTTGCCATGCAACAATTTACATGGATTCAATAAAAATGAATCTGACCATAAATATTTGTATCTATGCAAAACATCAGTTAACACATTTCCCACAGAAGCATTAAGAAGTTAACTAGAGACCCAACACCATTTGTTAACGCCGCACAATAATGCAGATAGAGTATTTAAAAGGTGCAGCTTGCCTTAGTTTAACCACTTGACCTCATGAAGGTTTTACCACCTTCATGACCAGACCATTTTTTACTTTTTTTTTTTAAATAAAAATAACAAACATGTTATACAATGGTTTTGCACAGATCAGCCCTGATCCTCCTCTTCTGGGGTCCCCCACCTGTTCTCCAGGCCCTCCTCTTTATCAGGTGCCCCCTATGTGGGCTTGCTCCCGAGTCCTGCTGCTGAGTCCATTGTCACAGACAGCGAGACTTGGTCCTGCCTCTTGTGTCACAGGATTTGATTGACAGCAGCGGGAGACAATTAATCTGTCAAATGAAGAGAGACAGCGGCTGAAGCCACTGTGCACATCCCTGGATCGGATCGGTCTCAGGTAAGAAAAAGGGGGGGCGTGGTCAGAGTTTAGGCTGAGGTTGCCACTCCATTAATTGTAGCAGGATACCATAGATGTGTGCGAATTCCAGGGGTCACCCTTTCCTTCCTTCAGGAAAAAGGGGGGATCTAGGGAGGGGCAGCTGCAGCACAGAAGGTTTTTTACCCTAATGAATAGAATGCTTTAAGGTGAAAACGTTAAGGCTTTAGAACCACTTTAACTGGCAATTGCTCGGTCATGCAACACTGTATCCAAAATAAATTTATATAATTTTTTACACAAATAGAGAATTATTTTGGTGGTATTGGATTACCACTGGGGTTTTTGTTTTGTATTATATAAACGAAAAAAGACTGAAAATTTACTTATTCAGGACCCTTTACTCCTTCGTTCATAGTTGTCAACCTTTTTAAAAAAAAATCAGGGACACTTTTTTTTCCTTATTGTTCAGCCATCTTCATTAGGGGTGGGGCGTTTAAAATGGATGTGGCTCTACAAGAACCAACTTATGCCATACCCCTTCGCACATCTCTAAATCCCCCGGAATGCCTATGTACCCCCTCAGCACACCGCCATACCCCCTACACTTCTCTAAACATTCCAAATAAGGCCTGTACCCCAGCACACCTCCGTACCCCCCCTGCACACTTGCATACCACTGCACCTTCTACACACCACTGCACTTCCTGAAATCCTCTTTATCCCCAAGTATGCCTCCATATGCCCAGTAAGCCCCAGCACACCTCTGCACCCCCCCTCCCACATACACACACACACACCTCTGCGCGTTCCTAGCATCCTCTGTATTACCCAGCACACCTATGTACTCTGACGCACATTTCTGCAAAGCCCCCCACACCTCATACCCCCCCCCACATTCACACCTCTGCACCACCAAGTATCCATCCAGCACACCATTGTACATCGCAGCTGTGTACCCACTTGTACATCTCTGGACCTCCAACCCCCGGCACATCTCTGTACCCACCCAACAGTGTACATTTAGTATCCTGGTAACCCCATGTCCACTCAGCTGCACATATTGATTGGCAGCTCTGTGGTATCTCCCTCTGGCCAGCAGTTCAGCTATACAGTGGAGAGGGTCGGGCTTCTGACCCAGGCAGGCACCGGCTTCAGTACTGGGGTACTCTTCAGTGTATAGAGCAAACTGCTAGCCGGAGGGGAAGAGGAAGATGCCATGGGCACTACAGAGCTACCAACTGTCCCCTTCACTGTTTAGTTAGCTGATAGCTAGAGGTGCATGCGGAGATGCTGGGTCTTGCCCCCCACACAGTGGAAAATTCTACCCCTGGGACCCTGGTAGTTCTGCCACTACCAGAATGTATTGTGCTTCAAGTGCTGGCAGTGATCAGGGCTATTCCTGCTTACACTGTTTTTGGGGACACTATATTATTGGGGACACTAATATAGTTTCCGACAATGACCAGGATACAGACCCAGACATACTGTACACTATACTAGCAATGGCAGTGATCAGTGACTTATAGGGTGACTGTAATAGTGTAATGGGCAATCTGAGACTGGCGCTAATTGACAATGACTGGAGAGGACAATAACTGACATTATCCAACATTGCTGGTGACACTTAGACAGTAATTAGTGATGATATGGTAAGTGAAATTCAGGGAGAAAAAAACAGCCAGATCTGGGTTGTATTTACTAACACACACAGATCCGTACTGTGATTGGCCACAGCCATCAGCAGGTTCACAGCCAAATTAATTGTCTGTGAGCCTGCTGACTAACTCGTGCTGTGTCCAACCTGTAATCAATGAAGTTTACATAAACCAGAAAGAACAACAAAGCCATTGGCCAGCAGTAATAGCTAGGGGCTCTTTCACACGTCCGTTCAGTTTGTCCGTTTAACGGACCTCAATGCTTCCCTATGGGTTAGCGTCCGTTAGCGGATGAGCATCCGCTAACGTCCGTTAACATCCGTCTGCGGTAAGCTCCGTTTTTTTGGACGGAAGAAAACCCTATTTTTCTTCCGTCAAAAAAACGGAACGGACGAAAAGCGGACGTTAGCGGATGATCCGTTTACCATCCGATCCTCTAACGTCAGTTTTTCATCAAAATATGTAAAAAAAAAAAAAAAGTTCTAAAAAAAAAAAAAAAACGGATGAAAAAACGGATGAAAAAAACTGATGAAAAACGGACGAAAAACGGACGTCAACGGACGGAAAACGGAACGGAAACGGATGTAAACGGACGGAAAACGGACGAAAAAAACGGATCAACTGAAGGGGAAAAAAATGATCTAAAAAACTGAACGGACGTGTGAAAGAGCCCTAAAGCAATAATAAAGCCTTTTTTATTTTTTGTATAACAAACATGTTATACTCCCGCGCCTCTCTGCCTTTCCCAATTCACCCTATAGTACTGAACACAGATGCGAGAAAGCCTTTGATTCCCTCCTGCACACAGAGGCTTTTTATCTTCATACATTCTATGAAAAACCTTGTGCCTTTACAACCACGTTAAACTGCTGGTCAGCAAGTGGTTAAAGCATATTTAAAGCCAAGAACTAAAATGTATATTATTGCGGCTTACTGGTGCAAAGATGTGGTGGTTGCATTTGTTTTCTTTTTTCATACTTTTTTATTTTAACATGTAACATAGCTTACTCTCTGTCCTAGGGTGACAACTGTACTGAGCAAAGTTGTCACCCTAGGACAAGGATTGTGTTAGAACTACATAACACCCCCTCTCTATTCCATAACAGAGGGATATAAATGTTGTAGTCCACAGTGGAAACAGGGAACAATGTTAACTGATAACAGTCCAGTGGCAGAAAGTACAGGAAGTTACCAGCCCACAAAATTTCTGAATGGATGAACAGCTGCTTGATTTTTTATTTTTTTGCACTTGTCCAACAGATGAAATACAAAACTTTCATTATTATATACTCTACAGACCAAAATGGAGCAAATAAAAGAGAAATGTATTTTTAGAGTTTACATACACTTTAAGAAAAAGCCAAACACATCATAGTACCAATATAAATGTGTTCAGTGCAAACATCTTGAAGACAGAACATTGGGAAAAATTAAACATTCCTCAAAGACACATGTGCTCAACAAGTGACTGACCACAGTTTTCAAACAGCTTTGCCTCTTAAGAATCGCATGTTTACATTATTTAAATGCCATGGTTTTTATTATCACAATCAAGTGTTAATGATTTATGTTTTAATAAATACTTTATAGAAGTTTTTTTTTAGTTAATATCCAACTTTGTATTTAGTTTTCATGCAATATTAAGAGAGTTGTAATTTTATGGTGATAAAAACAGAGTACAGCCAACAATTAGTCATTGTGAATAATAAAAGTTGAAGGAAATCTTAAAATGCCCGACATCCTGTGTTTGTTAAAGCCAACTATAAAATGTATTTAAATCTGAGTATACTGCACCATGGACACAAAACTTACCTTCAATGAAGGCTGCTCTAGGTCCTGCTGGCTGCTCCTTATTAGTGATGGGCTCAGGCGTGTTTGGAATCGTAGTCCCAATCCACATGAGCATTCCCACCATAAAGCCGACACTACACACCGCTAATCATAGGCAGTGAGGCATTTCCCGGTCTGTGCAGCTGTGTAACGGGAAATCCCTATGATTGGCGGTGTGCAGAGTCGGCTTCCTGGCAGGAGTGCCATAGTGAATTGGGACTACGATCCCAAACACGCCTAAGCCCATCTCTACTCCTTATTATAGAAATCCCCCTTTCACTAAAGTTGGATCCTCCTCACAGCTGTGAGCTTCTGGTGCTGCATGTACTAAGAGCATTGTCTCCTTAAAGGGGTGTTCCAGCCAAAAGTTTTGTTTATTAAAATCAGCAGCTACAAAAAGTGTAGCTGCTGGCTTTTAATAAACAATCACTTACCTGCTCCAGCGTTCCAGCGACGCGCCGGGGGGGGGGGGCTCCGCTCCTCTCCCCCCCCCCCCTCCCCGTCTTCATTTCTACTGTGGGCACCCGGCCGTGACAGCCTTCGGCTTCACGGCCGGGCACCCACTGCGCATGCGCGAGCCGCACTGCGCATGCGCGCGCGGCTCGCCGCTGATTGGACAGGCAATCGTCTAGGACCTGTCAGTGTCCTAGATGATCGCCTACAGGGAGGGGCTGCAATAAGGCGATTAAGCCTAATCGCCTTACCAGCCCCTCGGCGGAAGGAGGAAGTGGGACAGGAAGTCCCACTCCTCCTGAAGCCCCCACCCCCCCCCCAAAAAAATTACATGCCAAATGTGGCATGTAAGGGGGTGAGGAGTGGGATAAGCGGAAGTTCCATTTTTGGGTGGAACTCCGCTTTAAGCCTTTCCTCCCCTTCCATTATTTGGAAAATGCCTTGTATTGCTTCATAGAAAGTACAGTGCCTTGAAAAAGTTTTAATTTTACAGCCAAAAGCATAAATGTATTTTATTGAGATTTTATGTGATAAACCAACACAAAGTGGCACATAATTGTGAAGTGGTAAGAAAATGATAAATGGTTTTAATTTTTTTTTACAAATAAATTTGTGAAAAACATGCCGTGCATTTGTATTCAGCCCACTTTACTCTGATACCCCTAACTAAAATCTAGTGGAACCAATTGCCTTCAGAACTCAAATTAGAAAATAGAGTCCACCTGTGTGTAATTTAATCTCTGTATTAATTCAGCTGTTCTGCGAAGCTATGGCACAACTGCAAAACTACCAAGACTTGGCCGTCCACCTAAACTGACAGCCGGACATGGAGAGCATCAATTTAGAGAAGCAGCCAAGAGACCAATGGTAATTCTGGAGGAGCTGTAGAGATCCACAGCTCAGGTGGGAGAATCTGTCCACAGGACAACTGTTAGTTGCGCACTCCACAAATCTTACCTTTATGGAAGAGAGGTAAGATTGTTGAAAGAAACCCATGAATTGAATTTTTTGGCCTAAAAGCAAATCCCTATGTGTGGCGGAAAACTAACACTGCACATCAATCTGAACACATCAACCCCACCGTGAAACATAGTGGTGGCAGCATCATGTGGGGTTGCTTTTCTTCAGCAGGGACAGGGAAGCTGGTCAGACTTGATGGGAAAATGGATGCAGCCAAATACAGGGCAATCTTAGAAGAGAACCTGTTAAAGTATGCAAAAGATTTGACACTGGGCGGAGGTTCACCTTCAAGCAGGACATCGACCCTAAACATACAGCCAGACCTACAATGGAATTGTTTAGATCAGAGCAGGGACATCTTTAATGTGGGGCAAAAGGGGAAGCTGCCCAGGGCCCTTTTATTGTTGGGGGGCCCTGCGTTGCCCACCTTTGAGCCCCATGATGCCTGCCCCTTGAGCCCTGCGCTGCCCGCCCCATGCTGGCAGCCGGAGTTCGGGTGACGCCATTTGCTGGTCACAGGCTGGCTGCTCACTCCTGTCACTTGTTAAAACCAAAGCACTACTTGTGTATTTCCAAGTGACAGCACTCTTCTTCCAGCGGCCACTCTGAACCTCAGGTATACACACCGATCTCTGAGAACTTTGGAGGAAGGGGGCGGGGAAGTTGCCTCTGGAACAGGCAGGCTGCATGGACATAGGACAACACGCTATGGAGTAGCATTTGGGACAAAGGAAAACTCTGTACTGGAATCCGGGGGCTGTGGGAGGAGATCCAGCACCGTGCACCCAGCTCACCCCTGCCTATAGCGCACCTCTGAACCCTGCACTCTGTATATAGCGCACGCTTATAACCTGTGGTCTGCACCCATGAACCCCGCACTCTGTAACTAGTGTACCCCTGAACGCTGCATTCTGCACATGTGCACCAAAAATATTGCAAAGTAATTTCGGTCTTTTCGTGAACCATTTTTATTTATTTTTTACTGAATAGTTTTACAATTATAACTAAATGTATGCAGGTTCTTTGTTTAGCATGAAACAATGTACATTTGCTGACTTCTCTTATTTGCATTCACCATCTAATATTCTGGGTGGAAAAACGTTGAATGTTCACATACAGTGGGGATCGAAAGTTTGGGCACCCCAGGTAAAAATTTGTATTAATGTGCATGACAAAGCCAAGGAAAGATGGAAAAATATCAAAAAGGCATCAAATTACAGATTAGACATTCTTATATGTCAAAAAAAGTTAGATTTTATTTCCATCATTTACACTTTCAAAATGACAGAAAACAAAAAAATGGCATCTGCAAAAGTTTGGGCAGCCTTCAGAATTTATTTTATAGCATGCACTGCCTTTGCAAAACTGAGACCTGCCAGTGTCATGGATTGTTCTCAATCATTGTCTGGGAAGACCAGGTGATGTCAATCTCAAAGGTTTTAAATGCCCAGACTCATCTGACCTTGCCCCAACAATCAGCACCATGGGTTCTTCTAAGTTGTCTAGAACAGTGGTCATCAACCTTGTCCTGCAGGGCCCACTAACAGGCCAGGTTTGCAAGATAACTGAAATACACCACAGGTGATATCATTTGCTGCTCTAGTGATTGCAGTATTGTAGTCTGCATCTCCCCAAGGTAATACATAAAACCTGGCCTGTTAGTGGGCCCTGCAGGAATGGTTGATGACTACTGGTCTAGAAAACTGAAACTGAAAATAGTTGAAGCTCACAAAGCTGGAGAAGGCTATAACAGGACAGCAAAGCGTTTTCAGATGTCAATATCCTCTGTTCGGAATGTTAGGGTGAATATTACCGCGCTTACCATAAACGGGGGGAGGGGGGAGGGAGAGGGGAGTGGGTGGGTACAGCTGCTGCACTGATTGGTGTATCAACCAAGGCAGATAAAAATGGGGGGGGGGGGTGTAGTGCTGCGCTGTAAGGGAGAAAGTGGGGATGGGGTTAAAATGAAGAGGAAGTGTGGCAAAAAACTAGATATGTGGAAAAAAGAAAAAAGGTAGGAATAACCTAACTAATATACATAGTAATGTCAGAAAATTACAGTGGTGTATATAGGAAATATATATTGAACGTGCTAAATGTAGCCTAAGCCGGCTACCAAACCAATGACAGTGCAAAATAACATAAAAAGTGTAACTTCCTTATAACAATCTGGTGCACAAAATGCCAGAAATAGCACACAACAGTGTTATTCAGGGTGAATGTCCATACAACAGGTAACAATGGGTCAATGCAATGTATAAATGTTCGGAATGTAATTAAGAAATGGCAGTCATCAGGAACAGTGGAAGTTAAAGCAAGATCTGGAAGACCAAGAAAAATATCAGACGGAACAGCTCGCAGGATTGTGAGAAAAGCAATTCAAAACCCACGTTTGACTGCACGATCCCTCCAGAAAGATCTGGCAGACACTGGAGTTGTGGTACACTATTCCACTATAAAGAGATACTTGTAAAAATATGGTCTTCATGGAAAAGTAATCAGAAGAAAACCTATTATACGTCCTCACCACAAAAATCAGCGTTTGAACTTTGCAAATGAACATATAGACAAGCCTGATGCATTTTGGAAACAAGTTCTGTGGACCAATGAGGTTAAATTAGAACTTTTTGGCCGGAATGAGCAAAGGTACGTTTGGAGAAGAAAGGGCAGAGAATTTAATGAAAAGAACCTCTGTCCAACTGTTAAGCATGGGGGTGGATCAATCATGCTTTGGGGTTGTATTGCAGCCAGTGGCACAGGGAACATTTCACAAGTAGAAGGAAAAATGGATTCAATAAAATTTCAGCAAATTTTGGATGGTAACTTGATGCCATCTGTGAAAAAGCTGAAGTTAAAGAGAGGATGGCTTCTACAAATAGATAATGATCCTAAACACACCTCAAAATCCACAGGGGAATACATCAAGAGGCGTAAACTGAAGGTTTTGCCATGGCCTTCACAATCTCCTGACCTCAACATAATTTAAAATCTATGGATAGACCTTAAAAGAGCAGTGCGTGACAGACAGCCCAGAAATCTCAAAGAACTGGAAGACTTTTGTAAGGAATAATGGGCAAAGATACCTCAAACAAGAATTGAAAGACTTGTGGCTGGCTACAAAAAGTGCTTACAAAGCTGGAATACTTGCCAAAGGGGGGAGTACAAGATATTAACTCTGCAGGGTGCCCAAACTTTTGCAGATGCCATTTTTTTGTTTTCTGTAATCTTGAAAGTGTAAATGATGGAAATATAATCTAACTTTTTGACATATTATAAGAATGTCTAATCTGTAATTTGATGCCTTTTGGAGATTTTTCCATCTTTCCTTGGCTTTGTTATGCACATTAATACAATTTTTTACCTGGGGTGCCCAAACTTTCGATCCCCACTGTACATTGAAGATTTAAAAAAAAAAGAAGACAGTTGCAACTTAGACAACTAGCATTTTCAAAAGGGAAAGTCAGAAACTGAATCCTTTATGTTTTTAGGGGGCTAAAATGTTTTTTTCATCTTATTTTAGCTCTCCTGAACTGTATACATATATCAGTCGAACTAAAAATAAACACCTTACATAATAGAATAACGTCTCTGTAATCACCTGTGAACAAATGATAATGATCTGAATGAAAGGTTAGGGTACTAAATGAGAAAACTGTATGTACTATAAAGGAAACAGATAGACAGACATGGCACAATTAATTTCTCTATCCTTAACGCAAAAGAAAATGTGTTCGTCCCCCTCCCTAGCCTTATTTGTGGTTTTCTTCGATCAAATAAAATTGTAATTACCGGAGTCATCCTTATGTAAACTTTTCAAATATCACTTTTGCCTTATTTATGTGAGTGATACACATTCAGGAAAACAACACTGATGAAGAATTCATCATTTTGCACCAGTTACCCCCAGAAAAAAATATAATGTTTACACAGACCAATTACCTGTTTGTGCCATGTCTTAGAAACGTTGCATGGTGTGTTTGTCGTATACATTTTGGTTTCCTGTCTTAGTCAGAAAAGCACACTTGCTCTAAACAATATAAATTGTATTTATTGTGCCCCAAAACAAACAGCTGTGAGAACAAAATGAATGCATTAACTTTAAAGGTGAAAAAATATACAAGTGCACTGTGGCACCCTATAGTGCCCATATATATATAACATATGTTGTTGTGTACTTGAGTGCCAACATTTTTTTTCTTTACAATAGACTAAGGGATTTTCCAGTATGAATGGAAAGTAGACTTCTCAGTGTTATCAGAATGGTGGTTCAAAGACCCCTAAAGTGAGGGATAAAGTAGTTAGATCAGTGTTATGCCACGTATACACGATCGGAAATTCCGACAAAAAAAAAATGTGGATTTTTTTTCCGATTGAATTTTGGTTTAGACTTGTGTTGCATACACACGGTCACACAAAATTACAACTGTCAAGAAAGCAGTGATGTACAACACTACAACGAGCCGAGATTAAGTTCAATGATTCCCAGCATGCATATTTTTTTTGCGTCGGAAGTGCATACAGATTATTGGAATTTCCAATAAGAACTTTTCCCGTCGGAAAAATTTGAGAACCAGTTCTCAAATTTTTGCTGTCAGAAATTCCGACAGAAAAAGTCAGATGGAGCTTACACACAATCTAAATTTCCGACCAAAATCTCACATCAAACCTTTCTTGTTGGAAATTCTGATCATGTGTACGTGGCATTACTCTACACAAAATTAAAAACATGTTGAATAGAGTTGGACTTTGTTGCAAATTCTGCAGTTTCAGAGTTATTTATTGTCCTGCAAGTTGTGTACGTTTACAATGTAGTGTAATAGTTACCATACCTTGGTGGCCAGACGACACTCCACAACTCTTATATTGAAATGAGCTGTTGCTGCTTTATTCATTTCAACACAGCTATTCGCAATAACAAACACAGCTCCAGAGGGAAGTTTCACATCAGTAGCTCTTATAGGGTTAAACTCTATCAGCTTGGCCTATAATGATAACAAGACAACAGTTAGATATCCTTCTGATATATCAGAATTGTTCAAGAGAAATGTGTCAGCTATGAGTGGACGGATTATGGTGGGCTGAAACCTACTGGTTTCTTCTATTGCTTGTGACTACATCGTTTTTAGTGCTGCATCTTTTGACTAACAATGTACAACCATGGCCAAAAGTTTTGAGAATGACACAAATATAAATTTTCACAAAGTCTGCTGCTTCAGTGTTTTTAGATCTTTTTGTCGGATGTTACTATGGTATACTGAAGTATAATTACAAGCAATTCATAAGTGTTAAAGGCTTTTATTGACAATAACATTAAGTTTATGCAAGGAGTCAATATTTGCAGTGCTGACCCTTTTTACCTCTGCAATGCGCCCTGGCATGCTGTAAGTCAACCTTTGGGCCAC
This sequence comes from Rana kukunoris, assembly GCA_029574335.1. Lineage (NCBI taxonomy): Eukaryota > Metazoa > Chordata > Amphibia > Anura > Ranidae > Rana > Rana kukunoris. Next base: position 57,546,189 of record CM056051.1, read on the forward strand.
ATCCTGGCAGCTCATTCTTGCATAATCAATGCTTGCAGTTTGTCAGAATTGGTGGGATTGTTCGGTTACCCGCCTGTTGAGGACTGACCACAAGTTCTCAATGGGATTAAGGTCTGGGGAGTTTCCTGGCCATGGACCCAAAATGTTGATATTTTGTTGCCCAAGCAACTTAGTTATCACTTTTGCTTTATGGCAGGGTTCTCCATCATGCTGGAAAAGGCATTACTCCTCACCAAACTGATCTTGGATGGATGGGAAAGGGTGCTCTCGGAAGATGTTTTTGTACCATTCTTTATTCATGGCTGTGTTCTTAGGCAAAATTGTGACTGAACCCACACCCTTGGCTGAGAAGCAACCCCAATCTCTGGATGCTTTACTGTTGGCATAACACAAGACTGGGGGAAGCACTCACCTTTTCTTATCTGGACAAGGCTTTTTCCTGGATGCCACAAACAATCAGAAAGGGGATTCATCAGAGAAAATTACTTTATCCCAGTCTGCAGTCCAATCCCTGTACCTTTCGCAGAATATCAGTCTCTTTGTTGGCCTTCTTGACACCAGACCATCCTCCAAAAGTCTGCCTGCTGCCATTCCTGAGCAAGCTCTGTACTGGTGGTGCCCAACCCTGCAGCTGCATCAACTGTAGGAGATGGTCCTGGCACTTGCTGGAATTTTTTGGGCACCCTGATGCCTTCTTCACAACAATTAAACCTCGCCCCTTGAAGTTCTTGGTGATCCGATAAATGGTTGATTTAGGTGCAATCTTAATGCATGTGAATACCTTTTTGTTCAAAGCAATGACAACTGCATGTGTTTCTTTGCAGGTAACTATGGTTAACAGAGGAAGAACAATTATTTAAGCACCACCCTCCTTTTAAAGCTTCCAGTCTGTTATTCTAACTTAATCAGCATTACACCGGTGTTAACAAGAGAATCACTGACATGATGTCAGCTGATCCATTTGTGGCAGGGCTGAAATGCAGTGGAAATGTTTTTTGGGGAAAAAAGTAAATTTTCAAGGCAAAGAGGAACTTTGCAATTCATCTTCGTAATATTCCTCAGTATATGAAAATTTCATAAAAACTGAGGCAGCAGACTTTGAGAAAATTAATATTTCTGTCATTCTCCAAACTTTTGGCCAGGGCTGTAAAGGCCCCAACTGTAGCAAGGGGAGTCAAAATATATACTACATTCAACTGGTAGACTGATGCCTCCTGTCATAAGTGAATAGGGATATTCAGCTAAAGAACTCTCGCTGCTAAAGTCCCAAAGAGATACAAAAAAACAGCATGAAAGATGCAACCTCCCATGTCCACCCATAACCGACATTGCTCAGTGGGTTAACATTATACAGTCATTAAAGTAGGCACACGATAGAAAACAAACCTACAGAACTTGCTATAGAGTATGACATTCTGCATTCTGTGATTGCAACTGGGCAGATGTGTGATTTTGAAAACAAATACAGTATTTAAATGTTCAAAAATAAATATGAATATAAGGATTTTAATTATTGCAGACCACACAATCGCTGGCCCTAATATGTAAAATGCTTGAAAAATGTAGAAGACATGGAGAGTGTCTAAATAAAAGCCATGAAAGACATTACAGTTGTGCTCAAAAGTTTGCATACCCTGGCAGAAATTGTGACATTTTGGCATTTATGTTGAAAATATAACTGATCATGTGAAAAGGCTGTCCTTTATTTAACAACTTCAATACTGCCCACTTTCACCCCTTGCTGCCAATGCCGATTTTTAGCTTTCAGCATTGTTGCACTTTGAATGACAAGTGCGCAATTCATGCAACACTGTACCCAAATAAAATTGTTATCATGTTTTTGAGACCGATAGAGCTTTCTTTTGGTGGTATTTAATCACCTCTGGAGTTTTGAAAAATGACCGAACATTTTGGGAATTATTTTTTCCTGGCTTTTGTTATAAAATGTTGTAAATAATAGTTTTTTTTTCTTTCACTGATGTGCGCTGATGAGGCTGCACTGATGAGGCGGCACTGATGAGGAGGTTATATTTAGCACCGATAGGTAGGCACTGATAAGCAGCACGGATAGGCGGTATGGGTGGCACTCATGGGCTGCACTGATAAGGTGGCACTAATGAGACGGCAATAAAGGGCACTGATAGGCAGCACTGATGGGCACTTACAGACGGCACAGATAGGCACTGATGGGCAGCACTGATGAGCAGGCACTGAAAGGCAGCACCAATTGGCATCACTGCTGGGCACTGTTGGGGCTGCAATAATAATCAGGGCACCGATGATCAGTGCCCTGATTATCGGTGCAGGTCTCCCCTGTGAGAAAATCCAGCTGATCGGCTCTTCTCTCCTCACACGCTGTCAGCGTGAGGAGAGGAAAGCAGATAACCGGCATTTCCTTGTTTACATGTATGTATAGGTGATGGGGGTGGTGGCGCTGTCACTAATATGTTGTTTGACTAACCCAGTAGAGTGATGGGTATGTTTTAATGGGACAACATTCCCTCAAGTGAAAAATAAAAATAAAACAGGTGTAATAAAAGAAATATCCTATAATAAGTGGCAGTGATGGTGCTTCCCAGTGCTGCCAGTGGTGTGTCACCAATAAGAAAAGTTATTTAAAATTAAAATAAAAGGGTATAGTACTAGGTGTGTACTTGCAATGAGAAAATTACACCACGATCTAGTGCAATAAATTGACAATTAGCAAAGGCCGATTTACAATTGCGCAAATGTGCAGTGAGTTGATTCACATTGAATGATGAAAAAGTGGTCAAGTAAACACAAATGATTCACATAGAATAGTCCATAAATTATAAAGCAGGTGAATGTGGGTGATGTGACGATCAGGGTGCACCTATATAGGTAGGTGATACATCAAGTGAATATCGCAGTGGATCCGGTGCTCCCCCTTATGGGTCCCCACTCACCAGAAGCAGTCACCCCTGCAGGGGTAGAATGCGTGTCAGTCAAGGCGTATGCTCCACCGTGTCGTGGCTCCTTCTCCTGGGTTCCAAATCAGTCGCCTTGGTTGCTGATCTGTATCCTTGTTAGGATTCAAAAAATTCCTCCAAAGCAAAAAAGAAAGGCTTCCATAGTGTGGTATGTTAACAATAAAAAATAATTTTATTGGCACTGCCAAGCGAAAACACAGGCACAAGTGCACTGATACAAAAAGTTTATTTTAAAAAGAAAGAAAATTAAAATTCATGACACCATGCTGGGCCAGTGTTCCAGCACAATAAGCAGTCAGAAAATTAAAAAACAGGTTGTAAAAACAAACGAACAGTATCCTATGTTCCAAGCACACATAGGCACTGCAAATAGCAAGCACTAAAATGTCCGCTTACTGATCGAACCAGCATGGGAACGGCGTGCGTTCCATACACAATTCGCTGGTGATCCCGGAAGTGCGTGTAGGTATGCGTGCGGCCAACACTGGCCCAGCATGGTGTCATGAATTTTAATTTTCTTTCTTTTGAAAATAAACTTTTTGTATCAGTGCACTTGTGCCTGTGTTTTCGCTTGGCAGTGCCAATAAAATTATTTTTTATTATTAACATACCACACTATGGAAGCCTTTCTTTTTTGCTTTTTTTGAATCCTAACAAGGATACACATCAGCAACCCCGGCGACTGATTTGGAACCCAGGAGAAGGAGCCACGACACGGTGGAGCATACGCCTTGACTGACACGCATTCTACCACTGCAGGGGTGACTGCTTCTGGTGAGTGGGGACCCAAAGGGGGAGCACCGGATCCACTGCGATATCCACTTGATGTATCACCTACCTATATAGGTGCACCCTGATTGTCACATCACCCACATTCACCTGCTTTATAATTTATGGACTATTCTATGTGAATCATTTGTGTTTACTTGACCACTTTTTCATCATTCAATGTGAATCAACTCACTGCACATTTGCGCAATTGTAAATCAGCCTTTGCTAATTGTCAATTTATTGCACTAGATCGTGGTGTCATTTTCTCATTGCAAGTACACACCTAGTACTATACCCTTTTATTTTAATTTTAAATAACTTTTCTTATTGGTGACACACCACTGGCAGCACTGGGAAGCACCATCACTGCCACTTATTATAGGATATTTCTTTTATTACACCTGTTTTATTTTTATTTTTCACTTGAGGGAATGTTGTCCCATTAAAACATACCCATTACTCTACTGGGTTAGTCAAACAACATATTAGTGACAGCGCCACCACCCCCATCACCTATACATTCTTCTTATATACCCCCTTCGGGGAGTCATATCTAGGGGGGGCTGCAGTCACACACACTCTTCCTATTACCCCAGATTAAGCTATCCTAAGCGCAGCTTCTACCCTCTTTTACACCTGTTTACATGTAATCAGCTGTGATTGGAGTGGCCATCACAGTCTCATGACCTTAACCACTTAAGGACCGGAAGGATTTGCCCCCCTAATGACCAGGCCATTTTTTGTGAAACAGCACTGTGTTGCTTTAACTGACAATTGCGTGGTCGTGCAATGTTGTAACCAAACAAAATATATGTCATTTTTTTCAGAGAAATAGAGCTTTCTTTTGGTGGTATTTGATCACCTCTGCAGTTTTTATTGTTTGCGCTATAAACAAAAAAAATTATATTTTTAAGTTTTTGCTATACCTAATAACCACCAAAAAAAAAAAAACTTCATAAGTTTAGGCCAATATGTATTCTTCTAAATATTGTTGGTCTAAAAAAAAATCTAAATAAGCATATGTTGATTGGTTTGCGCAAAAGTTATAGCGTTTACAAAATAGGGGATACATTTATGGCGTTTTTATTATTTATTTATTTTTTACTATTAACGCCAGCGATCTGCAAATTTTAAAGAGACTGTGACATTGCGGCAGACAGACAGCAAGTGAGGAGAGAAGAGCCGATCAGCTGCATTTTCTTACAGGGGAGACCTGCACCGATAATCAGGTCACTGATCATCAGTGCCCTGATTATTATTGCAGCCCCAACAATAGCTATGACTAAGCAACGGTTGTCGATGTGAAACGCGTCAGCTTTTGTTACCCCACTGTTTGCTTTTTTTTCTGTTTTAGTTTTTTGACTGGAATAAACAGGCACTATTTTTAAGTCTTTTCATCCATTGGAGTGCGGCTGTCCATTTTTCTTTCCTTATATTGCACCACACATTGCCTGCACCCATTTGGGTTTTTGAACTTTACTCACCACTGAAGAGTGTCGTCTGGAGCGGCGGTTTTCCCTTTATTTAGTGATGCCAATTGGTGCTGCCTTTCAGTGCCTGCTCAGTGTTGCCTATCAGTGCCGTCTGTAAGTGCCCATCAGTGATGGACTTTTTTTCCATCGGATATTCCGATCGTGTGTAGCCCCATCCGAGTTTTTTCATCGGAAATTCCGATGAATTCCATCGAAGTTTAGATATAGAACATGTTCTATTTTTCTCTGATGGAATTTAGTCGGAATTCCGATGAGATTTGGCCGGCAAAAGCCTGATCATGTGTACGCAGCATAAGGGTATGTATGCAGGCCTTTGAACAGGGGTCATTTCATTTTGTTTATTTGTTGCCATGTTTTGTTTTATGATAGTGCCAATCTGTTATGGCACAGATTGAATATATATTTCATAAGAAATAAAAGGAATGTGTTTTTCCTGCTCACTCATGTTTTCTTTAAAAACATACTGTATATTACCAATTCTCCATGGGTATGCAAACCTTTGAGCAAAACTGTACATGGCAAGCACAGTCCAATCTCCTCAGTGCACAAATTCTAGTGAATGCTACAGAAAATGCTATAAAATGTCAATTGTTATTTCTTTGAGTAGCCATCTGCATTAAATCTGAAAGGACCCAGACTATTGGCACATTTCTCAGAAGATTGCTGACTCATATCTATGGGTAGTGTAATAATTCCCAGATTAAAATGCACCTATGTCCAGAAAATGCACACTAAAATACTTACAGTATATATTCCTGAGCAGTGTAAACATTAACAATTGACAAAACATTTCAAGAGCTTTCAGCAAGCTTTGTTGAAACATTTGAAGTACCATTCAACTCCAGTTTTTATGTTGAATACATATCCTAATGGAAGTGTTGATTGCCACTTTAAGCAAGCTGCTAGTAGGCTTTCAACAAGCTTCAAAAAGTGCCCAAGCCTGCCAGCAGCTTGCCTAAAGTCTCAATCAACACTTCCATTAGGATGGAGTTGAATGGTACTTTGGAAGTTTCAACAAAGCTTGCTGAAAGCTCTGCAAAGGCTTTGTCAAAGCTTGCTGTTGACACTTCTCTTATACAAGCGGAAGCCAGAGTGAACCAGACCTAAAAGATCTTGAAGTCTGGTTTCAGTTTCCAACCTGTCTGAGACAGGTATTTGCACCCACTTCCGGGAATACGGTACTGCAGCAGACACGCTTCTACCCGCAGCCCCCGTTGTCTTCTGGGAAACACACTGTTCCCAGGAGAGAGCAGGGACCAGTGATGGCGCAGCGCACTACTCGCGCATGTGCAGTAGGGAACCGGGCAGTGAAGCCGCAACGCTTCACTTCCAGATTCCCTAACCGAGGATGGCGGAGGGTGCAGCCGAGGGACGAGTGCTTGCTCATGCTTGGCTGGCAAAATAGCGGGCACACTGGCAGGTAAGTTTCTATTTTTTAAAAGTCAGCAGCTGCAGTATTTGTAGCTGCTGGCTTTTAAAAAAAAAATTGGGCGAAACCTCCGCTTTAAAGGCTGTTCACCGTTTAGTTTATAAATTCTAGTTCCCCTACGTACCAATATAGCATTGTACTTCTTTTGCAAAAATAAAACAGCTTTCTATTTATTCTACCCACGCTTACCTCACTCTCCTCATGGATATTTAAAAACCTTGCTCCATTACTTCTGCCTTACTTCCTGAACATACTTTGGGTCATGACACAGGAAGGAGTAGACCAGCTGATCTGATAAGCATACACCCTGCATCATCTACCCTCAACTGCTTCCTGCGTCATGACCTAAAGTCTGTTCAGGAAGTAAGGCAGAAGTAATGAAGCAGGGTTTTTTAAACATCCATAAAGCTGCGGTTTCCAAAGCAAGCAAAGTCCTTTCTTGTTTTAAGAGAGGTATAATTTTGCCCCTGTACAAATCATTAGTAAGACCTCATCTGGAATATGCAGTCCAGTTTTGGGCACCAGTTCTGAAAAAGGATATCGGAGAAATGGAGAAAGTGCAGAGAAGGGCAACCAAACTGATAAGAGGCACGGAGGAGCTCAGCTATGAGGAAAGATTAGAAAAACTGAATTTATTCACTCTTGAGAAGAGGAGAAAAAGGGGGGATATGATCAACATGTACAAATATATAAGAGGTCCATATAGTGAACTTGGTGTTGAGTTATTCACTTTAAGGTCAACACTGAGGACAAGGGGGCACTCTTTATGTCTGGAGGAAAAGAGATTTCACCTCCAAATACGGAAAGGTTTCTTCACAGTAAGAGCTGTGAAAATGTGGAACAGACTCTCTCCAGAGGTGGTTCTGGCCAGCTCAGTAGATTGCTTTAAGAAGGGCCTGGATTATTTCCTAAATGCACATAATATAACTGAGTACTAAGTTCTGTATGTAAAGTTGATCCGGGGTAAATCCGATTGCCTCTCGGGGGATCAGGAAGGAATTTTTTCCCCTCCGGTAGCAAATTGGATCAGGCTCTGCTGTTTTTTTTTTGCCTTCCTCTGGATCAACTGTGGGTATGGAGTTGGGTGTATGGGATGTACTGTGTTTTATTTTGTTTGTTTATTTATTTTTTTATGGTTGAACTGGATGGACTTGTGTCTTTTTTCAACCTGACTAACTATGTAACTATGTAACAGTGAGTAGAGCATGGATAGAAAAATTTGGAAAGCTGCTTTATTTAAAAAAAAGTAGAATAATGTTATATTAGTACAGCTGGAATTTAGAAAAAAAGTGACTTTAGCCTTTAACTACTTGCCGACCAGCCGCCGCAGTTATACGGCGGCAGGTCGGCGCGGCTGGGCAAGATCACGTAGCTATACGTAATCTTGCCTTTCAGTCAATAGGGGCGCGCGCACGCCCCCCGCTTGTCCCTGATCCTGGCACGCATGCCCGGCGGACGCGATCGCTGCCAGACACCCGCAATCGCTCGTTACAGAGCGAGAACCGGGAGCTGTGTGTGTAAACAGGGGGGGAAATGACCTATCGCCTGTTCATACAATGTAGTCAGTCCCACCCCTCCTTCAGTTAGAACACACCCAGGGAACATACTTAACCCCTTCCTCGCCCCTAGTGTTAACCCCTTCCCTGCCAGTGGCATTTTTTATAGTAATCAATGCATTTTTATAGCACTGATCGGTATAAAAATGCCAATGGTCTCAAAAATGTGTCAAAAGTATCCGCCATAATGTCGCAGTACCGATAAAAATCGCTGATCGCCGCCATTACAAGTAAAAATATTAATAAAAATGCTATAAAACTATCCCCTATTTTGTAAACGCTATAACTTTTCCAATCAATAAACACTTACTGCGATTTTTTTTCACAAAAAAAATGTAGAAGAATACGTATCGGGCAAAACTGAGGAAAAACATTTTTTTTTTATATATTTTTGGGGGATATTTATTATAGCAAAAAGTCAAAAATAATTATTTTTTTCAAAATTGTCGCTCTATTTTTGTTTATAGCGCAAAAACTAATAACCGCAGAGGTGATTAAATACCACCAAAATAAAGCTCTATTTGTGGGAAAAAGGGACGCCAACTTTGTTTGGGAGCAACGTCGCACAACCGCACAATTGTCATTGAAAGTAACGGAGTGCAGAATCGCAAAAAGTGGCCCGGTCATTGAGCGGCAATATGGTCCAGGACTGAAGTGGTTAAGGTACTTGGTGTTTGTTTTACATGAGCAGTCTGGCATGCTGCCAAGTTCCTGCTGCCAGAGAAAAGGGAAATGACCTGCCATTTCAATGCCTCTGTTATGAAATGTAAAAATAATTTGCTCCACAGTGCTTTTGGCTACAGAGTTTCTTTATGAATTGTTAAAATATAAATACTTTAGTGTCCGTAGTCTGGCCAAAGGTACATTTTAAACACAATACATACTAGGCAAAAGTAAGATAAAGGTAAAGGGTAGTTGTCCTTTTACAAAGGTTTAAGAAGCACTAACAGTGATATGGTTTAAAAGCTAATAATGCAGGTCTTGGTTAGCAGGTGCCATCTTGTTTACATAAGTTACCTACAGTTCCCTCCTCTGCCAGAAACGAGATTGACTGGTCCATTCCTCCACCTTCTGTGCCAATGTAACGTTCACATTTTGCACAGGTTTCAGCGAGCTCCACCTGTAAGTCAAATTGGCACATGGTTCACACAAAAATTAACCAATGTAGTACAATCAGTAGCTACTGAATTACAGTGTCCAAAATACTATTCTCAGTGGGGTACATTTAGCAATTACATTTAACTAGGATCGAAAAAACTAAACGATTATGAAATTAATCTAAAAACTAATCGATTATGAAATTAATCAATTACAATTTTCATAATCGATTAATCGGCCAGTAACATAATGAGGTTAAAAAAATGAAAGAAGATACACGACCTTATCACACATATCACCACTTTTACCCCTGACTTCACCCCGGCTCAATACCTCCTACACCACACTTCATTATCTAGGAAATCATACTCCAAATCCCTCACCCTGCTCCTCATCAACGCAGCCACCCAATGCATTCCAGTACACTGGAAGACCACCACCTCCCCAACCATTGCTGACTGGATCAAACGGGTCAATAAAATTGAGGACATGGAAAGAATTATCCACCAGACCAAAGATACACACGAAGGGTTCAGGACCACTTGGGCCTGCTGGTCACATTACATGGACTCCCTGGGTACTACGGACCCTGATTCCAGAACAGCAGACACTTCGAATACCACATAGCGCATTCTGATCGCCAGTCCTATACTCCCTGGAACCCCCCCTGTGATTCCCTACCCACCTTGCCCCTACCTCTTGTCTGTACAATGCCCAGTAAGTTCCACACTAGTGCTTCTGTCGTAACTCCTGACGACGTACGGCATTATATTACCTCCATTTGGTTCGCACACAGAGTGTGTATGCCATATTTCCACACGCAATAGAGCCCGAGATCAGACTGTTATATAGGAACCCTCCTAGAGACACTCAGGGCCCCCTCAGTTCGAAGCCACATTGCTTCTATTGGCTCCTCCCCTTCCAAAGTTTTGCATGTTATACGTCCCTTATGGACCCCGCCCCAGTGGTCGGGGAGGACACTGTCTGTTTATGTTTAAGTTTTATGCATTCATTTATTGGTTTCTCATGATTTCTGCAATGCACTCGCAGCTAATACTCTGTTGTACCCACTTTACATGACGGACATTGTATACCATGTTTGTGTGACACTTCGTGTATTGACTTTGTACTGTAAAACCTTCAATAAAAAAAACTAAAAAAAAAAAAAAAACTAAAATGAGCCCTTTATAGTACAAAAAAGCAAACCGCTACTGTAAATATTACTTTCACAGTAAAAAAATGAACCCCTTACAGTAGTGATTACTTGCTCTTTTTGTACTTATTTTTTGTTTTTTTAACCCATTATGTTACTAAACATCTCAGGCCGGGGTCACACCTCTGTTTTTTGGTGCTTTTTGAAGAAACACACTACAGTTCATTTACATGTTTTCTATGGGACACGTTCACATTCATGATTTTCTTTTATAGCTGCTGCGTATTTGGAAAGGGCAAAGACTTTTTAACCCAAAATGGTGATATTTTATTATTTTTTTTTGGTTCAATATACAGTTGCAATAAAACATATGTGAACCCTTTTGGAATGATTTGGATTTCTGCACAAATTGGTCATAAAATGTGATCTAAACTTCATCTAAGTCATAACAATAGACAATCACAGTCTGCTTAAACTAATACACACAAAAAATTCAATGTTACCATGTTTTTATTGAACACACCATGTAAACACAGTGCATGTGGAAAAAGTATATGAACCCCTAGACTAATGACATATTCAAGAGCTAATTGGACTCCTGTTGGCTGACTCCTCACTCCAATCAATGAGATGAAATGGGAGGTGTTGGTTACAGCTGCTCTGCCCCATAAAAAACACACACCAGTTCTGTGTTTGCTTTTCACAAGAAGCATTGCCTGATGTGAATGATGCCTCGCACAAAAGAGCTCTCAGGATACCTACTTTAAAAATTGTTGACTTGCATAAAGCTGGAAAAGGGTTATAAAAGTATCTCCAAAAGCCTTGCTGTTCATCAGTCCACGGTAAGACAAATTGTCTATAAATGGAGAAAGTTCAGCATTGCTGCTACTCTCCCTAGGAGTGGCCGTCCTGTAAAAATGACTGCAAGAGCACAGCGCAGACTGCACAATGAGGTGAAGAAGAATTCTAGAGTGTCAGCTAAAGACTTGGGCACTGTACACACGACCGAGCTTCTCGGCAGAATCCAGCGAGAAGCTCGCTGGGATCCATATTCTGCCGAGAAGCTTGATCGTGTGTACGTTTTCGCCCAGCAAACTGCCAAACAAGGCATCGAGCCAAAATAGAGAGCAGGTTCTCTATTTCCTCAATAGGCCATCGGCACTAATGGCTCAACGCCTTTTTCGACAGCCTGGTCGACGAACTCGACGGCCGGCCGAGAACCTCATCAGGCAGAATGATGAGTTTAGCCAGACGAGGTTCTCGTACGTGTGTACGCGGCCTTACAAAATTCTCTGGCATATGCCAACATCCCTGTTATCGAATCTACGAAACGTAAAACACTAAACAAGAATACATTTCATGGGAGGATACCACAGAGGAAGCCACTGCTGTTCAAAAAAAACATTGCTGCACGTTTACAGTTTGCACAAGAGCACCTGGATGTTCCACAGCAGTACTTGCAAAATATTCTGTGGACAGATGAAACCAAAGTTGAGTTGTTTGAAAGAAACACACAACACTATGTGGGCCAGATTCAGGAAGCATTTACACCGGCGTATCTCCAGATACACCGCCGTAATTTCAAATGTGCGCCGTCCCATCTTTGCGCCGATTCAAAAAGTGAGATACGCCGAAAAACATGGCTTCAACCGTCCGACGTAACTTGCCTACGCCGGCGTATTGTGGGCGCATAGTTACGCTGGACGCATTATAAATATGCAAATGAGTAAGATACGGCGATTCATGAACGTAGATGCGTTTCCGGCCGCTTCATATACACGCTTTGCGTAAGGCTTACGCCTGGTGTAAAGTTACCCCTGCTATATGAGGCGCAGCTAATGCAAAGGTATGGGCCAGGGAAGGACGCCGTCGAAACTTAGGGCTAGGCGTAGGTTACGTTCACACGTCGTAGGCATTGCACCCCGATGTCACTTAGGCATTCTATCCGACCTGATTCTGAGCATGCGCACTGGGATACGTCCACGGACGGCGCATGCGCTGTTCGTTCAGCCCATCATTTGCATGGGGTCATGGTTCATTGTAATAAAACACGCCCACTGCCTTGCTACTTTGAATTACGTGGGCTTACGCCGGCCCATTTACGCTACTGTAACTTAGGGAGCAAGTGCTTTGTGAATACAGCGCTTGCCTCTCTAACTTGCGGCTGCGTAGAGTAAAGAAGAAACGCTACGCCCGCACAAAGATACGCCCGGGTACGTGAATCTGGCCTATGTATGGAGAAAAAGAGGGACAGCACACCAACATCAAAACCTCATTCCGACTGTGAAGTATGGTGGTGGGGGCATCATGGTTTGCGCCTGCTTTGCTGCATCAGGGCCTGAACGCATTGCTATCATCGAAGGAAAAATGAATTCCCAAGTTTATCCATCTGTCCACTAGCTGAAGCTCAACAGAAGATGGGTGTTGCAACAGGACAACGACCCAAAGCATAGAAGTAAATCAACAACAGAATGGCCTAAACAGAAGAAAATATGCCTTCTGGAGTGGCCCAGTCAGAGTCCTGACCTCACCCCGATTGAGACGCTGTGGCATGACCTCAAAAAAGCCATTCACACCAGACATCCCAAGAATATTGCTGAACTGAAACAGTTCTGTAAAGAGTAATGGTCAAGACCATTGTGCACGTTTGATCTGCAACTACAGGAAACGTTTGGTTGAAGTTATTGCTGCCAAAGGAGGTTCAACCAGTTATTAAATCCAAGGGTTCACATACTTTTTACACCTGCACTGTGAATGTTTACATGGTGTGTTCAATAAAAACATGGTAACATTTATTTGTGTGTTATTAGTTTAGGCAGACTGTGATTGTCTATTGTTGTGACTTAGATGAAGATCAGATCACATTTTATGACCAATTTGTGCAGAAATCCATATCATTCCAAAAGGGTTCACATACTTTTTATTGCAACTGTACTTCAATGGAGAAGCCGTAGAAAAGCATGTAATGTGTTTTTGCAGCAATTTGTGTTTTGTAATCTGCCCAACAACAAATTGGACCAAAAAAAAATGTAAAAAAAGGTAATTTTTTTTTAAGGCTATTATCCGATTAATCAAAACAATAAATCGGCCAACTAATCGATTCTGAAAATAATCGTTAGTTGCATCTCTACATTTAACACAGAACTGTAAAATACCGTATTTATCGGCGTATAACGCGCACTTTTTTCCCCTTAAAATCAGGGGAAAATCGTGGGTGCGTGTTATACGCCAAACCGCTGTTTTTGAGCGCCGCCGCCAACATATACTGAGCACAGTACACTCGGGTACACTCGGCTATGTTCGGCTCCGCTCGCGGTCACGCCCTGTGCCGCCTCCTAGCCTTTATGCGAGAGGAGCCGGGCGTGGCCGAGCATAGCCGAGTATACCCGAGTGTACTGCGCTTGGTATATGTCGGTGGCGGAGCTCGGAGACAGCGTGGGAGAGCTCAGAGACAGGGCGGAAGAAGCGGGGAGGACACCAGCAAGGCCGCAGACGGACGCCAGGCCGGACAAGGCCGCCGATGGACGCCGGGCAAGACACCGTCAAACTGTAAGTAATTAAAAAAAAATCCAGGAATTTCCCTTCTAGAGTATGGGTGCGCGTTATACGCCGGTGCACGCTATAGGAAGATAAATACGGTAGGTTATGTTCAACTTGACAAATGCATTCTTTGTCATCATAAAGCACGTGAACTGTGTAAGCATCTTGTCAACTTGCTACTAATAAAGAATAATGGAAACTATCTTAACCACTTAAGGACCTCCGCACGCACATATACGGCCACAGAATGGCACGGATGGGCACAAGGGCGTAAATTTACGTCCTCGCCCAGTAGCGGGTCGGGGGTCCGATCGGGACCCCCTCCGCGGCGTGCGGAGGTCCCCGTGTCTCCGGGAGCGATCCGGGACGAGCGGGCGGATGTCGGTGTTTGCCCGCCCCCCCCCGCGATCGCTCCCAGCCAATCCCTGTGCTCTCCCGCCCTGTCACTTCCTCCTCCTGTGTTTACACAGGAAGGGGGAAGTGATGTAATCTCTCATCGCAGCGGTATTTCCAACCGCTGCGATGAGAGGAACACCTCACAGTAAGTGTGCACCAACATTACACTGACACACATACACATAGGCATACTTAACCCCTTGCGATCTACCCCCCCACCCCCCCTGTCACAGTGTCACTGAATGCAGTGATCTAATCACTGCATTTAGTGTCAGTGTGACAGGCAGTGTAAAATCAGTTAGTGTTAGGTTCAGGATAGCCCCCCCCACCCCCCCTAATAAAGTTTTAACCCCCTGATCACCGCCCTAGTTAACCCTTTCACTCCCTATTGCCAGCGTCACTAAGCGATCATTTTTCTGATCGCTGTATTAGTGTCGCTGTTCCCGCTAGGTAGCTATTTTTTTTTATTGCGATTTTTTTTTTTTACTAAAGACATGTGGCTAAATAAATTTTGGTCTAAATGTTTGACTAAAATTTAGTTTATTTGATTTTTTTTTTAACAAAAAGTAAAAAATGGTGTTTTTTTTTCAAAAATGTCGCTCTATTTTTGTATATAGCGCAAAAAATAAAAATCGCAGAGGTGATCAAATACCACCAAAAGAAAGCTCTATTTGTGGGAAGAAAAGGACGCAAATTTTGTTTGGGAGCCACGTCGCACGACCGCGCAATTGTCTGTTAAAGCGACGCAGTGCCGAATCGCAAAAACACCTTGGGTCATTTACCAGCGTATTGGTCCGGGTCTTAAGTGGATAATGTGCTCAAATAAACCCATAGGTGTGGTGTCTTTAAAAAGAACATGTGAACTAAAAGTAGTGTTATTGTACATTGTGACCAATCAGAAACTTTGCCTAATCTTTCCTTTAAAATAAAAGGGACCCGCTGTTAGGCTCCTCCCTTAGAGCAATGGAGGGAGTCCGTATGGACTGCACAAAAACAATGCGCTCTTTAAATAGTCTCAGTGACAAAAACTCAAGTGATAATGAACAATGACAAGAAAGAACAGTGAGTAACAACTCAAATGCATTCCTAAAATATGGAGCATTAACACAGCCTTACTCACAGGAAGATGTTGTCAAGAACCACTAATATTGCTTGTTCAATACATTAAAAGAGTGGAAATAAAAGTCACTTAGTCCGGAACCTCCACCCACACTTTGTGGTTTCTTCCCAGTTTACATGCCAAGTGATGTGCAAGAAGCTGCTACAATTCAGCACAGAGCTTGACAAAGAAAATAATTATACTCTCTTCTGCCAAGATATATAATCAAGTATTCTGAAACCATTATGCAAACTCAATATTATTTGTCTGACAAGACATATGGTCCATTTAGCTTATTAGGTAAAAACCCCCAGTGGTTAACAGCTGGTTAATGTGGTTACCCCACACTGCAGAGTGCATAGACTAAGCATTCAGCTATATTTTTTGTTTGAAAGATTCCAGTAATAGCGTATCAGGTCTGTAATCAAAAAAGTCTAAAATAAAATATGTAGATGAGATACAAACTCTCCCGTAAAAATAATACTTTTAAACAATGTTAAAAACATTTTTTTTAATTTAACAAGTTACACACCTGATCCAGGCTATGGATCTTGTTATCCCGATTGTCTTTGCCTATAAATGCTCTACACCACTATTATTCAGTATAGCCCCCCCAAACATCGATATCAGGTAGGTATCCTACCAGCAGGGGTGGTTAGCCTATTAAAAAGGCAAACAGGATGTGTGATATGTGTTGGGATAATAATTTTCTAGGTTTTGGCCTGATGAAGACCCTAACTCAACTCTTTCTCCCTGTGTAAGCATCTGTCCTACTGATGAGTAACAGAGACAAAAATGTAAGCACTGCAGAAGGTCATACAGTGCCATGTATGCAGAAGTTATTGGCACAGAAGGTAACAGAATATATTTACTTTTGTACACCATACTTTTACTGGTTTAAGTATGCAAGTTTGTTTTAAAGTATGCTTAAACTTCTTATTAGTATGCTGGTATAAGGCAACATGTCTTTGCAATAGAAAGCACATTACAGTGCAAGTACATTCCTATTTGGCCACCTTGAGAGCTATCACGTTACATCTAAGGACAAAGGTTAGAAGATATAGGCACTGGAACTTCCATAACAAAACATTAATTAAAGAGACCATATCATAAAAAGTTGCCACTAACATGACTGCTTCTGTAAACATATCAGTGTTGTTTCCTTTGTTTCTGTGGACATAGGTGATACCATCAATGGCCAAATTGGTTGACAACCAAATGGGCCCAGAAGCATGGTTAGGCCAGGGCTGCTTTGCTCTAAATCAGGGGTAACCAACCTTTTGAAGAGCAAGCGCCACTTAAGCAACTTGGTAACCAGTCAAGGGCCACAATGAGCGGAGTGGGCGAATGACAGGTCATGGCTACTTTATAGGCCCTCTGATCCGTCTAGATGAAAGGGGACAAACTCCTTTCTGTTTTTCGCATTGGAGGTAGGTGGGCATAAACAGACATCTGTCTCTCTATAGGGGCGAATTGAGGGTCCCATTTGGTTGGGCTGATCATGTTAAAAGGGCCCAAGACTCCTTTCACACTGATGTACTGCGGTTCACCCACACCGCGGGTGCAGCGTAGTGCACCTGTGTCTATCCTGCAGATTAGCTGAACTTTGCCATAGACTGCACCTGTGGCAAAAAACGGCACTTTAGTGGAAGCATCGGCTTATAAGGGTCTTCTCCGCCGCCGCTTACTTGCTCTACCACCAGCTTCATTCACAACACTGATTCTGTGATATGGTGCTTCGGCAACCTGCGTTCTGGGCTTGCCAACCCACCATTCCAGATCAGGAGGTCGTGGGCCACTTCAGAGAGCTCTGCGGGCCACATGTGGTCCCTGGGCCACTGGTTGGCCACCCCTGCTCTTAATAGTTTTAACAAAGAACACATCCCATTTGTAATGTAATAACTGAAGGAAGTAAGGTCGCAGTGAGTTACATTTTCCTACTGCTCTAAAGTTGATAGTCAGCAATACATTTCAGTTTCATGTAAACCCTAGTATAGTAAGGGTTAACAGCTCATTTAGCCTACGGGTGTTTAGTAGAGAATTACTTAAAGAAGTTGAAAATAAAAAACATGACTGTTTACAGGGTATAGAGACAGAATAGTTAACTGATTCCTTTTAAAAACAATTAAAAATAGATAAAAATCAAAAAAAAAAAAAATAGATAAAAATCAATCATATAATGTACCTGTAGTTTCTAGTTTTGTTTTTGCATATTTCCTGCTTCTCTGCTGTATTGAGCCACAGAGCCAATAAACTGATGGGTGCTGGGATCAAAGTCTTTACCAAGTAACTATAAGGGGGCACTCTTTACAACTAGAGAAAAAAGATTTCTTCTTCAAATATGGAAAGGTTTCTTCACAGTAATGCCGCGTACACACGGTCGTTTTTTGCGATGAAAAAAAACGACGTTTTTTAAAACGTCATTTAAATTGATCGTGTGTGGGCAAAACGTCGTTTTTTGTCTTCAAAAAAACGACCAAAAAAAAATTCCAACATGCTTGAATTTTTTGTGTCGTTTTTCAAAACGTCGTTTTTTGTTTCACAAAAAGTCACCGTGTGTAGCAAAAACGTCTTTTAAAACGACGTTTTTCAACCCGCGCATGCCCAGAAGCTAGTTATGAAGCGAGCTTCAATGGAAAAGAGTGGTGAACGTAACCTCGCTTTTTGTGAAAAAACGATGGTGTGTATGCAAAATTGTCTTTGAAAAGTGACGTTTCAAAAACGTCGTTTTTTACTTCACAGAAAACGTCGTTTTTTTTCATCGCAAAAAACGACCGTGTGTACGCGGCATAAGAGCTGTGAAAATGTAGAATAGACTCCCTCAAGAGCTGGTTCTGGCCAGCTCAGTAAATTGTTTTAAAAAAGGCCTGAATTATTTCCTAAATGTACATAATATAACAGGATACTAACATCTATAGGTAAAGTTGATCCATGGAATATCCGATAGACTCTCGGGGGATCAGGAAGGAATTGTTTCTCCTGTTGGAGCAAATTGGATCATGCTTTGCTGGGGGGTTTTGCCTTCCTCTGGATCAACTGTGGGTATAGGACTGTGTATATGGGGTTTTATGTTATTATTCTGTAAATACAATAGCCTCCTGTTATCCCATGCAGGTTTTCCCAGAATTGTTACCTAGTGTCTTTTGCATTACATGGTATAATTAAACAGATGGAGTTTACTGATCAAAGGAGAGAGCAGAGAAACAAACCCATTAGTATTCTATGGCCCGTTCTATATCCAATGATAAGCCAGGGCAGTGCTTGATCAGGCTGTATTTTCAGCAGTGCAGGGAAGGAAGACCAGGAACCAGACTAACTAAAAATAACATTGCATTTAGATGTATTAAACACTGTATATCCTTTTGCTGCATTTTATAACATTTATATTTACGATGTTCTATAACTATAAAAAAAAAAACTAAGTAACATGAAGCAGGGTGCCCTGTGAGTAGTACTCTATCTTTTCAATTGTGATATACAGTATCTCACAAAAGTGAGTACACCCCTCACATTTTTGTAAATATTTTATTATATCTTTTCATGAGACAACACTGAAGAAGTAACACTTTTCTACAATGTAAAGTAGTGAGTGTTCAGCTTGTATAACAGTGTAAATTTACTGTCCCCTTAAAAAAACTCAACACACAGCCATTAATGTCTAAACTGCTGGCAACAAAAGGGAGTACACCCCTAAGTGAAAATGTCAAAATTTGTCCCAATTAGCCATTTTCCCTCCCCGGTGTCATGTGACTCGTTAGCTCGTAAATTTGGTGTTATCACTCTCATTCTCTCATACTGGTCACTGGAAGTTCAACATGGCACATCATGGCGAAGAAAAAAATAACTGTGCTCTACATAAAGATGGCCTAGGCTATAAGAAGATTGCCAAGACCCAGAAACTGAACTGCAGCATGGTGGCCAAGACTATACAGCGGTTTAATGGGAGAGGTTCAACTCAGAACAGGCCTCGCCATGGTCGACCAAAAAAAGTTGAGTGCACGTGCTCAGCGTCTAATGCAGAGGTTGGGAAATAGATGTAGGAGTGCTGCCGCACACTGATTTAAATTGGCTGTTTATGGGTTTATACAGAGTTTGCTGTTTCATATTTTTGTTACACATGTCTTAAATGAAAGAAGACATTTTTATGTATTTAATAAAACTTTGGTATTTTGTATACATTACTGTGTCAGATATTATTCCATTATGAGGTTTCAGCATTTATAAAGTCCCATTACTCTATTCTTTGTGGCCACACAAAATATTGACACTTTGGGCCCAATTTGGACATTTTCACTTATGGGTGTACTCACTTTTATTGTCAGCGGTTTAGACATTAATGGCTGTATGTTGAGTTACTTTGAGGGGACAGAAAATGTACACTGTTATACAAACTGTACATTCACTACTTTACATTGTAGTGTGTGGGGTGTAGGGTGTACTCACTTTTGGGAGATACTGTATATGCATTATATCCAGCTCCCTGATGTTTCAATAAATGTTTGTTGTCATTTGTTTTTAAAGTGAAGAAACTAGGTTGCATGGATGGCAACACATTACAGCTATAACAAATGTCTGAACAGTGTTGAGGGTATAAATAACATTTAAAGGGTCACTAAAGGAACATTTTTTTTAGCTAAATAGCTTCCTTTACCTTACTGCAGTGCTGTTTTCATTTCCTCATTGTTCGTTTTTGCTTTGTTGTTGCTGTAATTCTGCTTTCATCTCCACACTTCCTGGTTGTCTGTTTCCTTATAACCACAGTGCTGGGAGCTTTCTCACTGTGGTCACTTATAAATGAGGTGTGATTACTGTGTGTAAACTGAAACTGGGTTGGTGCTGAGGGGTGTTAGACAAACCATCACTGCCCTCTATTGGCTCTGTACATCAGAGAGACAGGAAATAACAGCAAAAAATGAAACTAGAACTGTAGGTCGATTATATGTTTGATTTTTATCTATTTTTAATAATTTTTAAAAGGAATCAGTTAACTTTTATGTCTCTATACCCTGTAAACAGTCATTTCAGTCCAATTTTTTTTTCCTTTAGTGACCCTTTAACAATTGCATTCAGAGAGAAAAAGCAGGATTTTCTTTTTTGTTTTTTTTCTGTTTGAATATTTTATTGTGTTTTCATAAGGCATAACAAAAGTCATAACAATAGTACCGTTCATATTTGTACAATACAATGAAAAGAATAAATGAATAAATAAATAAATAAAAACAAGCAATTATAACTATACTTCTCTCGTTAAGTATATAGAACCAAATGTAAGGAGTATTCCTTAGGCCTCGTACACATGAGTCAATCTATCTGTTCAAATCGGTCGGACCGACCGATTTGAACAGATCTGTCTGCTGGCATTTTGGTTTGCTCGCGTGTACACACGAGCAAACCAAAATCCCCGCCAGCAGACAGCGCGCTGACGTGTCGGTGACGTGGCGGTGACGTCGACGCCGCCACGTCACCGCACCAGGAAGTAAAACACTTCCGCGCATGCGTCAAAATCATTCGGCGCGTGTGCGAGAAGACATGTCTGCTGGTTAGCATACTAACCAGCAGACATGTCGGGCGGACGGGTTCCCAGCCGACAGATTTCAAAGCATGCTTTGAAATCTGTCGGGTGGCCAAATCCGTCTGTTTGCCCGTACACACGTTCGAATCTGTCTGCTGAAACAGTCTAGCAGACCGTTTCCAGCAGACAGATTTGATCGAGTGTACGAGGCCTTAGTGTAATGCCGCGTACACACAATCATTTTTCAGCATGAAAAAAAACGTAGTTTTTCAGCATGTAGAAAAAACTAAGCTTTTTCAACTTCATCATTAAAACGACGTTGCCCATACACCATAGTTTTTAAAAAATGATCTAGCAAAGCGCGGTGACGTACAACACGTACAACGGCACTATAAAGGGGAAGTTCCATTCGCCTTTGGGCTGCTTTAGCGGATTCCGTGTTAGTAAAAGACAGTTCGCGCTTTTCTGTGTGATGAATGTGCTTACTCCATTATGAACGGTAGTTTTACCAGAACAGGCGCTACTGTCTCATAACTTGCTTCTGAGCATGCGCGGGTTTTTTACGTCGTTTTAGCCCACACAAGATCATTTTTTACAACCCGAAAAACAACATCGTTTAAAACGACGTGAAAAAATGCAGCATGTTCGGAAAAAAAAATTGTCGTTTTTCAGAACCTGAAATGACATTTTAAATTACGTTTTCGAAAAACAACATTTTTTTTAATGCCGAAAAATGATCGTGTGTACGCAGCATAAGATTTCAGTTATTACAATTTAGTGATGTAATTTTAGCTATTAATATTAACAATCATATACAGTATAATCAAGATAGGAGAATATAAAAAGTGATATTTAATTATAGTGAAAATAGAAGATTAACGTTTGCTCGATATAGCGGGTCAAATAACCTAAAATATTTAGGAGAAATTAGAAACTTTTCCAGGGCCAAGTTCCTGCTAATTGGCTTGGCATTATCTGGAGATTAGGTTATATTCCCAACTTTTTCAGATGACCCTTGTTTTGATTAGTTAAACTTGTTGTAAGAAAATTAAGTAAAACTAAAACTAGTTTTAGGTAAGGATTTTTTTTTCTAGAAATCTTGTAGGTAGAATCAGTGGGCCAGATTCAGGTACAATTACATTGGCGCAGAGTATCAGAGATACACTACGCCGCCGTATTTTACCTGGCTCTACGACGAATTCAGGTAGATAGTAGACAGGCGTAGTGTATTTCTCGCGGCGGAATCGAAATACGCGATTAGGGGGCCTGAAGCATTTAAATTAGGGGCGTCCCCACGGCGATCAAACTGCGCGTGCTCCGTTCTGAAATTTCCCACCGTGCATTGCGCGAAATAACGTCGTTACATAATAATTTTTTTTTGAGTAGCGTCATTTACGTACATTCCTATTCCCGGACGACTTACGCAAAAAAAAAATTGAAACTCGACGTGGGAACGACGGCCATCTAACTATAGATCAGCTAATAGCTGGAATAACTTCACGCAGCAAAAAGATGACTACAGATGCCGTAAGAGATTGCGAAGGATGATCGTAACTTTGTGGATCATCGGAAAAAGCTCATTTGCATACCCCGACGCGGAAAACGACGGGAACTCAGCGGCCGCAAAATTATTGCAGCGTAGATCCAAAGGCGTACAAACACGTAAGCCAGTTGGATTGAAGCCCAAAGCCGTCGTATCATGGTTTGAGGATTCAAACTAATGATACAACGCGCGTAATTTGAAAGTACTCCGGTCTAACGTGAGATAGACCGGAGTAAGGGCTCTGTGAATCTGGCCCAGTATCTCTAGCAAATCTATCACAGACTAAAAACAAGTCAAACTCTCTTGTTTACCATAACATTAAGGGTAGGAGCATAAAAACTGATTTTGGATTACAACATCCATAATACCTTTTGTATATATGCTGTGGAAATATACAAATATGTGGTGTAATTGGGAATATAAATAAGTGAACATTAAGAACACTTTCATGTGCTAAGATGCATGTATTCTCCTGAGTCATAAGTAATCAGTCATGTATATGGCAGAAGAAAAAAAGCTCACATGTGCAGCTCAGGAAGAACCTTTGATCGCAACAGATATTTACAACAAATAAGAGTTAAAAAAAAATAAAAAATCATAGAAATTTTGCCAATGAGCAGTAAATACAATTTTCCATATATAAAAAAACATAGAAAAAACAGCTCACGTCTGGATTATAGATGTTACAGACCAATATATTTCTAGAATTACTGACAATATGTAAAATAATAACATACACTGTAACTGTATTTATTAGCGAATTCCACAAAGAATTCTTTGAGGGGCAGGCCAGTGAGGTAATTTTACTAAGCATGCATATGATTACAAGTCCTGTTTTGATTTAAAGCAAAAAATTACTTTAAAATTAGAGTGGACCCCGCTTTCAGAGCCAAAGGGCGATCCCTTAGAAAACATTTTTTTATAACTTTATAAATTAGATTTGGACACAGTAAGGAAGGATTTTACTGCTATCTGGGGCTCAGATTTCCGAGATTTACACTCATTTATTGTCATGATTATATAATATATGGTATTACTGTGCTCTGATTACATCAAAAAACTCCTGAAAGCCACATTCACAGAGTTTTCTGCATCCTTAAAAGACATCCTCAGTTAGGTTGCCTTTTTTTCTTCGTGTTTTAAACTAATTAGGGTTCAAAAACCTGATTCGAACCAGCAAGAAAGCTTTTTTTTGGTAAAGAACAGGAAAAATTATAACCTCATATATACAGTGTCATCAGCATTATAAATCATATACAATGGAATTCTTTCTTCTCATTTTTATAGTTAGTATTTTATTTATTTTTTAATGAATGACAAGATTGTGTGCAGTAGTACTTCTAAACACATTAACAGGCAGAAAAAAGTTACCTGAAAGTTACCTGGATAGACCCAAAACACTTTTAACACCCCACCCACCATTAGTGATGGCCAGGGGCACTTTAATCCTCTTAACCACTTTCCCCCATAAAAAACAATCACAGAACTTTGGTGGTCAGTGGCATTTTTACCCCTATCCCAAAAATGGTCCCATAATTATTGGTCAGTGGCCCTTTAATTCACCCTTTCCCGCCTTGAATTGCAGCCTCTCTCTGCTACTGCTTGGAGGATTTAATAATGGATTCATTAAATCCTCCTCTTACCCCTTCGTCTGTAGGGAGTGGAAGGTTGGGAGTGGAAGGGTGGGCTCCCCAGTGTAAACAGTACTACTATTTACATGGGTGATTTGTCAAGACCAGGAGAAACTTATGGAGGTGTACCCAAAGAATTGTAAAGGAACTGAGCATCATCTGCAAAACTGGTCTGTAAGTCACAAGCCAATGCTGCTGGAATTTCTGGACTGCCTAGGCCTGTATATATAAAAACAGAAGAACATAGTAAGCACTATGTGGAAATGAAAGGGGCCCTTGAAAAGATGAAAGGAAGTAAAAACTCTTCCACACCAAGGTTCTCCGTTTAAAGAGGAAGTAAACCCACTTGTAAAAAAAAAAAAAAAACACCACCTGCAAGACAAGCCATAATGAGCTAGTATGCATAGCATACTAGCTCATTATGTAATACACAGCTCAGATTGAAGCCCCCGCAGCCGTCCTCGTTCACCGCTCAGGCGGCCGATATCTCTCTTTTGAGGTTTTGAGATACTGGAACAACGAGCGCCCAGAGGCGATTTAGTTTGCATGTGCCGCGCTATATAAGTTTTTTTCATTCATTCATTCATTCCCAGGTATCGCGGCTGTGGTGCTGTGATTGGCCGGAGCCATGATGACATCACTCCCGCATATGCGCACGGGAGCCGCCAGTCATGTCATGGCCTCCATTAGGAACGGCACGATCACCGTTGCTAAAGTGCGTCCGCGCCATAGAAATCGGCGCCCGTGATTTTTGTAAATATCTCCTAAACCATGTAGGTTGAGGAGCTATCTCAAGCACCTACAGGTACGCCTTAATCTAGGCTTACCTGTAGGTTAAAGTGGTTGTAAAGGGTTTACAACCACTTTAATGGTCTTGTGAAGATGGGTAATCCTATTATTAATTTTGTTCTAGATGGTATTGTCTAGAGAAACCCTCAGCAGAACCCCCCCGGGGCTGATACAGTGACCTCTTAGATGCCTGATAGAACTTTTGTTTATTCAGCAATGACCTGAAAAACACAGACACAAGGATACACTGACATGAGGGCCTTGTCAGCAGCAGAGAAAAAGACGAGTAATATATATCAGAAATCACAGTTGCCATAGTAAAGTGAGATGTGCACGGAGGAAGGAGTTAACCACTTCTCAACCGATTCCTCCATGAATGGATAAAAGATGTATAATCAAATGAAGGTAAAGAACAGTTTGCCATACTGCTTTTTATTATAAGGGGAAAACATTGGCACCTGGACACCAACCTGAGGTTGCACACAGCCAGCCTAATCCCTGATGCAGAGAATATATGTGCATAGCCCAATAATGCTGTTGTCCAAGGTGCCTGACAAGCCCTGGCCAACTTGTGCAAGAGTTCACCTGAAGGAGCGTCCTCAGGAAATACTGCAAAAAGAAAAGTTCCTGCAGTGAAAAGTGCTGATTGCCCCAGAAGATCAGTGGCAACAGTAGCAAAACAATACAGAAGCTGAAAGTAAAAAGTCTCAGAGAACCTCAGCTTAAAATGACTATATCTACAAGCCATGATTCATTAATGTGATGGTCATTGGGAGGAAATACCGTCTTACAGATAGCTAAAAAGATCAACAGTGTCAGTGGGAACTTATCTGAGAGACAGAAATCACTTATAGCTCACACAACCTCTGGAAGAACTCTGGTTAAGAACCTCTGGCCTTGAGGAAAAAACTATAGCCATTCATCACAAAATAGTCTTGTGTCTTCTAATCCCCATTAGGAGAAGACATTTGGAAAATGTAGGAAGGCTTCCAAACCCAATGAGTGAGCTGAAATTTCTTATAATTGAACAGGATTACCATTAGGCAGAAATAAGAGAAACCTGGTTAAGTATTATTTGTGACTAAATAATTCATTTGGAAGCTTTTATTTGTTTAAAAAAACAAGAAGGGGGGGGGGGGTTATGTTTGTTGTTCCATTCAAATTAAGATATCTGTGACAGGGACAAAAGTAGAGTCTATAGATGAAGGTCATAATTGTAAAGAATTTATAGCTGAGCATTTAATGCTGCTACAAATACAAAAAAAAAGCAAGAAGAAATCCAGTCTATATTATGTTCAACTATTCCGACATCATAGACAAGTCCATCTACTTCAACCATTAGAGAAAAACAGACAGATAGAAAAATTCCATTGAAAACTTTATCATCTGGAATATTGAAGCATATGTTAGTAGTACAGTAGTAATATTTTTCTGATTAACTTAACGGAAAAATTATCTTACACAAGTTGTAGCCTAATCATCTGGGTTGGGAGGTTTAGCTAATTTAAAGCGGAGTTCCATTCAAAAATGGAACTTCCGCTTAATCCCCTCCCCCTTACATGCCACATTTGGCATGTCATTTTTTGGGGGGGGGAGTGGGGGCTTCAGGAGGAGTGGGACTTCCTGTCCCACTTCCTGCTTCCGCCGAGGGGCTGGTAAGGCGATTAGGCCTAATCGCCTTACTGCAGCCCCTCCCTTTGGCGATCGTCTAGGACACTGACAGGTCCTAGACGATCGCCTGTCCAATCAGCGGCGGGCCGCACCACGCGCGCATGCGCAGTGGGTGCCCGGCCGTGAAGCCGAAGGCTGTCACGGCTGGGTGCCCACAGTCGCAATGAGGACGCCGGCCGGGGAGGGGGGGAGAGGAGCGGAGCCCCGGTCGGCGCGTCGCTGGAACGTGGAGAAGGTAAGTGTCTGTTTATTAAAAGCCAGCAGCTACACTTTTTGTTGCTGCTGACTTTTAATAAACATTATATTTGGGTGGAACAATCCTTTAAGACGTTTTTAATAAACCAGATACCATACCTAATGTGCAGTTTAACAAATATGGAAATATTTGACTTGGAATTCTTGATCAAATGTTTTAAAGAAAAGAGGTATAGGCGATACAAGCATGGGCCTATAAATAGACTAGAGACAAATGAGTAGTACAATGGCAGCGACAGTAGGAATGCATTAATGTTGCACAAGTATAACAGGAGTACAAGTTTGGAATGTGTAAGTCCATACCTAAAACTTTATGAAGAACAGAACAGGATTTGACAGGTTATATTGGGGGAAAGGTTTCAGGCAATAAGACAACAGTGGAGCTAGTGCTCGTGATACTTAAAACTTCGAAATGTAAGGGGTTCAGTAAAAAAAAAGAAAAGGGAGGGAGGGGAAGAACAGGATGGGCTTAACCTATCAACCCGAAGATAGTGCAACTTTGAATGTAAAAAAAAGGGGTTCAATAGTAGCGCCAAATGGCTATCGCTCAAATGGGCAACATTAGCATCCATTATCAGACGGCTACCAGAAGAGAGGAAATTATGTCAGGCAGAGAAGTAAAAGAGAGTTGAGAGAGAAGGGTAAGAGAGAATAGAGAAGGAGAAAAGGGTGGAGTAGAAAGGATAAAAAAGTGGTGGGGAAGGGATATAGAAGAGACCTAAGATGCATCTCCGGCTTAAAGGAGTTGCTAGCCATGGGAGCAATAGGAAGTCATCAAAGTTAGGTGGGAGATAATGGGTAACCAAAGGAGTCCAGAGGGCTTACAATTTAGCCACTTTGCAACAACTTGACTTGGAATTCAATAAAGTATTGGACAAAGGAGAGCAACGTTTAAATAGCTCAAAGGTCTACAGGTTGGGAAAATACATAGTTAGCCACCAAAGCAAAAAGTATTAAAAATATTTTAAAGGTACTGTAGTGAGTACATTCCCTATGTGAAGAACAATAATAAAATAAACCATATATGGCTGAAGAAAAGTTTAAAATACCAAGAAACAGAAGATGTGACAAATTTAGTCACTTTTGCTCACAGAGTTTTGTTCAACCTTCCTCTGGATCAAAACTTAAGGAGCTGTGACACACTAAACTTAACAGACATCGGTCCTTTATTTTAATCCACTATAAGATCTACATTTAATCTACTATGAGAAGATCTACATTTAATCTACATGAGAAGAAGCAAAACAAGTCACAAACTGTTATACATGGTGATATACATATATTTTTTGCATGTAAAATACCACTAATGTAATTTAGTGAATTCCTGTCTGCACAGAATACACTGGTTTAAGGGATGACTATACTTTTTCAGAATTTAAATTGGCGCAATATGGAATGAATGTACATGTTAATTGTTGTAAGGTATATACAGAAAATGATCACTAGATTCGAATTAGAATTTTAATTCAGGTTTCAACTTCCAACAGAGTAAAAACAATTAGCAATTAGTAAACACATATTTGTGGAATAATCTAAACAAATTAGGTTTGTTTCAAAGGAGAAGGTCAATTTAAAAGAAAAGGGAAGCAAAGTGCACATTGCTTTATTCTGAAACTTAATCCTGTATGCTGGCAAATTATAAGTGACAGCAAGCCAAATATCATGAACTCAGGCAGGAATAAAGTTACACTATTATTGGCCATTTTGCTTTAATCCATGTGTACCATAACAAATAAATAAAAGGCATATAACTGTATTCTTTACATCAATTACACATTAGCAAAATCCAGAACATACAGAGACCAGCTTTCACAGTGAACAAAGTAATACAAATATGAGAGAAACCCAGGATTTGGTAAAACAGAGCTCTAGTTTGCTAGTTAAATACATACAAGAAACAGTCCTATCCAACCAATCTCTTGGCTACTGCACATTAAAAAAAAAAATTCAAATGACTCTGCAAAATAAAGATTATGATTGTACAATCTTACTGTTGCAAAAAATAATTTGTACAGCCAGTCGTCCACTGTTTCAGACAACTTTTGTGACAACAGGATTTGTGACAAGGATGACCTTATGTCTAAAGTAAAGCTTTTTTTTTTTGTTTAATAAGTTTTTATTGAAAAAAAAAATATAGAAAAGAAATGATATACATAGTAGCACACTCCAACACATCTGTATACAAAATGTGTTTGTTTGTTGGGGACCGCAGTAATAAAACGTGCATTGCTACCAATCGAACCAGCAGGCCAAGGTGGTTCGATGCGGATGAGGCACATTGGGCCTCGCCCACAACACATCAAGGATATCACCATAACCCGCGTGGTCCCGCTAACCTAGCCGAGAAAATACAATTGGCCATTCAAAATAACATTCAACGGTCCAACATATACTATTACCAACCCCTTAAACAGAGACTATGTATTCCAACACCTGTGTGTCAGAGCAGCAACAGAAGGAAGAGCGATGGGTAAGGAAGGGAGAAAACAAAGAACAGATTAGAGAATAAGCAGTGGGGGAGGGGAGGGAGAGGAGGGGGGGAAAGGGTGGGGGGGGGTAAATACCAGCACCAGTAGGCCATAAGCGAACACAGATATACATTACATTAAGTCCCATATCATGAGGATTGCGCCAAAATATCAGCATAAGATGCGGAGAACTTGAAAGCAAACCAGCAGGACCATATCTTCCGGGCTAAATCTGACTTGTTTCTCAGTGTCAGCGTAGCGTCTTCCATATAGTAAATATGGTCTACCTCTCTCAACCAATGGCGGAGAGTAGGGGTATACGATTGCTTCCAAAACCTGGGGATGACCGCCTTGGCCGCATTAGGAAGATGGGGGGTAATCGATCACGAATATGATCCTGCTGGTTCGTTAGTACAGTGAAACAACACCACCCACGGGTCCGCAAGAACCCTTGACCCCTGGATCTGCTCAATCCAATACAACACTGAGGACCAGAAAGGCTTGATCAGAGGACAGGACCACCAAATATGTGCATGGGAGCCTATTTCCCCACACCCCCTCCAGCAGCGGTCAGAGACCGAAGGAAACGTCTTGTGAAGTATTTCCGGTGTATAGTGCCAACGCATTAACAGTTTATAGTTAACCTCCGCCGTTCTGGAGGATATGGCGGAAACATGAGTTAACTGAAACAGAGACATCCGTTGTGACTCAGGTAACTGACTCTGCAGGTCCCGCTCCCACTTATCGAGGAACGAGTGCGAGGCAGAAGGAGGCAGGGCCAACAGGGCATGGTAGAAATTCGACACAGGTCGGTCCGGAGGGAGGGTGCCCTCAAATAGAGATTCTATAGAAGTCAATTCCAAGATCGATCGTAGTGGTTGAGAAAGGGACCGCACAAATTGGGTGAGCTGATGGTGTTTCCATTGATCCAGGAAGGTAATTGGCGTTGACGTAAATAAGTCCAACAATGGTATGATCCCCCCTGCAGTGGACACATGATGCAGCAACAATGGGTCGTGGGAAGTCCTGGAACCCAGACTACGATCAATATTCCCTGGAGGGAAATAATTATGCCCAAAATATGCATCAATGGGGAGTTATAGGGCCAGTTCTGAGATTTACACAAGGAGTCCCATATTGCAAGTGATGATATGGATAGGGGGGACACCTTCGGGGACCTGGAGCGAAATTTGGGAGGTATCCATAACATGGGAAACAGGTCCACCCCAGACATATCATTCTCCAATTGTACCCACAGTTTTGTATCAGCATGATATTTCCAATCTGACAACCTCGTCAAAACAATAGCATAAAAATACTTCCTGAAGTCTGGAAGCGCAAGGCCCCCATCTCTTTTTGGCTTAATCAACCAGTTATAGGCGATCCTGGGGCGCTTGCGGTTCCAAACATATCTACGGATCAGAGATTGCACAATCTTAAAGAACCCAAGGGGAACTCCGTATGGGATCATCTGGAACAAAAAGAGCAGTCTGGGCAAAATATTCATCTTCACAATGCCAATGCGTCCTAGCCATGAGTGAGCCAACTGAGTCCACTTCTGCAGATCTGTTCTAATCGTGTTTAGTAGAGGGATATAATTAGCACGGAACAGGGCGTTTAATTTAGAGGTCAGGCAAATGCCTAAGTATTTTAAGGAGTGAGGTTGCCAAGCAAACGGAAACTTCAATTTCAGTTGAGAGACTTCCCGGCGGGGTACGGAAATATTCAGGATTTCCGATTTGGGAAGGTTAATTTTAAAATTGGATATTGAGCCAAATTTGTGGAGGGCCAACATGAGAGCGGGTAGTGTAATTTGGGGCTGTTGGACATAGAAAAGCACATCATCCGCGTACGCCGCATATTTATGTTCCACCTTTCCGACTGTAATCCCGTGAACGTCAGGGGTCGCATGAACTGTAGCTAAAAAGGGCTCCAAGGAAAGGGCAAATAGAATTGGTGAGAGGGGGCAGCCTTGCCTGGTCCCATTGTGTAGGAAAAAAGGGTCACTCAGGGTACCATTG
Organism: Rana kukunoris; assembly: GCA_029574335.1. NCBI lineage: Eukaryota > Metazoa > Chordata > Amphibia > Anura > Ranidae > Rana > Rana kukunoris. The sequence goes on from CM056051.1 coordinate 57,577,565, forward strand.
ATTCGCAGTTGAGCTGACGGGGTGTTATATAGTGCCGAAATCCTAGACAGCATTTTCGGGCCCAGGCCCAAGTGCTCTAATGTATACATCAAGTACTCCCAGTCCACCCTATCAAACGCTTTCTCAGCATCTGTCGATAGAAGGAGGGTGGGCTGGGAGCACCGACGCACATATGCAATCAAAGACAGCGCCTGCAACAAATTATCCCTCGCCTCCCTACCCGGGATAAACCCAGTCTGATCTCTGGACACCCATTGGGGCAGAAACGGCAACAGGCGCAGTGCAATGACCTTGGCATATAACTTGGCATCTATGTTTAGTAAAGAGATCGGTCTATAGTTACTACACAGGGTAGGGTCCTTATCTGGTTTAGGGATGACAGTGATATGTGCATGTAGAGTCTCAGGGCGGAAGGTCCCTCCCATTGAAACGGAATTAACATAAGAGGTTAGGAAAGGAAGTAGCGTATCAGCAAATGTTCGATAGTAAGTAACGGTAAAGCCATCTGGCCCTGGTGCTTTACCCGAAGCCATAGATTTCAGGGCCATTTTAAGCTCAGCAGGGGAGAGTTCCCCCTCTAGGGCTTCCAACGCACTAACAGGCAACTTTGGCAGGCGGGCCCGCTCTAGGTAGTCCCTTATAAGAGCAGGTCTATCCTCCCCGTCCAAAGCTGGCCTTCCCACGTTATAAAGTTTTTGATAAAACGTACGGAATTCCTGCGCTATCTCCCCAGTTTCATGTATCAGTGTATCTGGGGGGGATTTAATTTTGGCTATATACGAGGCCGATTTCTTTTGTTTCAGGGACCTTGCCAACAGCCTGCTGGGTCTATTTCCCCATTCATAAAATTGCTGGGATACTAGACGCAGTCGAGCAGTGTTCTCTTTATGTAATAGATCTCTTAACTCCTCTCTTTTCTGCATCAAGGACTGAAAAACCATGGGGGAACTGGATATCTTATGGTTCCGCTCTAACACTTCTATCTCAGACACTAGCTGAAGTTGTGAACGAACCTTCTCCCTTTTTTTCCTTGAGCCTAGCTCCATGAGTTTACCGCGTATGTACGCTTTGTGCGCTTCCCACAAGACCCCCGGAGACGAGACCGAGGAACCATTGTCCCGGAAATAACCAGTGAGTGCTGCCTCCAACTCCTGTCTGTCTATGTCTTCTGAAAGAAGGGAGTCATTTAGCTTCCAGTTGGTGGAATTTAAAGGTAGAGAGGGTATGCGCAAGGATACACTAATCGGGGAGTGATCAGAAATCGTGGATACTTCAATCTTGGAGTGAATAAGCAAATTTAAAAAGTGATGGTTTATAAGGAGGTAATCTATCCTGGAGTGGGAGTTATGTAGGTGCGAGAAATGTGTGTAATCCTTCTCTTGTGGGTGCATAATACGCCAAATATCAATCAGTTGTGCCTCATGTAATCTCTTGCGGACATATGTGAGTTGCTTATGAGGAATACAGGATCTACCCAATGAGGTGTCCAGGGAAGGTTCCAGTGCGGCATTAAAATCGCCCGCCAGCAGAATACAACCCTTTGCAAATTCAGTCAATTTGGCTAAAGTAGCGGACAGAAAGCTTGCCTGACCATGATTCGGAGCATAGACATTGGCTAGCGTACATTGTAGTTTACCCAGGCTGCCCCTTAAAAAGAGGTATCTACCGTAGGGGTCCGCCAGAGAGTCCTCCAAAACGAAGGAGGATCCCCTGCGGAATCCAACAGCCACACCCTTTGCCTTTGATACATCAGAAAGGCTGTAATACCACAGAGGGTAGTGAGGGGCAAAAAGCTTTACCTTGGATGTATGAGTCAAATGCGTCTCCTGCAGAAAGACAATGTCTCCCTGCAGGCGTTTGAGTTCTCTGAAAAGCGAGTGTCTCTTACCGGAAGCGTGAAGTCCCCTGACGTTAAGAGAAACTAGCTTAATTGTAGCCATGGTATCCGTAAGAGGAGAGCCACTAATATATAACCCACTGTGCTGGTAGGAGGGGGGGGAAGGGAATCAAGCAAGAAGACAGGTGGGAAAAGGAGGTTAAGGGAGGGAAAGAAACAGAGAGAGAGTAGAACAGGACAACAAAGGTACAAATACCAAGCTGCACGCAAGATATTGCAGTGCAATACACGGGACGAACCGGGATCCGGCACCCCCCCAGGAGCCACCCCCAGAAGGGCAGCCCCGGTGGGGAACCAGCCCCCCGCCCGCCCCGCGTCAAAAAGCGGGGTCGTGCCCCCAACCGGGCTGCGCGCGTCCATAACCGACGCACGTAGACCGCAGGGCCCGGCACCGGCACAAAAACACTTTAATCAAGGAGGTAACCAGTCATAACAATACTAAACATAGTAACAGTGTAGAAATTGTCATATGGACCCTAGAGCACAGAAAACCAGTCCCTCCCCACATAGACAAGTCACCCACCAGGCTCAGCGTAGGTTGATCGTGCGCAAACAGAAAGAAAAAAGTACCTTGAAAAACCTAAAAGAGAAATTGAAAAATAAAAAAAATAAGAAAAAATGAAAATTGCGCCACCAGTCTTATAACCGCAGAACAGACATCCGTTCAGAAAAAATGATGCAGGGGGGACCGTAGTAATGTAGGCTGATGTATACTTGCGTGACCAGGGTCAACGAACACATGGTAACTTAGGCCAGACAACTTTCTGCCATGGGGTTTCAGGCACAGTAGAGACCGCAGGGATCACGTCCTGCCAACCAGGGAGCTCCGGGGGATCTATGTTCAGATCCATGCAAAAAACCTCAAGGTCTTCCGGAAAACGCAGTACTGCTGTTTTCCCATCTCTGGAAGCGATCAATTCAGCAGGAAACCCCCACCTGTAATTGATAGAAGCCTCTCGGAGTTTCTCAGTCAGGGGTCTAAGGGCTCCCCTCCACTCCAGGGTTTCTCTGGCGAGGTCCGGGAAGAAGGATAGCGAGGCGCCATCAAAATCCAACGTGGTGGCCTCCCTGGCCTTCCGCATAATGAGTTATTTTTCCTCATAATAGTGTACCCGGCAGATTACATCTCTTGGGACCTCAGAGGCCATATTACGGGGACGGAGGGCGCGGTTGACCCGGTCCAGTTTCAGGGGATAATCCGCATCATTACCCAACAATTTGTTAAAGATGCCACGGATCGAGGCCGCGAGGTCTCCATCCCCTGTCGCCTCCGGTAGTCCGCGAACGCGGATATTATTCCTCCGGTTCCGGTTCTCCTGGTCCTCAATTTTGTACATAGCCATCCTGTGGGCTATGGCCAAAGCTCGGGTGGAGGCCTGCAGATCATTGATCGCTGTGGCGTGTCTGTCTAGGCGATGCTCTGTCTCCTCCACGCGCTCTAGAACCTGGCCGAGATCTGAACGTACCCCAGACAGCTCTTTCTTGTGGCCTTCTCAAGGCTTAGGAGCATAGACGCCAAGTCTGATTTGGTGGGGAGTCCGCTTACCAGCTCCGCTACTCCCGATCTCCTATCCGGGCTTCCTTCACCTTCTGAGCCGCCCGAATACAGGGGAGACCGGCGGCTGGCTGCAGGCCTGTTGCGGGAGGCGGAGCCAAGAGCCGATCCATGCGGCGAGCGGCCTAGACCATCTGTCTCCGCGGGGTCTTCAGGATCGGGGGCGAGAAATCGTTTGATAGAGCCCTCCGTAGCGGACTTCTTGGCTTGGCTCTTCCCCGACTTCCTGACCATGCTGGCCATTAGTGTAGGACACAAGCTGGTTACCGAAAAAGCTAATAACAAAAGTGCCGGCGCCGGAGCTCACACGAGACGCGTCTTCACAGTCTCATGTCCAGGCCACGCCTAAAGTAAAGCTTTTTTTAAATGAGGTGTCAGACAGGAAGTAATCAGAAATTGTACCAAAATGCACTCAATAAATAAGAGTACATCCCTACAATGGGGTTTACAGATTACAAAAGACCCACAGAATATTCAACCTGTCCCCTCTGTGTCCAAAGACAAAGCAAGTTTTTGCTGGAGTTTGTCTTAAAAGTCAATTTGTGATAAACAGACATTTTCAATGTGATTTGGCATGTTAAATATCTTAAAAGATAGAAGAATTCCAGGTGTGGATATTTTATACTTTGTTACATTGGTCCAGAAGAAAACAGCGCTCCTTAATATAAAATGAATTTTAGTGCTTTCCAGTCAGCTGCTGCCATACATTTTAGGTTAATGCCCAAAATATATACAGTAAAACCTTGGTTTGAGAGTGTTTTGAAAGACTAGCAAAATGTTTTAATACATTTTGACTCGAAATACAAGCGATGTCTTGATATACAAGTAGCGTCATGTCACAACGAAGTATAAAAGAGAAGAGAGGCGCCTCTAAGGGCCAGATTCAGGTAGAGTTAGGCTGAAGTATCAGTGATACTCCAGCCTAACTCTCACTTTGAGCCGGCGTTTCTGTTTTCTGTAGTCAGAAAACAAGAAACGCCGGGTTGGAGTTACTATACGAGCGGCGTAATTGTATTTCGCCGTCGTATCGTAACTTCAATTTTAAAAATGGCGCGCAGGGCGTTCCCGCTGATTAACGCCGAGAATATGTTAATCAGCGGGAATCGGAAATTCACGATCGTATTCGGGCACGACGCAGTGACTTTCCGACGTTTCCGTAAGAGATACGCGGCGCAAAGATAAAGCAGCCCCCTAGTGGAGTATCCTATGTTAAGTATGGCCGTCGTCATCACGTCGCAAAAAAAAAATTTGAGTCGTTTGCGTAAAACGTCCGTGAATGGGGATTGACGTCATTGACATTCCCTGAAAGAATTTGGAGCATGCGCACTGACAGTCGAGGCATGCGCAGTACGTTCGCCGCGGGATCGCGCATAGTTAACATAATACACGCCCCTTACCCGCCCAATTTGAATTCCGCCGGCTTATTTTCGCTACGCCGCCGCAACTTTAGGAGCAAGTGCTTTGTGATAACAGTACTTGTTCCTAAAGTTACGGCGGAGTAACGTAAACGAGAAACGTTACTCCAAATTCAAGAAGCGCCCATCTACCTGAATCTGGCCCTTAGTGTAGCAATATGGTTACATTTAATGAAGGTACAACATTTAGAAACATATTGCTACACTTAAAGGAGCCTCTCTTCTTTTTTATACTCTGTAGCTCCTGCTGGATTTTGCTTCTAATCCCCTTGTGGAGGCTTCCATTTGTGGGTGGACATTTTATGGTTACACAACCTGGTCACATTACTATATTCTTTTTATATGGACTATAAACTGAAGGACCTATGAATAAATGGTTGTGGAACGAATCATTTGAGTTTCCATTATTTCTTATGAGGAAATTCGCTTTGATATACAAGTGCTTTGGATCACAAGCATGTTTCTGGAACAGATTATGCTCGCAATCCAAGGTTTTACTGTACGTTGACTTTATGTTGAGGCGCGCTAGCTAAATTGCAAATATATGAGTGCAGATAACCATAATCAGTGCATATGTGAATCCATTAGCAGATCCATAATATTCATTGTTAATACCATAAACTGCTGGTAGGTTAATCGGATCCTGTCTAAATTGGCCCTAGTATATGTATGAATGTGTGTTAGGGACCTTAGGTTGTAAGCTCCTTGAGGGTAGGGACTGAAGTGAATGCACAATGTATATGTAAAGCACTAGGTAAATTGATGGTGCTATATAAAAGTACCTGAAATAAATTTAAAAAAATAAAATAAACAAAAACAAATATTAATATGCAAAAAGTCCTTATAATGGTGAATAAATATAAAAAAAGTTATTTTATTTTTTAAATTAACCACTTGCTTACTGGGCACATATACCCCCCCTCCTGCCCAGGTGAAATTTCAGCTTCCGGCACTGCGTCGCTTTAACTGACAATTGCGTGGTCGTGCGACGTGGCTCCCAAACAAAATTGACTTCCTTTTTTCCCCACAAGTAGAGCTTTTTTTGGTGGTATTTGATCACCTCTGCGGTTTTTATTTTTTGGCTATAAACAAAAAAGACCGACAATTTTGGAAAAAAAAAATACAATATTTTTTACTTGTTGCTATAAAAAATAGCCCACTTTAAAAAAAAATAAAAAATAAACATTTTTTTTCTCAGTCTAGGCCAATACATATTCTACATATTTTTGGGGGAAAAAATGGCAATAAGCGACTGGTTTGCGCAAAAGTTATAGCGCCTACAAAATAGGGGACAGAATTATTTTTTTATTATTATTATTATTTTTTTACTAGTAATGGCGGCGATCTGGGATTTTTATTGGGACTGTGGCCGACACATCAGACACTTTTGACACCATTCACATTTATACTGCGATCAGTGCTATAAATATGCACTAATTACTGTATAAATGTGACTGGCATTGAAGGGGTTAACACTAGGGGGTGAGAAAGAGGTTAAATGTGTACCTGTATTGTGTTCTAACTGTAGGTGGAGGGGGGTGACTGGGGGAGGTGACCGATCTGTGTCCCTATGTACAAGGGACACAGATCGGTCTTCTCTTTCCCTAACAGTGAGAGGATGCTGTATGAGCCGGCAATGATAGATGATCTCATATGTTTACATTTGAGATCATCTCCCATTGGCCGCACAGATCGCATAGCAAATGGCTTAGATTGTAACAGGCTGCTTGAATCGGGCCATGTCAAACTATAATAATTTGGAAATGGCAATAATTATTTTTCATAAACCATATGAGTAATCCAAATTGGGATCAATACCAAAATACAAGATGTAACAGGAGCACTTATTCCAAAATTATTGGAGTATATACATTTCCCATTGTATGCTATTTGCATATGTCGTGAAATCTAGGAAAAATGGAAATCACTAAGGCAGACACTGCTGTCCACTTGCTTCCACATCCCATGCTGAACAGCTGCCTTGCTTCACTGTGAACACAGGAGGTTGGCCCTTTGGATAGGTGCCATTCAGAGAAAGCTTTGATGTTTCTGAATAAATGCAAAGCATTCTCTGATTGGACATGGTGGAAAGCGGACATCACCGCCACACCTCTCCAACTTGTACAACCAAATAAGACTTTGCAGAGATTCAGGAAATCCAACACATTATCTGAATGGTGCCTGTGCCATGCAGCTGACCTAATGTATTTAGAATGCATCAAGGACAGGCGCTCAGTGCAGAACCTGGAGGCAAGTGGAGATCACTGAAATAGCGGTGTTCATCTTCCAGGTAAATCAGACTGGTATGAAATATAAAAAGAGTTACATGGTTCAAGTTGTATCAATGTAACTATGTATAAAATATCCATAATGGAAGTGCTTTTTAATGCCCTGTACACCCGATCGGTCCATCCGATGAAAACGGTCTGATGGATTTTTCCATCAGTTATCCGATGAAGCTGATTGATGATCAGTCGTGCCTACACACCATCAGTTAAAAAAACTATTGTGTCAGAACGCGGTGACGTAAAACACAACGACGTGCTGAAAAAAATTAATTTCAATGCTTCCAAGCATGCGTCGACTTGATTCTGAGCATGCGTGGATTTTGAACCGATGGACGTGCCTACAGACGATCATTTTTTTCTATAGGTTTTTTATCCATCAGATAATTTTAATACAAGTTCCTAATTTTTTAACCGATGGATAAATAACCGATGGGGCCCACACACGATCGGTTTAGTGTGATGAAAACGGTCCATCAGACCGTTTTCATCAGACAAACCGATCGTGTGTACGCGGCATTACAGTTTCCTTATGACAAATGCAACTGGGAAGCTGGATATCTAATGTACCCTAGAGGGGGCAGGAAGGGACTCTGGGGACTTTTTATTATTTTCCCTAAGTTCCTGCAGATAGAGCAGTGTGCGGTCAATCTAACAGGCTGAGGGTGGAACAGAGTGTAGCTATCAATGATACTGCTATGAACAGTGCTAGGATCTAAGCAGCAGCAAAAGTGACAATGCTGCAGTCATTCACTGTAAAAGGAAGTGTTGTCACAGGTGCTGTCATCACATTGCCATTTGTATTAGGTGACTGTTCAGCTCTCCAGTAGAACTTATGCCCCGTAAACACAATCAGATTTTCCGTTTTTGCTGGCAGAATTTCTGATCGTGTGTACGGGACATTAGAGGCACTGGATCTTCACAAACAGTCTTAATTTATTTTTTCTCATATGTTGATTGTTTAGAGTGAAAACGCAAAATTTACTACACAAAATGCTATGTGCTAAACAAAAAACAAATTAGGAGGAAATTAAAATGCACCTAACAATCTCATTAAGAAAATGTAAATATTATAAAAAATTGAATGCAACACATAGGAAGGTTTAGGGCTTCAGCAACTAGTATGTGGGCCCACACATGCTTCAGGTCACACGCTCGATCTTATTTTCAGACAAGATCTGGAAATAAAAATCCTTGAAAATGAACCGTTGCCATTGACAGATCACCATGCAATTAAATTCATTATTTCCGAATTCCCCCCTTAACAAAAACATCAAATCCAGTGACAACACACTGGACTAGATGTCAGAAGAAGCTCCATTCGGAACTCTTCAAAGCCACGTTAGGCGAAAAAATAAAAACAATTCAGCCGCACCAAACGGCTGAGGAAACACAGCCCTATTACAGTCAGCTGACTTGAGAGCGCCGAAACGCAAGACCCAGATCTGGAAAAATAACTCCAGCTGGTTCAACAACCAGCTGGCGTTACTGAAGCAAGAGCTCAGAAGGGCAGAAGCCGCCTGGAAAAGAAGCTCTTCAGATGAGAACCTCTCCATCTACAAGACAACAACCAGGAAATACCACAAAGAAATCTTCAAAGCCAAGAAAAATTATTTTTCTGAGGCTATCAACAACGCCCTCAACCGCCCTCGCGAACTCTTTAAGCTGGTCACTCAGACCATGAATCCAGGATGTCTTGAAGCCCCCAATTTGGACACACAAGAATTTTGCGATGAATTATCGGATTGCTTCATTAATAAAATTGAGGCAATCCGGCAAAGCATTCAGCAAAACAACTCCCCTCCCAGCCCCCCCCCCCCGTAATTATTTACACAACACCTGCAGCAATTCACCACAATTAGGTAAGTTCACGCTGGAACCCATCTCCATTCAGACCACAAAAAATATAATCGGCGCTTTGCGTAACAGCACTGCGCCGAATGATATTATCCCCACCAAACTGCTGAAAGAATGCGCCGACATCCTGGCACCTCCTGTCACGCAGCTTATTAACCAATCCTTCAGGGAGGGCTTAGTGCCCTCCCAGCTGAAGGAGGGCATAATTCAACCAATCTTGAAGAAAGCCACCCTGGATCCTAAGGACCCACTCCATCGGCGCCCCATAACAGGCCTAAATGTACTCTCCAAGGTCATGGAGAAAGTAGTGGTACAACAGCTGCAACAGCATCTAGATACCCACAACTTACTTGATCCATTACAATCAGGATTCCGCCCCGGACACAGGACGGAAACAGCATTGCTCAAGATATGGGACAACGTTCTTGAGGCCGCAGACGAAGGAGAATCTTGTCTTCTGGTTCTGCTGGACCTAAGCGCAGCCTTCGATACAGTAGATCACAAGCTTTTATTGACTCGGCTGGCTAAAATAGCCAAAGTCGCAGAAAGCGATCTATCTTGGTTCTCCTGTTTTTTGGAAAACCGATCGCAAATAGTGAAGCTAGGACCCTTCACTTCTGAAAAACGCACATTATCGTGCGGAGTCCCTCAAGGATCCCCCCTGTCGCCGATGTTATTCAACATCTATCTGCGTCCTCTTTTCGAAATCATCAGCATTCAAAAACTGCTATATCATTCATATGCAGACGACACGCAACTGTACTTCCTCATTTGCAACAAAAAGGATCACCACCTCAATCTAGAGACTTGTCTCTCTTTGATAGAGGACTGGATGACAAAGAGTTATCTCAAACTCAACGGAGCGAAAACAGAACTTCTTCTGTTTCAAGCCAAGCGTAGGAATCTACCGGCAACAACTTGGACCCCCCCTCCCATTCTAGGCAAAATCATCACCCCTAGTGCCAAAGTCAAAAGTCTTGGGGTCATCTTTGACTCCTACATGACAATGGATGCACAAATAGGGTCAGTAGTCAGCGGATCTCACCATCTGCTGCACCTACTACGCAGACTAACTCCCTTTATCCCCAAGGAAGACATAGCGGTCGTGGTGGGAGCGATTGTAAACTCCAGACTGGACTATGCAAATGCCCTTTACCTCGGACTCCCCAAGTACCAAATCGCTCATCTTCAAGTCGTTCAAAATACGGCCGCCAGACTTGTGACTGGGAAAAAACCCTGGGAATCAATCTCACCTTCACTGAGATCCCTTCACTGGTTACCAGTAAAAGACAGAATCACTTTTAAAGCACTCTGTCTAACGCATAGATGTATTCATGGGAATGCTCTCCATTATCTATGCGAAAAAATAAAAGTTCACAATCCCAATCGCGTTCTGCGATCCACTAATCAAAATCTACTCCAGATACCGAAAGCCAGATACAAGTCCAAAGGAGACAGGAGATTCGCTGTGCAAGGTCCCAGACTATGGAACGCCTTACCAACCAACTTTTGATTTCAAAGGAGACAGGAACAACAAGCGCCCAGAGGCGATTTACTTTGCATGTGCCGCGCTATATAAGTGTTTCATTCATTCATTCATTCATTCATAGGCTTCATTTCCATGGACATTTTTACAGCCACTTTTCTGAGCGTTTTTTGCAGCCTAAAAACGTCTTACCATGTTAGTCTATGGCCTCATGCCCACCATGACGTTTTTGAGCTGTAGATGGCTGAGCCGTTTTTAAGCTGCAAAAAAAAAACAGGACCAGTGCTATCTGAAGTTCCAGCAATAGAGCTGTAAAAACGCCAGACAGTAAAAAACGCTCAAAAACGCTACCTACCGCGTTTTTGAGCTCCAGCTAAAAAAAAAGAAGAAAAACATGGACAGGCGTTTTTAAGCTGTAAAAAAGGCTAAAAAAAGTGGCTGTAAAAACATCCATGGAAATTAAGCCATATAGGTAAGAAAGCTTTTCCAATAAAGGTACTTTCTACAATAGATTGATTCTGAAGGAATGTCAGACTCTGAATGTGAAGAAATCCATTGAGTACCCATTGAGGAGGGAAACTATTAAAAAAATCATTGGTCTCATCAGACTGAAGTAAAAAATGCAACAGAAAGATGTCAAGCACAGAACAAAAAGAGCCTGAACAAGGTAGGGGGTCTTTCTGTGCAGCTGTTAGCAGCCTGAAGGGTGTTACTTTCTAGATTGCAATTTCTTCTCATATCCAACAACATTTATGTCTCCAAAAAGGAATAAATGTTAGTGAATTAGCTATGTAACTGCCTTTCATTTCAAGGGAAACTAAGCAGATCTCTCTAGTTTTACATGATTTGGTTTATTTCAGCATTAAAAAGATTATATGCTATCTTTTGAGTGTACCATGCACTTACACATCTATGGAATTAACCAATCAAATAAAACAAAGCAAATCCATGTATTAAAGCAATAGAGAGTGTTTATCAAGCAAAGTGAATGTTCAATTTGTAAAGTGTATGCCTAAAGTGATTCTGAATCGAAAAACAAAAATGTAATATATTGCAACTTACCAATCATTAGATGTGATTGCATTCATTTTCTTTTTTAACCAACCAGCCTCTTTCTGAGATTTGTTGTTTACAAGTTGAAAACAGTTTTTATTTTTGCTAGAAAATTACTTAGAATCCCCAAACATTATACATTTTATTTTTTAACACCCTAGGGAATAAAATGGCAGTTGTTGCAATACTTTCTGTCACACCGTATTTGCGCAGTGGTCTTATGCCGAGTAAATTGATACCCTACACGTTACACTTCAAAATTGCGTCCGTTTGTGGAATGGCGACAAACTTACCCTTAACAATCTCAATAGGCGTTGCTTAAAAAATTCTACAGGTTGCATGTTTTGAGTTACAGGGAAGGTCTATGGCTAGAGTTATTTCTCTCGCTCTACCGATTGCAGCGATACCTCACATGTGTGATTTTAACATAATTTTCATATGCAGACACTGCTCATGTATGCATTTGATTTTGCACCTGAGCTCGGTGGGACGGGCACGTTTAAACTTTTTTTAGTATTTTTTATTTTACCTTTTCATTTTTTATTTTTACACTGTTATTAAAAAAAAAAAAAAACAATGTGTCACTTTTATTCCTATTACAAGGGATGTAAACATCCCTTGTAATAGGAAAAAAAAGCATGACAGGACCTCTTAAAGGGGTGGTTCGGCCAGAATTATTTAAAAAAAAAAAATCCTTTCTCCCGTTTGGTACCTATGTAATAATGTACTCACCCGTCCCAGCGATGTAGGCGCCAGCATTTAGAATTCCCCCAAAACAAAACTTTATATCACACCGAGATGGACGTTTCCATCTTTGCTCCGGGCAGTCTGAAGCCCAACCTCGGTCTCTTCCGGGGTGCTGCGAATGCTGTACTCCCAGCATTCACCGCTCTATCCCGCGCATGCCCAGTGTTGATGGCGAGCCGCGCCGTCAACACTGAACTGTTACTGTGACAATGGCGAAGCGTCCTGAAAAGGACTTGCCCCCTTCACTGTAAAGACAAGAGCAAACTTTTCTATCAGCTGCTCAGAAGGCACCAAGCAGCTGATAGAAAAGGTAAGTCAAATCCAGCATGGAAAAAAAAAACCTGTAACTTTTTACAAATATTTATTACATATTATCAGTAACTATTATATATAAAAACCCATAGTACAACATTATATATTATTTTAAATCATTTAATTAAATAAAAATGTTAAAAATTAACTAAATGGAATGTTTCTAAATGCAAAAATCTTTTTTTTTTAAATACAGGGAAATTCAGTAATAAATGTTCATTATTGATTTTCAGGCAGAGAAAAATACATTATTTTTTAGGCATTAAAAAAACGTTTTACCTCCAATTTTTCTATACTAGAATATCTGCTTTGGCGTTCAAGCAATTTGCGTGTCTCCCGAGTCCCGATGAGAACCTTTCCCGACGGTGTCCAGGTGAGAAATGCAGTTTAGAGAAGGTTTCCAGTATTGAAAATGGCGCTATTGCATCCGACATCGTCACATGACTTGCTTCCAGAGTCATGTGACGAGCGGAAATAACGCGCGATTTGGAGTTAGTGGGTTTATTGGAAATATTTTCTGGGCAGCATGACGCTGTAAACCCAGGAAGCATTGCGGCCGAACAAGAACAGATCGACACGCCCAACCCCGCAGCTCCTATACCAGGAAGTGCCTGTTTATAAATAGCAGAAATACAGGTATGGGAGCGTTTTTAATTTTTTTTCCCGGCGGATTGTTTTTACCTAGACTGAGCCTTTTGTTTTAAAGGGTGTTCTTTAGGAGGGTGAACTACCCCTTTAAATATGAGATATGGGGTCAAAAAGATGCAATAAAAAACAATTGGCCAATTAAGAGCTATGGGTGGAAGTGACGTTTTGACATTGCTTCCGCCCTGCAATGGTACGGAGACTGGTGGGGCAATCTTCCCTTCACTCGTCTCCCAACCAAACACAGAAGAGGATCCGATCGGGGGGGCTCTACCGCCACTGATGAAAGTGATCTTGCGGCGAATCTGCTGCAGAGACCACTTTTATCTTAAACCGGACCGCTCACTGAAGAAGAGGATATCTGGGTTATGGCAGCTAGCTGCTGCCATAACAGGGATATCCCTCTTCAAAGTGCTGACATATATCACCATGAGCTGGTCCAGAAGTGGTTAAGCTTTATTTTTATTCATTTTCACCTGGTGATCTGGTCAGTAAGTGCACTTGATGATGACGGTCTTCATTGTGTTCTATGGTATATCTAATGCATTGGGAAAAAAAATTGTACCCTTTTCCTGACTGATACCTCTTAACAATGAGATCCTCCTGATGCTTTGGAAGCTCTCTGCGAATGATGGCTTTTGCTGCCTAAAAGCCCCAATAAAGAAAAGTAATACTGCCACCACATTTAAACTTGAATTTCAGCTTAACCCTAGCTACTCTCAAAAATTGTCCCCCCTTCACCTGCTAACTAACCTATGTAAGAAAGATTAAAATATTTACCTATTTTTAGCTTGATCCGGTCTGGTAAAGCAATCTCCCCAGTGTAAGTCAGGGTAGCTGCAGGGGAAAGGAAAGAGCACCCGACAATGGCTAATAAAGCCTCATGTGGTGACCTCACCCATAGGCTTCAATGGTCCATCCATTGTCAGCGCTCCCTCCTCTCTCCTTTAGCTGCACTGGCTGACACAGGGGAGCAGGATCACGTGACTGGATTGGCCTATTAATAGGTAAGAATATACATCTTTTTTACATGGATTAGTAAGCATAGTTTTTTTTTAAGGGGGAGTGTACATTTTTAAGAGTAGTTAGGGTTAAGCTGGAATTCCACTTTCAGGATTGGTAAGCCATATATTGCATTTTGTTGTTGGGTTTACTTTAGCTAAGCAAATAAGGTGTGTTCACTTTAACCACTTCAGCCCCGGACCATTTTGCTGGTCAATGACCAGGCCACTTTTTGCGATTCGTCACTTTAACTGACAATTGCGCGGTCGTGCAACGTGGCTCCAAGCACAAAATGCTGTAATAAATATCCCCCAAAAATATATAAAAAAAACATATTTTTTCCTTAGTTTAGACCAATACGTATTCTTCTACATATTTTTTGTAAAAAAAAAAAAAAAATCGCAATAATCGTTTATTGATTGGATTGCGCAAAAGTTATAGAATCTACAAAATAGGGGATAGATTTATGGCATTTTTATTAATATTTTTTTTATACTAGTAATGGCAGCAATCTGCCACCTTATGGCGAACACTTCGGACACTTTTGACACATTTTTGGGACCATTGGCATTTTTATAGCGATCAGTTCTATAAAAATGCATTGATTACTGTAAAAATGTCACAGGCAGGGAAGGGGTTAACACTAGGGGGCGAGGAAGGGGTTAATTATGTTCCCTTATTGTGTTCTAACTGAAGGGGGGTGGGACTGACTAGGGGAAATGACAGATCGCTGTTCATACATTGTATGAATGTGCGATCAGTCATTTCACCCCCTGAAAGAATCGGGAGCTGTGTGTTTACACACACAGCTCCCGGTTCTCACTCTGTAACGAGCGATCGTAGGTGTCCGGCGGTGATCGCGCCCGCCAGGCACGCTTATAGGCACCAGGGGTTAGCAGGGGGCGCTCGCGCGCCCCTAGTGGCTAAAATGCAAAATTACATTATATTACATGATCGGAGTGTTCTGGTGGGGGGGGGGGATCGGGAACAGCTCAACGGGTGAGATCGATGTATTCACTTTGCATAGTGAGTACAGTGGCTGAACAGAAAAAATCCAATAGTTTGTACCAGGCCTTAAAGCCTGGTACACACAGGCCCAATGTTGGGAGACACTGGCCGGTTCAAAAATAGGATTTTTATAACAGCTTACCTGTAAAATCCTTTTCTTGGAGCACATCACGGGACACAGAGCCTAGTAATTACTAAGCGAGTGAGTGAAGCGCAGCACATGCGAACTAAATCGCCTCTGGGTGATCTGGTTTTAAGTGGGTTATATTCCACCTTCAGGTGCTGGACACTTGTGTAATCAATTAGACAGGAAGTTCCCCCCCTATATAACCCCTCCCCTACTGGGAGATCCTCAGTTTTTGTAGCAAAGCAATAAGTGTCCCAATATCCCCAAACAAGAGGGGCGGGAGCTCTGTGTCCCGTGATGTACTCCAAGAAAAGGATTTTACAGGTAAGCTGTTATAAAAATCCTATTTTCTTTATCGTACATCACGGGACACAGAGCCTAGTAATTACTAAGTGGGACGTCCCAAAACAATGCCTACTAAGGGGAGGGAGACACAAATAACGCAGACCGCCATCAGACGTGAGGACCTATACTGCTGCCTGCAGCATACTGCGCCAAAAAGCGGAATCCTCTTGCCGCCTTACAATCACCTGATAGAAATTGGTGAACGTAAGCACCGACGACCAATTTACGGCCTTGCAAATCTGAGTCATAAAGGATTGGTAATGCACCACGCATGAATCGCTTACTATCCTGGTAGGGTGCACTCTAAAAGAAACAGGGGGAAACCCTCTCTTTAAAACAGAAGCCTGAATAATAACATAGAAAACAGTTCATTTAGACCCTGCCTGCCCTTTCCTGGGGCCTCCTGGTAGCGCAACAAGATTTGTTTTCCGTATCCGACCAGCCTCTGAGAGGGAGTGTAACTATTTTAATAGCTGAACACTGCCTGCCCATTTCTAGGGTCTTCTGGCAGCACAACAAAACATCAGTTCCCTATATCTGAAACCTTCAGATAGATTTTTAACTGCTCTCATCTATATTGAGAGAAAAGCAATAACTTTTCCTTACGCAGAACAAGGTTCTAGAAAAAAGAAAATCAAGAATATCTTGATTCAAATTAAAACTAGATCCTTCTAGAAAATAAGGCTGGGTGAGGATTTAACATCACCCTATCCGGTGGGAGCTGTGGTGGCTCAACGTGATTGGCACTGCGCTGACAAGCCGTTCACCTCTGCAGCCAAGGGTTCGGATCCCGGTCTCGGCTACATGTGAATTGAGTTTGGTGGTCTCAGCCCGGCTCCCGGTGGGTGTGCTATGCAAGGTACGCCTGTGCTTAGTATGCCCACCCCCCCCCCAAAAAAAAAAAACACCACACTTGCATGCACACGAAACTGGTTTAACACACACGCACTTTGGCCATGAGGTCTCCTAAAATAAAGAGAGGCGAAGGACCTACGGGGCTGGCTGGGTGGGCTAGACCCCCTCACTCCCTCATAGGGGGAGTCCCTCTGCCCCGTTGGGCCCCAGTCGGGCTCCCAAGTGGAGCAGGTAGGGTGGGGTGAGTGGGAGGCCCCCCCTTACACCCGCCATTGCCACCGGGGGCATGGAGAAGGATGGCGATTGCCTCCGGGGGGAGGGTGTGCCTACTCCCAACTCCTGCAGTCCGGCTCCTCTCTCTCGAGTTCACGCAAGAAAAAAACATCACCCTATCCTTAAGAATAATTAAGTATGGCTCTATACAAAGAAAGTTGCCAATACTGAAACGCTCTTGCGGAGGCTACCTCAACCAAGAACACCAATTCCCTTGTTAGAAGGATGAAGGGAAATATGGTGCGTCGGCCCAAAGTGCTGACCTTGTAAGCCGACAAAACTAGACTCAATCCACCCAGCACAAGGGCGACCTAACTGGTGGACTTATATGCGTTACCCCTTGTATAATGGCCCGGATCAAAGAGTGCTAAGCAAGCGACCTTTGAAAATACTGACTAAGCCGAGATCGGATCCTTGATGGAACTAGCTCCATCTCCAAAAATTTTACCTACGGCATACTTCCAAGGATGCCACAACTTCCAGATCCTATGATACCTGGTCCTGGAGGCCAGCTCTCCTGTATGAATCAGGGTAATTTGCCTCTGATTCTGAAAGCCCTGATTTTTAAGAATGCAGGCTTTAACAGCCAGACCATTAATTCCCACGTTTTCAAGACGGGATGGGATACCACCATGTGAAGTAGGCCTGGACAAGATGTAAGGGGACCCTGGGTCCTCTACTACCACCCTAACTATTCCTTAACAGTAAGGTCGTCTGGGTTATGCCGGAGAAATTAGGCCAGCTTCCATTCCCCTCTGATGTTGCATAGAAGTCACAAAAGTCGCGGCACTGGGGGGAGAGAACGCATAAACCAGTAACAACTGGTCCCACAGGGTCACTCACGCATCTGTCCCGCATGCGAGTGGATCCTTTGTCCTTGACACAAAGCTGTTCAACTTCTTGTTGAACCGGGACGCCAATACATTTTATGTACAAGGTACCCTTTCTCTGGCATTTGGTCAGAAAAAAGTCAGGTGTAGAGGTCATTCTCCCAGGAACAATTGTTAACTCCAGAGAATCGCCTGCCAATTCTGCATTCCATGAAATGACATTGTCAATAGACAAGGCACAAGCTCCTCTGCCCAAGCCAGAACATGGCTTACTTCCCTCTGGCTGCGTGTGGCATTGTCGAATTTTACTCTGACAGAACAATCCTGCAACCTAAACTTCCAGGCACTTAAGCCAGATGCTACATCAGTAGCTCTAGAATGCTGACCGATAAGGCTCACTTGGAGCTTGACCACTTCCCCTGGGCAGTGGTCTCTTCCAGGCCTGGCCTCTTTTCCTAGAGGCCAGCCTTCGTAGCCGCTACCTCCCAGATAACAGGCATGAAGGATCTTCCTTTCTGCCAATCTTTTGGTTAAGAACCACCAACTGAAACTCCAGCATATCCTTGGGACCAGACTCTTTGGATAAAGCTAGGTTAGGATCCACTCGTTCCAGGCCGACAGAATAATGTTTATATCAGCCTTAAATGAAACTGAGCATAGGGAACCGCTTTGAATGAAGCCACCATCTTCCCTAGCACCTTAAGCAAAAGGCAAATGTGCCTTGACCACATAGACCAGCTTTTTCATAGCGCTGATTTTGTCTGAGGCCAAAAAACTCTCCTTTTTGGGCTTCCAAACATTCCAAGCTTCTTTCCAAATGAAATAATGTACCTTTAGCCCAGGTTCACACTGGGTACGATTTAGTTCGATTTGAGATGCGATTTTACATGTGAAATCGCATCTCAAATCGGCGGCATTTGCCGGCAATAACACCGTCCTAATCGGTGCGACGCCGCATCTGCGGCGCTGCACCGATTTCAAAAAGTAGTTCCTGTACTACTTTTTGCGATTTCAGGACGCGATTTACATTGACATCTGTGCAGAAACCTGCACAGATGTCTCTGAAATCGCGGCTGAAATCGGGACTGTCAGCGGGAGTGAAATTGTGCGAGTTCAGCTGAACTCGCACGGCTTCACTCCCGCAGCCCAGTGTGAACCAGGGCTTAGACTGGGATCCTAACTCAGGAGTTCCAGATACTTGACCATGCTGGACACACTTAGGTTCAGCCATGCTACTGACTGATCTATCAGCAGCAGTTTGCCTCTGTATGCCATTACTGCTATACCCTGGGCCTTTAGACCTGCTAGAGGCAGGCCCTAGCACCCTGTAAACCTGGGCACAGTGGCTAACCCAAGGGGCAAGACCACTAACTGGAGAAGGTGCTGTTCCCCTGTGAAACGCAGACAACCTCTGCAGTCCCATGTAAGTAAAAACATATGCAAATGGCTCCCCATATGTGTATGTAGCAAGTGTTAAAGCCATATGCCTCTATGGAAGCGTATGTTCATGTAAGCATGAATTCATACAAATATGTTTTAGGAAAAACATAAACACGCATACATATAGCATGTGTGCTATTATGGACGTGTTATGCAACATTGTGCAACATGTACCCATGCAGACACGTATTCCTATGTAAACACAAGGGATCCTGTATAATTAAGGAAACTTAAATTATCTTGCCTCATTATGCAACCATGCAAAATCTAGGCAAACATGCAACTGTGATCAAGCACCCCTGTGTGATCCAGCATGGTTTTCAATCAAGCATTTTAATGCGATTTTAGGCATTTCTGTGAAAACAAGCCTCTCTGTGCGACCAACTATCCTTGGGTAATCAAGGACTTGTGTGATCCGGCAACCTTGTGTGATCTAGCATCTTTATGTAATCAAGCATTTTTATGCGACTTTAGGCATTTCTGTGAAAACAAGCCTTTTTGGTGGGGGAGGCTGCAATGCCTGACAGGGCCGATGGCTCAACTTGTGGGAGGCCTCAAGTCTCTACAGGGAAGGATGGTATTATGCAGCCATGATAAGGGCCACCAGATTTGGTGGCGATACCCAGGTGCCCTTTTATATTCCTGCCCCTGAACATTTTCTACAGGGAGACGAAAGTCCTAAGCTAAAAGCAGAGGAGCTTAACACAGGTGCATCAACAGCTGAACTCAGTCTAGCAAAAAAACAATGCCTGCTAATCTGCACAGCTAGATGCTGAGTAGGCTTCTTAGGTATGTCTGTATCCAACACACATGAGGTGCTTACGTGCCCCAAGCTGCTGTGTCCTTCTGGCTTTACAGAGCTCTGACGTCTGGGCTTTTTTGAAGGGCCGGCCCTGCGTCTGCACCATGAGCCGGCAAACACGTGCACGTGCACCAGCAGCAACCACATTGTCCCCCCGCCTACAAAAGCGTGTCCCCCTCGCGCACGCGCGTGTAGGAAATGGTGGAGGCGGGGGGAGAGAGAGAACCCCCAAGGAGCACCATGGACCCGGACTACGAGGGACTTCCCCACACAACTGTGGCAGAGTCTGAAGCGGAGGAAGTGAGCCACTCAACAGACCGGCTAAAACTGAGCTTTCGTTCCTGGAGAGCATGGTAAGCGAAACACCAGATATGTCTCTTTACTGCCTCTAATGGTGGAACACAGATAAGACATGCAGCTACTCATGAAAGACAATCCCTAAGGTATTTACCTAGGATTGTCTTCACTTACCTTATCCCCGCTGCAGGATACTGCTGATCACAGACAGACCCAATCTTCACCCATCACCGCGGGTTAAGTTAACAGACCTTCAGGAACCAGGATCCAAGACAGGGTTTCCACTCCCCTGGACCTGTACCGCATCCTGCCAGAAATCTTTTGGTATGTGGTTATAACCAAAGTACTGGAACCCAGGATCCAGCCTTCCGAAGAGAGGCATTACAGGCAAAAACCTTGTGCTTCGGATACGAGGTCCCAGGTACCATCAACTTTGGCCCAAGGCACTTTGGATGGATCTGGTTTTTATGAAGGCTATTTAAATCCAGCATGGATCCCTCCAGTGGAGCTCCTCAGAGCACATCTTCACTCGTGACCAACATCTTAGACACTGGCGAAAAAACTGAGGTGCTCCCAATATGGGAGGGGTTATATAGGGAGGAAACTTCCTGTCTAATTGATTACACCAGTGTTCAGCACCTGAAGGTGGAATATAACCACTTAGTAATTACTAGGCTCTGTGTCCTGTGATGTACGATAAAGAAAAAGACCAGACCGACATTCGGCCCATGTGTCTGTCAGACGTGCATGCTGGAAAACCAGCAGCCAACAGACTCTGATCAGTGATCTCAGCCAATGACAGAGAGTGCTAATCCGAGTGTTCTGGGGGGGGGGGATTTGTCCCCCAGTCAGAACACAATAGCTTAGTGCGGGAGATCACTATACTAAACTTCAAACAGTTAGTACAGGGGCTCCAAACAGAGCTGACACTCATAGTGTGTACCAGGCTTTACCCTTACCTTATTAGCAAAACAAGCTTTACTCAAGAGATACCATCAATAACAAAAGAAACCTTTTGAATATGGGATAGAGTGTCTAAAATAAAGAAGTGCACTATAATAGTCCGCTGTTGCCCCTCACGGGTACGGACTACTTCCCGCCAAGAAAGTAAGGGGGTGCGTACCTGCGTTGGGCAACCTCGGACACACTCAAATTGAAAGATATATTGAACGGAAATACCTTATGCCCAATTACAAGAAAAATATGGATCTACTCTAGGGGATATCTGGAGGTATAGTCAAGTCCAACATTTTGTAAGCTCTTTACCGAAACCCCTGCGATCTAAGAGTGAGTTAAACCCATTGGAAAAACTTGTAGAGCGGGGTGGAATAGGAAGACAGGGGTTATTGAATATATATATATATAGGGTATTGATACCCTCAAGAGGATCTGAGACATTGAAAATACTAGAAAGTTTGGAATTAGAATTAAATCAAACTATAACAGAGGAAAAGAAGAGACAAGTCTTAGACCATGTCCATTCCACATCAATAGAGGCAAAAGTAAAATAGATGAATTATAAGCTCCTATCTAAATGGTATTATGTTTCAATGAAACTTCATAGAATAAACAAGGAGACTAACACCCTTATGTTGCAAGAGTGTGGGATAGAGGGAACACACGCCCATATATGGTGGCAATGCTCCCCGATACAGGTATATTGGAGGAAGATATTAAAGCGGATCTCCACCCTAAAGTGAAGATCCGCTGATCCGAACACTCCCCCCCTCCGGTGTCACAATTGACACCTTTCAGGGGGGAGGGGGGTGCAGATAGACATCTGCACCCACTTCCGGCCCAGCATTCACGGGCAAAAGACGGGCATTGCATCACATCCCGTCTCCCGCCCGTTGTGTGCTGGGAACACTCAGCTCCCAGCACACAGCTGGAGCCAATTCGCGGGCGCAGCGCGACTCGCGCATGCGCCGTAGGGAACCGGGCAGTGAAGCCGCAGCGCTTCACTTCTTGGTTCCCTCACCGTGGATGGAGGGGGGAGCAGCAGGGTGACGAGCGATCGCTCATCCTCTGCTGCGGATGGCGCTGGACTCCAGGACAGGTAAGTGTCCTAATATTAAAAGTCAGCAGCTGCAGTATTTGTTGCTGCTGGCTTTTAATATTTTTTTATTTGTGAACCATCCGCTTTAAGGATGAAAATGAAGATTAGCGGATTAAAGGTGAAACAAGATCCCTAATATTGCCTGTTTCCAAATACGGGGATAACAAGGAAAAAATATAGAATGTCTCTGGTCCCATACCTATTGAATGGTGCTAAAGCGCTAATACAAAGGAATTGGAAAGAAAAAAAAAGCACATCAATAAGAGAATGATTAAGAGAGATAGACAGAATTAGATTGATGGAGGAGTTGCTGTCAATTGATGAGTGTAGACCAAAATGTAATAAGATATGGAGAGGATGGAGAGAGTTTAAGGAATCAGAGGTATGTATGGAGGGGATGGAGGATCGAGAATAGGAGGTGTGAAGGGACCTAACTTTTGGGTATCCCTTTTCTTCTTTTTGTCCCTTCCCCCTCCCCCTCTTTATTTCCCCTCTTTTTTGGGGGTTTGGGTCGGTCACTTGGTTGAATATATATATATATATATATATATATATATATATATATATATATATATATATATATATATATATATATATATATATACGTACACATACACAAAATGTATTATTAGATACCAGATTTAAAATATGTTTACTTGATTATATGTTTACTTGATTATATTTCCCCCTTTTCCTTTTTTTTTGGCACTGGGTTGGTGTATATTTTTTTATTTTTATTTTGAATTTTCACAGTAATAGGCTGGGAGTAGGAGATTTCTTAAATTATCATAAATATATTTCTTTATCAACAGAGATGAGAGGTTTGTGCACTAGGAATCTGTTGCCCCCCCCCCTGTCCCACTTTTTTTTGGTACTGAGTAGATACATGTTTAGTTAGTATTCTTATACATTAATAGGCTTGGAGCAGGAGCCTTCTTAAATTACTATAGGTATAGGTATATTTCTTTATCACTATATATTAATTGCTCTAGTAATGCACTTGCACTAGATATCCTTAAACCCCCCCCCCCTTTTTTTTTGTAATGATTATTATAAATCATATTTTTATATTATAAGACACTATGCACTGGCACTTTAGAGAGTATCGATTCTAGAACTGTAGATCCTAAACACATAATATAAGAGGGGGTGAAAATGGGGGACTAAGTCTCTCCCATTTTTCCCCCCTTCTCTTCTTTTATATCTTCTTTTTTTTTTTTTCCTTTCTCTGTTCTCTCTTCTGATCTATTCTGTTTCTTGCCTCCCAACTTTTCTTTCCCCTCTCTTTCCTACTTTGCTAAATCCTCTAATCAGCGGATAGAGACCAGGGGGACCATACGTTGGGGTATATTTTACAAAAGAAGAGTAGACTCTCTAGTATGATTTCTATCAATATTGTTAGTCTATTTTAATGTTGGGTGTATATTGAGACTGTTCATGTGTTATATGTATGTGTGTTTTAAGTATTTTTGTATTAAATATGTATGTATTGTAATGTTGATAAAGATTAAAAAATAAAATTTGGGGGGAAAAATTAGCAAAACAAGCATATAAGCACTGGATCCTGAGAGGTTCAGCTTCCTTTTGGTTTATATCTATGAGGGTAATCCAGATTTCCTTCACTTTTTGGTTTTGCAGACAGCCAAATTGCAAGGGAGGAGGTAATTGTGAGTAATTTTAGTAGCATAATTAGAAGCTTGTGTGATCCCCAAAGTGAACATCAAGTGAACATCCTAGTGCCTTCTAGGGTTAAAAAAATAATAATAATTTGTCTAATTTCCTTGATTAGAGAAGAGTATAGCCAGTGTGCTTGCTCACCGTTTAAAAGATGCATACAAAATATTTTGGAGATAAAAGGATTTTTTTTAAAGTGTTTATTTTGCATAAAGATGCAAAGTACAAAAAAGCTTGAGAGCTCAGAATGACACAAAATTGTTGTATACAGCATTGACAGGGGCACAAGTACCCAGCATTGTACACTCAAGTGATGACCAAGCAAAACCAAAGTTACAGGCAAAAACAAAAAGAACAAAGAAAAGGGGCAAACATACACTCAACCATACACACAAGTGCCCCCCCCCCCCCGGCCCCTCATTTAAATATAGATGCACATACAGCAGTGCCCTAGCACAGTGGTCATCAACCCTGTCCTGCAGGGCCCACTAACAGGCCAGGTTTGCAAGATAACTGAAATGCATCACAGGTGATGTCATTTGCTGCTCAGTGATTGCAGTATTCCAGTCTGCATCTCCCCAAGGTAATACATAAAACCTGGCCTGTTAGTGGGCCCTGCAAGACAGGGTTGATGACCACTGCCCTAGCATATAGCATTTAAGGAGGCCATATATGAGTAAGAGGTCATGGATGATTCCAGACATAATATGGATATTTTTAGGGCATTCTCTGCCATCGTATGTGACTTTGTACTTTGGCAATTCTACAATGATCATACTGAAAAGTTGCATTAAAGATTTTTTTTTAGTTGAGCAATATGGATTTCCTTGCTTGGAAACATATCAAATGATTCATTGTGTGTTTATGAACCAGCTGGACAAAGTCATTCAAGATTTCAAGAAAGCCAACTTCTGATGTTCTGGGACCAGAAAAACCAAGGTTAGATTCTAGTGCGGTGAATAAAGCGATAAATAAGCTGTAAGTTGACGGCAGAACCAAAAAACATCATTTAGATTAGCTCTCCACATCTAACACATGTAGCTTGGCCAATATATAGTGTAAATGGTGTATAAATGTGTCCACTGTAC
Organism: Rana kukunoris; assembly: GCA_029574335.1. Taxonomy (NCBI): domain Eukaryota; kingdom Metazoa; phylum Chordata; class Amphibia; order Anura; family Ranidae; genus Rana; species Rana kukunoris. Next base: position 57,602,614 of record CM056051.1, read on the forward strand.
TGTTTATGTTGGTAAACCAGGTATCTGTTACTTCCTCACAACTATGCTCAGAGAGGTCCAAAATTAATCTCATCTAATTTTGGTAGGAGAGTGAGAAGGGTTGGTATTTTTTAACCTGCAGGGATTGGTAAAAGGTGGTGGTCAAAGTCTTTTCCATAGGCTGGGGAACCAAAGTAGGGATTAGAAAGCCAAACTGGGCATGAAGATTGTGCAGTATAAGTAGATCCTTCAAGAAAAATGTCATGGGGATAGCTGTCCGTTAGTCTTCAAAAGAGAGGAAAGAGTTCCCAGTGAATAGATGCAAGATGTGAGATGTGAGTAATGCCCCTGGAAGTCCACCAGGCAGAGTCTGGATAGGCCAGAGGCTCTTTAAGAAGAAGGTTATCCCACAGGGGGGTATGAGGGGAGATGCCGGCATATGGAAGTGAAAGAATGTGGCCGGCTATTAGACATGTGCATTTGTTTTCGTTAGAATGCATTTCCGTCCGAAAATCAGGTTTTTTCGTTATCGTTTTAACAAACGATAACGAAAGCGCAAGAAACGAAAAGCGAAAGATCCGACATAAAAAATGCTTTATTTTCGTTTTTGTTGCGGTAAAAATTCGATATAGAGAGATTCGACATTATAGGGAAAAGATTCGACATTATAGGGAAAAGATTCGACATTATAGAAATAATAGATCCGACATTACAGAGATTAGATTTCGATTTACGAGAAAATAGATTCGACATTATTACTAGTCATACAACATTAGAATTCTTGTAGGCGGAATATTCGAACGGAAATGTACGATTCGACGTAAAGATTCATAGTTCTGTCGAATATTCTTTTGACCATTCGACAGAAACCAAGTATTATTGGATTTTCAGACGAAAGCTATTCCCCAACGAAAAACGAAATAAATCAAAACGATTTTCGGGAGTAACTAAATAAATTTATTTTCCAAACGAAAACGAAAAAACCAAACAAAATATTCCAGTCTGCACATGTCTACTGGCCATAAGCCAAGCCAAAAGAAAGACGTCCAGTGGAGATTTTCTGTTTCAGGATCAGTGGAAAAGCAAAACAACCTGTCTATAAGGACCTGGGGAAAACCCAAAGGGCAGCCAGTAGGGATGCTGCAGGGCTAAGTAAGGAGTGTTTAATACATATGTTAATTGGGAAGCAATAAAGTAGTTATACAACTCTGGGGCTGCCAAATCACCATCAGCTGTACAGGCTTGCCAGGATGCTGTAGCAAGTGTTTTTCCAGATAAAGGACAAAATGACAGTCAATACGCCGAAAAACCCTACGTGGAAAAAAATTGCTGCAGAATGAAGATTGTATGAAAATGTTGGGAGAAATACAATTTTATTCAGGTTAATGCTGCCAATAAGGTTAAGGTTCATTTCCATTTATGCAAGTATAAGACAAGCATTAAAGGGTGAGAACATTATGCACATTAATACCCAGGTACTGTATTTCAGATGGTCTGTAACTTGCAAATTAGAGAGCTAGACATGGTCATATTGGAAAGAACGACCAATTTGAAAGGCAGATGTTTTATCCCATGTCAAGGGCAGCAGAGAAGGGGTCAAATAGCCAGTGTTGACCCTTTCCATTCCGCTGGTAACCCATCTAGTCCAGGGGTCTTATCGGAGGGGAGAGAGATCATACAAGCAAATATCTCATCCAACATAATAGGGTTGTCTAACATCTGTCATTGAATTGGGGTAGGGGAAGGTGGGGATAGGGGAGAAATAAGGGTGTTGACACCGGGAAGATCAAAAGGGGGTTTGTCTTGGTACAAATGCTTATAAATAGACAAAAGCAGGACTGATTTCTAGAGGACCAGAAACCAGTGCTTTCTCTGGACTAAAAATATCAGAAATAGGGGAAATGTGAGAGCCTGGATGTGAAAAAAATGTCAAAGCTTTTCCATTCTTCCCACCATGCTTAGCTATTCTGGCAGAATGATATAAATGTTTTTTTTTGTCAATTTAGCCTTCTGCAACTAAAATTGCTTGGTAGCAGGGAGAGGGATCAGCAATGCATTGCCGTTTAGCTGGAAATTGGTTTAGGAGTGAGTCGTCCTGTGTTTTATGATAGGATCAGTGAGAGGCAATATGATTGAAGAAAGCACTCCTAGTTACAGCCTTAAAAGCTTCCCAGGTAATGGGTAGTTTAGGAAAATCTGCATTGAGATCCCAAAAAAGTTGACATATCCTTGTGCACTCTCTCCTGCATGGCAGCATTAGAAAATCAAAGAGAGCTTTGGGGAGTTATCTGAAAGTATGTGGGACAAAAATAATTATTGTGTGGCATATGGTAACAGATCAGGGATGGCCAGAGCACAATCCAATTGAGATAAAGCTCCATACATGTTCAATTGGCAGGAGTATTCTCTTGGGGTATGACATTTCTACCGCCATATATCATTATAGCCACAAGCTCTACACCAATTAAAGTGTTTTTTACCCTTAAAAAATATATATATATATAAATATATATATATATATATATATATATATATATGTATATATATATATATATATATATATCCTGTTCCCATAAAGCATGTTATACTGCAATGTGTATGTGGTGTGTAATTCGGCTCCTCCCATCATCTAAAAAACCTGGCTGATACTGCCTGGCTATGCCCTCCCCCCCTGTAAACTGACCACGTTTTATCATGGCTGCTGAGCCCTGACACCGTGGTCAGTTTACGTGCCTCTGTCATTCGCTGTCTCCTGTCCTTCCTCTGTCCCCCTCACCCCATCCCTCCCTGACTTTCAGGGTGTGTGTCAGCCCCCCCCCCCCCTCCTGCTGTTGAAGTTTCATTAGAGGTTTTATACCATCCTCTGTGATGAATAATCCCGAGTATGTGCCTTTTAAAAAATAAGACGTTCTTTACCTGTTTTCAGAGCGCCGCTCTCCTCCTCCCCTCCCGACTTACATCAGCGGGGGTTTATCTGCCCTGCCGCTGCAGCTGTTAGACCGGGAGAGCAGAGAGGCGACGGGACACGTGAGTGCCGATCAGCGCTCTGAAAGCAGGTAAATAAAGTGGCTTAACAACCACTTTAATAACACATCTGGGTTCTGACTGAAGAGGGTGAAGCCTGTTCAAATCAGGATACAGCAGATAAAATGATTTTTAAACATGGTGTGAGTGTTGAAGTATGCAGCCCTATCTGCCCCAAGGAAGCATAGCTGTGCATGCAGAAAATAGCTAGACCCACTTTTTCTTGCAGCCTATCTGTAACCTGTGTCTTAAAAAAGTGTAGATTAGAAAAACAAAATAGCGGAGCCTCACTTCCTACCTTCTTTGGTAATATGAAGCTGCAGTTTATCACTCATCACTGTTAAGACAAAAAAAACTATCAAACTCCAATCTAAACCTTGGCCCAGATTTACAGAGCGATTACGCCTGCGCAACAGGAGATGCGCGTGCGTAAGTCTAAATGTGCGCGTGCGTTTCGATGCACGGCATCCCCAAAACGAGATACGCAAGAAATCTACTTTTTGTCCAGCGTAATTTCGTTAGACAGGCGCATCCGTCCGCGAAAAACTGCGCTAGACAGACAATTGATTTGCTAGTCAAATATGCTAATGAGGGACTTACGGGGATCCACAAAAGAACGTTAGGGCAGCGCAGGCTACGCAGTGTGCGCAACAGCAAAATGTCCTGTCTAAAATTAGACCGTATAAAAGCTGGTCTAAAAAGAGAAAGATAAAGCAACACTGTTAGTGAGGAGCTCAGCAGTCACACGTGTTGCACAACAATCTGTATGCCAACATGCCAGGGGCATCGTCGCGCATAGCTATACTACTGACTTTAGATGAACAAAGAAGGATGAGGGCACTGAGGAGGGCACTAAGGAGGGCACGGGAGATGTTTTTTTTTTTTTTTTACTTTTTATTTGCTAATATAAACTTTACCATTTAATCTAATCTAATACAATATTCCTATCTGATACAAGCCCCTCACTCTTCACTTAATATATCACACATGCATAGACATCTTTGGCATGAGTAATTCTGAGATGTCTCGCATCTTCAGATTCACCCCTCATGCCATCATGGAATTAACCACAACCTTGCAGGAGGACATCAGCAGCCCAACACATGGCACTACTCATGACACCCATGACAGCTACATATACAATCTTAGCCCCATCCCCACAGATTTCGAACAGAACATGTATGGGGACAGCTGGCTGGTTGGTGAGTGACATGGGTGGCAGGCATGACTGTCCCCCCCCATGATGCACACATCACAAGGGGCACATGCACTACTAACATCCTCCTGTCTTTTCCCTTCAAGGTGACTCTGCATATGCACTGGGACCCCATCTCATGACCCCATCTCATGCCAGCTCACATATGCATCTTTGCACGTTAAACACACACATTAATCATGGCACAATGAGAATGCATGCATGCACACCACTGTGGTCCCTAGCACAGACACATCACATCCTCATCACATTTGATTGGCACAAGCCCACCATGCAGGACTTGTGAGCAGCAACGCCATGCCACGGCTCCAGTTATGTCACTGTACATTCATACACCATTCACACAGACCTGGGGATCACTTCTCCACCACAAATGAGGGTGACACCCCTTTTCCCGCAGGAATATCACTCCCACATTCCAAAATCATACACAAACAGAACCAAAAAAATAAAATAAATGACGAGCAAAAATAAAAGATGCCCAGCAAAAATATAATTTAAACAAAATAACAACAAAGAAAACACATAAAAGACAAAAATCACTCTGCAAAACAGTCCCCAAATATCTCAAAGACACGTCACAAACAAACAAACAAACGCTAATAAACAAAAGCACCTTGCTGTATAGGAAGGGATACAAAGGGATGTACTTTTGCAAAGGAAGTGCATTTGTGTCTGTCTATTTATGCTGTTTGCGTAGTTCACTAAGTTGCCCTAGTCCACTTCCAATTTCACTGATTGCGCCGTTCCCGAGTTGTGAGCATGCGCACAGAGGTGCTGACCATGGTCTGCTTCAAGCGCGCATGCGCGAGCCGGCCGGCCCTTCATTTGCATGGGGTCACGGCTCATTTCAATGTAACACGCCCACGTCCTTCCCAATTTGTATTACTCCGCCTTACGCCTCTGAAATATGTGCATGTGCAATTTTCTGCGCAAAAGCTACGAGAATAGGGTGATTACGCGGCTACATTGAGCAAGTCTAACGTAACGTCTAACGTAAAGGCGGTGCGCTACGCCGGTCCAATAATGCGCAGATGTACCTGAATCTGGCCCCTTATTTTCATGTGGGAAAACAGATGCAAACTAACAATCATTATGTACGCTGGGATGTAACCAGTGAGTATCATGGAAGTTATCATTGTTTCATGTATAGGGTAAGCGTTGGCACAGTGGGTACAACATAGTTGTATCTGCCCAATTATTGGCCCGTGTATGGGTAAATTAGTAAAAAAAATACACTCACCAGATTATAAAACATATGCAAATACCTCCTTTAGTATATAACCGTCTTTATCTGATTAGGTTTGCGTCTCCTCAACCAACAACATATGTAGATTTATATATATAAATGTAAACTGCATATTACAATGAAGATGAATGATAATTTCCATCTGTTTTTAGTTTACATGCTAAATCCTAATTAGCCAGTTGTACATATGTTCTATAATATGGTGGTAAGTTTCATCAAAGAAAAAAAAGTAGGGGGGGGGGGCGGCGGGTTGTCATGTGTAGGGTGAACTTGTCATAAATTACTCGAGCGTCGTCATCACACCCACATAAAATATGAGTCTAGTACCACATGAATTCTGACCTTATTTTATTACTTGTTATTTGAGATGGGAGTTTTTGAGCCTGATTCATATTAGATTAGGGAGTAAGATTAGGTTATATATATTACCAGAAAGGTTCGCTAACAACTGAACTGAAAAAGAGAAAAGCTAAACTCATCAAACTAATAATTTTGAAATTATTAGCAGTCAAAAACTGCTTTATCACTCATACGCAGACGATACGCAACTGTATTTCCGCATTTGCAATAAAAAGGATCACCACCCCAATCTAGAGACATGCCTCTCTTTGATAGAGGACTGGATGACAAAGAGTTATCTTAAACTCAACGGAGCGAAAACAGAACTTCTCCTGTTTCACGCCAAGCGTAAGAATCTACCTGCAACAACTTGGAGTCCCCCACCCATTCTAGGGAAAATCATCACCCCCTGTGCCAAAGTCAAAAGTCTCGGGGTCATTTTCGACTCCTACATGACAATGGACGCACAAATAGGGTCAGTTGTCAGCGGATCTCACCATCTGCTGCGCCTACTACGTAGACTCATCCCTTTTATTCCCAAAGAAGACATTGCGGTCGTTGTGGGAGCAATTGTGAACTCCAGATTGGACTATGCAAATGCCCTTTACCTCGGACTCCCTAAGTACCAAATCGCTTGTCTACAAGTCGTTCAAAATACGGCCGCCAGACTTGTGACTGGGAAAAAACCCTGGGAATCAATCTCACCTTCACTGAGATCCCTTCACTGGCTGCCAGTAAAAGACAGAATCACTTTTAAAGCACTCTGTCTAACGCATAGATGTATTAATGGGAATGCTCCCCATTATTTATGCGAAAAAATAAAAGCTCATAATCCCAATCGCGTCCTGCGATCCACCAATCAAAATCTACTCCAGATACCGAAAGCCAACTACAGGTCCAAAGGAGATAGAAGATTCGCGGTCCAAGGTCCCAGACTATGGAACGCTTTACCAACCAGCATTCGGTTGGAGGAGAACCACTTAGCCTTCAGGAGAAAGATCAAGACTCATCTCTTTTGATACCAAAGGAGACAGGAACAACAAGCGCCCAGAGGCGATTTAGTTCGCATGTGCCGCGCTATATAAGTTTTCATTCATTCATTCATTCATCAAGTGGTTAATAGATATGGAATTTCCGCTGTAATGGGATGGATGCCTAGAAATTTAAAAACACTTTAAACAGCCTATAAAAAGCAAATTACTGAGTCTAGGTCTCTAACAATAGTTGCCAATATATTGGTATACCATTCCATGGTTCAGAAAACAAAACAAAAGCAAAAATGTGTTAAAATTACTGAGAAACAGCAAACATTGTTGCAAAATATCACTGTAAATTAACCGCTTAAGGACCTCCGCACGACTATTTATGTCGGCAGAATGGCACTGCTGGGCACATGGACATACAGGTACGTCCCCTTTAAGATGCCCAGCCACGCTCGCTAATAATTTATTAACCGCTTGACGACCAGCCGCCGCAGTTATACGGCGGCAGGTCGGCACTCCTGCGCGAGAGCCCGTAGCTCTACGTCGCCACTTTTGACGGCCACTAGGGGGCGCGTTTGCACGCCCCCCGCTCGCCCCCGAGTCCCGTGCGTGTGCCTGGCGGCCACGATCGCCTCCGGGCACACGCGATCGCTCAGTACAGAGCGGGGAACGGGAGCTGTGTGTGTAAACACACAGCTTTCGTTCCTGTCAGTGGGGGAAACGCTGATTTTCTGTTCATACAATGTATGAACGGAAGATCAGTGATTTCCCCTAGTAAGTCCACCCCCCCCCATACAGTTAGAACACAAATAGGAACACACTTAACCCCTTCCCCACCCCCTAGTGTTAACCCCTTCACTGCCAATGGCATTTTTATAGTAATCCAATGCATTTTTATAGCATTGATCGCTAAAAAAATGCCAATGGTCCCAAAAATGTGTCAAAAGTGTCCGCCATAATATCGCAGTACTGAAAAAAACGCTGATCGCCGCCATTACTAGTAAAAAAATAAAATAAAAATAAAAATGCCATAAAACTACCCCCTATTTTGTAAACGCTATAACTTTTGCGCAAACCAATCAATAAACGCTAATTGCGATTTTTTTAACAAAAAATATGTAGAAGAATACGTATCGGCCTAAATTGAGGAAAAAAATTTTTTTTATATATTTTTGGGGGATATTTATTACAGAAAAAAGTAAAAAATATTGCATTTTTTTCAAAATAGTCGCTCTGTTTTTGTTTATAGCGCAAAAAATAAAAACCGCAGAGATGATCAAATACCACCAAAAAAAACTCTATTTGTGGGAAAAAAAAGGACGCCAATTTTGTTTGGGAGCCACGTCGCACGACCGCGCAATTGTCAGTTAAAGCGACGCAGTGCCGAATCACAAAAAGTGCTCTGGTCTTTGGACAGCAATATGGTCCGGGGCTAAAGTGGTTAAATAATAATTAAAATGCCATAAATCTATCCCCTATTTTGTAGACGCTATAACTTTTGTGCAAACCAATCAATTGATGCTTATTGGGATTTTTTTTACCAAAAACACGTACAGAGAGTCCCCGAGTTACGAAGATCCGACTTGCGAACGACTCCTACTTACAAATGGGAGGCTGCGTGGCCAATTTTCGACGGCGGGCACATTTGACTAAACCTTTTCGATGGCAGGCACATTCGATGGAACATCGGAAAACGACGTATCTGCCGTTCTGCGCATGCACGGCCACTTTTCGACGGCAGTCACATTCGATGGGACATCGGAAAATGATGTGTAGCGCTACCCCGAAGGAGCCGCTGGTTAGATTTGGGACCGGCTGTTACCTCTGTAGCTTGTCTGGGGGTATGATGAAAAGTAGATGGTGTGAGCAATGATAGAATGTCCAAACAGCAAGGTGTCATTTTCTGTGCTTTTATTCTTATGCCAACACGGCAACAGGTATCTTCAGGTGAAAAAAGGAAAGGTGGTGAAAGAAGAAGTTGCAGGTGCAGGCCTTAACTATGTACAAAAGCAGTCCTGCTTCAACAATACCTTTGCTTCGTCGGCACTCCAGCCGGAGTGGGTGTAGTGTACCCGGACAGTCTCTCTCACAGAACTGGCAGCCGGAATATCACTCGGAACCCTGAGAAGGAAGCAAGCCTCTGCCACAGACTTGGCTATAGGAGAGGTACCTCTGCCACAGGCCCTTGCTCTGGAACGTAACTTGGTGGAGCGATTCCTTCTCAGTAAAGTAGTTTGCCTGAATTGTCTTCAGGTAGGTCTTGATTTTGGGTGATCGACTGACAGGTTACCATAGAACAAACTCCCAGTGTCCGGTCACCTTGATCCCCGATGGCTTGTCTGGGCCTCATTGGATCGCCTGCCTTGGGGCTCTCCTCAGACTGACTCTTCGCTTAGAAGTGTGGACCCAGTAAGTCACTGGGGCCTCTCTGCAGCTTTAGTTGCTCCGGTCCACGAGGGCCCAGAGTCGTGCGTAGCACGTGCGCCCCGGCCTGGTAGGCCATAACGCCGGGGCCCGTGATGTGCGCACACCCTAAAGGTGGGTGCCGCACCCAGATCCAACCTCGAACTCCCGACCCCAAGATGGAGCCCTAAAGAAGTACCCTCTCCCAGCATGCCCCGTGGGGGAAAACCTCCTCTGATTGGCTGCTGGCAAGAAGGCGCTGTGGCTGGTCTCCACTGCTGCCACCTGTCGTTCCAAGATGGTAAGGTACCTTTGGAACACAGGATGACACAACAGCACAGCACAGCACTAAACTAACATAAATCATGTGGATGAGAGCTGTGTAACTCTCTTATCCCCCTCTAAATTTGAACAGTGTCCGCACTTGAAAGTACAGGGGAGCTACAGACGTATCTGAAATTCTGTGCATTGCTGTTCCGACCAACAAACATATTCGACTACAGTCCCTAACCCATTCGTATATCGTGGACTGCCTGTAGTAGAAGAAATACGATTTTTTTACTAGGTGTGTTTTATAACAGAAAGTAAAAAATTTGTTTTTTTTTTAAAAATGTATCAGTCTTTTTAGTTTATAGCGCAAAAAAATAAAAACCGTAGAGGTGATCAAATACCACCTAAAGAAAGCTCTATTTTTGGGAAAAAGGACATCAATTCTATTTGGGCACAGCGTCGCATGAGCGCACAATTGTCAGTAACGCAGTGCCGGATCGCAAAAAATTGCATGGTCATGAAGGGAGGTAAACCTTCTGGTGCATAGATTTTACATTTACCGGCCAAAAATAAAAAATACAATTCTTAATAAAAAAAAAAGGATTTATTTTTCTTAGTTCCTCTTTAGCAAAGCCTATGAAGCCGTACGGTTTTCTTAAAAAAAAAAAAAAACATTAGTCTTTCTGAAATGTTTGTCCTTTGGCACATAACATCGCATAACGTAACAGGACGGCATTAAGACTGTACAATGGGCATATTGAAAAAATGGGAAATTCTGTCTTTGCAAAATATATATGCTGTTGCAAGAGTTTATAAATAAAATATATATATATAATTTACTCTGTGGTAAGTTTCATCTTCACTAAACAATGGTTTGAACTGCCACCTACAGCACAGTTGTCAAAGCCTTATTGCTTGCTAGAACACTGAAAAGTACAGAATTTCACAACTCCCCTGAGGGATCTCCAGGTTGCACTCTCCTGTTCAAAATACTTAAATGAAATCAAAAAGACACAGTATTAACCGTAAACTCAACAGTTACAGTTTTATGTATTGTGTGTCCCCAGATGAGCATATGTAATATAATTAATGCAAAAAAGAACAAAAAACAAACTATTGCAGCTTATACATGGTGGCTGCATAGGTTTTCTTTTTTCAGATTAAATTTGTTTTAGCAAGTACAGATAATACCTGTTGATCTTGCCAGAAATGCTGCGTTCATGCCACACCAGTGAGGTGACCTGGAAGCATAAACCGTGTTATCTAATTTGCATAAACTTAATCCCATTACCCCCTCCCCTATGTAATGGAGATGACCGGTCCCTGCTAAACTGGACGAGAATTGAATCATCTATGGCCAGTTTAAGGACAGTAGGCTTCAATAGATTGAAGTTTTGTTTTAATATATGCTTTTACGGGACTTTACACTAATGCAGCATTGGGAGCATGTAGTACAGCTATGTCATTGCCGGCATGTCACCAATAACCATGGCTGTTTATCACGTGATCGGCTGTGTCCATTCACAGCTGATCACAAATTAAACACAGAGCGGTAACTGACTGTTACCAGCTCTTCTCTCCTCACACACCATTTCCAGTGTGAGGAGAGAAGAGCCAGGGATTAGTGAGTTTTCGATCTGTGTCTGTCAGCGTACTGAACCAAGCACAACAAGAGAACCTGTCACATCGCTCACATCAGAAGTGTACAGCCCTTATCAGTGCCCATCAGCAGTATTATTGTCGCCCCCCCAGTGTACCTGTCACTCATCAGTGCCCATAAAGTGCACCTGTCACCCATGAGTGCCCATAAAGTGCACCTGACACCCATCAATAACTGTCAGCAGTGTACCTTTCGCCCATCAGTGACCGTCAGCAGTGCACCTGTCGCACATCAGTGACCTTTAGCAGTGCACCTGTCGCACATCAGTGACCTTTAGCAGTGCACCTGTCGCACATCAGTGACCGCCAGCAGTGCACCTGTCGCACATCGCCTATAAGTACCATCATCAGAATACCCATCACACAGCCATCCATCACCAGAGTACTCATCTCACAGCCACCATCACCAAAGTACCTATCACACAGCCACCATCACCAGATTGCCTGTCCTACGGCCCCCCATCAAAAGAGTATCCATCACACTGCCACCATCAGCAGTCCCAGCCATGTTCAAAAAAGTTTACACCAGTGAGGCATCTCAGATCCTAAGCATGACTGATGATTTCTCACAGTTTCCAGTTCGGTGTTGGAACCCATTGAAAGAAGTGGATCGGCGACCAAATCGGAGGAAGAAAAAGTTCCCTCCTAAAAGGCGTCCCATACCGCTCAGAACACAAGGCAGCCACCAGCAAAAGACCCCAGGAAGAAATGCCCAGACCCAGTAACATTGCTGGAGTATCACATCCCCAAGTACCAGCAATGGAGTGTGAAATCACCCAAGTACCAGCCCCGGAGTGTCAAATTCCCCAAGTACCAGCACTGTAGTGTCAATACCCCCAAGAGTCAGGGCCAATACATACTTCCCAGATGCTCTTGCCAACCCAACATGGCTGCCTTCCAACTCGGAATCAGCAAGCATTCCCCCTTTCACCGCACAGCCATGTGTGCAGCCAATACTAAAAAAAAATCTGAAATTGATTTGTTTTATTTTTTTTTGTCCGACACTTTACTCCACTTTATTGTGGACCAGACAAATCTATTTGTCTAGCAGTATATTGCTAATTAACCCCGGTTCATCCTATGCCCGTCCGTATGAGTGGAGACATCTGAGTTTGGAGGAGTTTAAATTGTTTATGGGCCTCACCCTTAACATGGGGCTTACTGTAATGCTCAGGTCCTCCTAAAAGATGATCACGCGCTTCCTTCATTTCAGTGACAATACCCAGTGCCCTCCCTGAGATCATCCCAATTATGAAAAATTATAATTTTTTTCCCCCACAAATTTGCTGAACTTTATGTTCCTGATCAAAATAAAAGTGTGGATGAGTCCATTGTAGACTTTACTGGCTGGCTAGGAATAAAACAATATATTCCAAGCAAAAGGGCCAGATATGAAGTCAAATTCTATAAGCTATGTGAAAGAGTCACAGGATATCCGTTTGTGTTCCGCATATATGAAGTAAGAGATTCCCAGCTCCAGCCCCCTGAGTGTCTGACCTACATTTGCACAACTGGAAAAATTGTATGGGACATGGCATACCCACTTCTACAAAAAGGCAATCACATCTACCTAGATGTATACCTATACTGTGCAAAAAAAAAAAAGGATCTGTGGTATCTCCGGAAAGAACAGGAAGGGCTTCCCACAATCTTTAGTGAACACAAGGCTAAGAAGGGGGGAATCAGCAAGTCTGAGAAATGAGAAAGTGCTGGCCTTGAAGTGGAAGCATAAGAAGGATATATATATGCTGTTCACGATCTATAATGACACTTTTTTTTTTCAACTGTACTGTTCAAAAACCTGCATGCGTCACAGATTATATTCTTTACAGGGGGGGGGGGGGGGGTATAGCCCTATTTGGCAACAAGGAGGTCCTATTTCTAGTATAAGAAAGTTGCAATTTATCATATTCATTTGACCATTTACAATGCTTATGTCACCTACACCAAATCCATGGAAAGACCCTTCCTAAAATTCATAAAAGAAATAGGCACGTCCCTCATTTACCAGCAAAGACAGCCCCCCCCCCTAGAAAACCTTCTCTCTGATGCCGTCAGCCGACTTCGGGCCAGATTCAGGTAGAGTTGCGCTGGAGAATTTCAATATGCGCCGCGTAACTGTCAAGATGCGCCGTTGTATCTCCGCGGCCGTACCCACCAAACTAGATGCGACAGAAAACGGGCTTTCCCCGACCAGCTTAACTTTCCGACGCCAGAGTATCGTCAGTGCATAGTTTTGCTTGGCGCATCAGTCGCGTCAATTGATTTCCCCTGCAAATATGCAAATGAGGGAGATTTCTCGATTCGCGAACGGATTAGCACCATACGCTGGCTACATGCGCATATGTCGTCCGTCCGTCGCAAAGTTATTTCTACAAATAGCTGCTTTATCTTTACTCCAGACGGCCACAGGTCAGCAGGAGAGCAGCTACAGCAGCGTTTCCGACGATAAGAGCTAGCTGAGCACCCCCACTTGCAGGACAACACCTCTGTCCCTGCTTGTCTGTCAACTTTTACAGCCATGGAGGAAGACATCATAGGTCTCCATAGCCGAGATGACGGCTGACAGCTCCTGGCCCTTAAAGTTCAGCTTTCTCCTGTGTTTGCGGGGAACGGGAGCAGCCATCTCAGAACAAAAGTAACTTCACTGCGGGGAGGGGGAACAGGATATACTTTAGTGCCGGAATGGCGCATCTACGGGCGCATTTAAACGTCCAACGGAACACATTGCGCTGTTGTTTCCAAGGAAGTGGTGCCGACGGAAGTTGTGAGCATGCGCACAGGGGGCCGAGTGAAGCCTCACTCACTGCGCATGCTCCGTGGATGATGTGCTGAACGTAAGCCTCTGCGCTGGGCTCCGCCCATCATTTACATATGATCACACCCACTTCCACTTGCGTTGGGTTGCGCCAACGCATCTTCGTTACTCCGTCGCAAAGTAATGGCCATGCGCTTGGTGAATGCTGTACTTCACTCGCTAGTTTGCGTCAGCGCAGCGTATATGCGTTGCGCTACGCTGGCAAAAAGATGCGCGCATCTACCTGAATCTGGCCCTTCATGAGCGTCATTTCCCAGAGAGCACTCCATCACCTAAGCAGGCCGAAGATGCCAAAAAATATGTTGTGTATGCAGCAAAGGAGGAGTTAGAACAGATACCAGCTACAATTGTCCCCAGTGTCCCTCTCAACCTGGCCTATGAATTGGAGAATGCTTCCAACGTTTTCACACATCCTTAAAATATTAGCCCATATTTGTAACCATTTCCCTATTTTCAACATCTGACCATTTGCCTGCTTCTGCAAATAACCGTGCCGTCCCCGTGCCCAGGCCATCTTACTGAGCGGGCACACCTGGGCACAGCCCAGGGGCCCGACGTTTGCTGGGGCCCAATCAGGGCCAGACATTTCAAGCAGCATCTGACTCACTCCCTCCCGCGCGGCTTCAGCTTTTGTTTCCTGTAATCCGCCGCTCTCTGCGCTGCAAACATCGGGACATTGGCCAGTGAGGAGCAGCAGGGCTGTCTATCATTGTGCGGGTCGGATGGGGATGCGGCTAGCTTTGCAGATCCTGCCCGCTTGAACTGTCAACTCGTTTGTTTGCCCGCTCACCTGTCTGAACTGCCCGCCTGAATCCCCATAACGCCCGCCCGCTCACCTGTTTGAACTGCCCGCCTGAACCCCCAGACCGCCCGCCCATGTGTCTGAGCCTCCTGCTGCTCATCTGCCTGGACACATGTCTGAAAAGCTGCCGCCTGTCTGCCCAGCCACCCACCAGCGCTCGGAGGGAGATGTATGAGACAACCAGGAGCAAGTGTGTGCAGGTAAGCTAATTGCCAGAGCAACAGGGAAATGGGACTGCAGCAGGCTGGGAGTGAGAAAGCGCTTAACAGTGCTGTGTCCACCGATGCAGGTGGGGGATAGGGGGAGTCAGTGGCAGTGAAAGTTATCCTCCACCGTGCATTGTCCTCATGGCAGTGATATTTTAACCCACCTATCCCTTCTATATCTGTGGTAATGTCAGAATTATTAATTCCCTCCCCCCTACATTGGTGGTCATGGAAGGGGTTCATTTTTAATGCTACTGACCACCAATGTAGGGGGAGGGGTTAATAATACTGACATTAATCCTGGGGGTCTTTAATGCGTCCACTGACCTCAATGCTGGGGGTCTTTAATGCGTCCACTGACCTCAATGCTGGGGGGTCTTTAGTGCGTCCACTGACCTCAATGCTGGGGGTCTTTAGTGCGTCCACTGACCTCAATGCTGGGGGTCTTTAATGCATCCACTGACCTCAATGCTGGGGGTCTTTAGTGCGTCCACTGACCTCAATGCTGGGGGTCTTTAATGCGTCCACTGACCTCAATGCTAGGGGTCTTTAGTGCGTCCACTGACCTCAATGCTGGGGGTCTTTAGTGCGTCCACTGACCTCAATGCTGGGGGTCTTTAATGCGTCCACTGACCTCAATGCTGGGGGGTCTTTAGTGCGTCCACTGACCTCAATGCTGGGGGTCTTTAGTGCGTCCACTGACCTCAATGCTGGGGGTCTTTAATGCATCCACTGACCTCAATGCTGGGGGTCTTTAGTGCGTCCACTGACCTCAATGCTGGGGGTCTTTAATGCGTCCACTGACCTCAATGCTAGGGGTCTTTAGTGCGTCCACTGACCTCAATGCTGGGGGTCTTTAGTGCGTCCACTGACCTCAATGCTGGGGGTCTTTAATGCGTCCACTGACCTCAATGCTGGGGGGTCTTTAGTGCGTCCACTGACCTCAATGCTGGGGGTCTTTAGTGCGTCCACTGACCTCAATGCTGGGGGTCTTTAATGCATCCACTGACCTCAATGCTAGGGGTCTTTAGTGCGTCCACTGACCTCAATGCTGGGGGTCTTTAATGCGTCCACTGACCTCAATGCTAGGGGTCTTTAGTGCGTCCACTGACCTCAATGCTGGGGGTCTTTAGTGCGTCCACTGACCTCAATGCTGGGGGTCTTTAGTGCGTCCACTGACCTCAATGCTAGGGGTCTTTAGTGCGTCCACTGACCTCAATACTGGGGGTCTTTAATGCGTCCACTGACCTCAATGCTGGGGGTCTTTAATGCGTCCTCTGACATCAATTCTGGGGCTTATTAATGCATCCACTGATACATGGGCAAGGCAAAGGGGGTGGAGTCGGGGGGGGGGCAGCAAACTGAGACGTTGCCTACGGTGTCAAAAATCCTTGCACCAGTGCTGGCCATCAGGTACCTGGCTGTACACACATGCCCGCACACTGGGGTGAGCAGAGGAGCAAAGGAGGGACTGCAGGAAGGGACAGCGCTATGTGGTCTGTCTCAGACCCCCTCATCCTCTGCCTCTCAGACCCCCTCATCCCCAGCCTCTCAGACCCCCTCATCCTCTGCCTCTCAGACCCCCTCATCCTCTGCCTCTCAGACCCCCTCATCTTCTGCCTCTCAGACCCCCTTATCCTCTGCCTCTCAGACCCCCCCCATCCTCTGCCTCTCAGACCCCCCATCCTCTGCCTTTTTCAGACCCCCCTTTATCCTCTGCCTTTTTCAGACCCCCCTTTATCCTCTGCCTTTTTCAGACCCCCCTTTATCCTCTGCCTTTTTCAGACCCCCCTTTATCCTCTGCCTTTTTCAGACCCCCCTTTATCCTCTGCCTTTTTCAGACCCCCCATCCTCTGCCTTTTTCAGACCCCCCATCCTCTGCCTTTTTCAGACCCCCCATCCTCTGCCTTTTTCAGACCCCCCCATCTTCTGCCTTTTTCAGACCCCCCCATCTTCTGCCTTTTTCAGACCCCCCCATCTTCTGCCTTTTTCAGACCCCCCCATCCTCTGCCTTTTTCAGACCCCCCCATCCTCTGCCTTTTTCAGACCCCCCCATCCTCTGCCTTTTTCAGACCCCCCCATCCTCTGCCTTTTTCAGACCCCCCCATCCTCTGCCTTTTTCAGACCCCCCCATCCTCTGCCCAGAGGCGTAACTAGAAACTTCAGGGCCCCGGTGCAAGAAATCATGAAGGCCCCCCCCCCTGAAAAGTATGATTTTGATACTATATTTTTTTCCATTGTACAACAAAGCAAAACATTTCTGTTTCCGATTTCAACTTTAAAGGGGGTGGTGGTGGTGGCACTGGAGGGGGGGTGGTGGTGGTGGCACTGGAGGGGGGGTGGTAGTGGTGGTACTTGAGGGGGGTGGTAGCGATGGTACTTGAGGGGGGGGTGGTAGCGGTGGTACTTGAGGGGGGGGTGGTAGTACTTGAGGGGGGTGGAAGTACTTGAGGGGGGTGGTGGCGGTGGTACTGGAGGGGGGTAGTAGTAGTGGTACTGGAAGGGGGGGTGATAGCAGTGGTACTGGAAGGGGGGGTGATAGCAGTGGTACTGGAAGGGGGGGTGATAGCAGTGGTACTGGAAGGGGGGGTGATAGTAGTGGTACTAGAAGGGGGGGTGATAGTAGTGGTACTAGAAGGGGGGGTGATAGCAGTGGTACTGAAAGGGGGGGTGATAGCGGTGGTACTGGAGGGGGGCCAATAGTGGTGGTACTGGAAGGGGGGTGATAGCAGTGGTACTGGAGGGGGGCTGATAGCAGTGGTACTGGAGGGGGGGGTGATAGCGGTGGTACTGGAAGGGGGGTGATAGCAGTGGTACTAGAGGGGGGCTGATAGCAGTGGTACTGGAGGGGGGCTGATAGAGGTGGTACTGGAGGGGGGGGGGTGATAGCAGTGGTACTGGAAGGGGGGGTAATAGCAGTGGTACTGGAAGGGGGGGTGATAGCAGTGGTACTGGAAGGGGGGGTGATAGCAGTGGTACTGGAAGGGGGGGGTGATAGCAGTGGTACTGGAAGAGGGGGGTGATAGCAGTGGTACTTGAAGGGGGGGTGATAGCAGTGGTACTGGAGGGGGGTGATAGCAGTGGTACTAAAAAGGGGGGGGGCGATAGCAGTGGTACTGGAAGGGGGGGTGATAGCAGTGGTACTGGAAGGGGGGGTGATAGCAGTTGTACTGGAAGGGGGGGTGATAGCAGTGGTACTGGAAGGGGGGGTGATAGCAGTGGTACTGGAAGGGGGGGTGATAGCAGTGGTACTGGAGGGGGGGGGTGATAGCAGTGGTACTGGAAGGGGGGGTGATAGCAGTGGTACTAGAGGGGGGTGGTGGTGTTAGGGATCGATTGCAGTGCAAAATGTCACAACTTACCGCCAGTTAATCAATCCCCCACAGAAAAGATCCTTCACCGTGCCTCCTCCAGGAATGCCTTGCCTCATGGGTAGATGGATCGTAGACGAGACAGCAGGTACTCCACGCAGAGGGGAGAGCTCCTCCCCCGCCTTCACTCAATTGGTCTGCTGATCTTTATTATTCAGTGTGTGCACACACACAGCCTGTCTCAGCGCCGCGCTGCCTCTGCCTTTTCTCTCTCCCCTCAGCGGGCGAAAACCCCCCTCCTCGCGGCATGGATAAACACTGTCTGTCACACACACTGGACAGTCAGGTGGGCCGCTTGCGCGGCGGAGGGCCCCTCACAGTCACACGAACGGGCGGTCGGCGGGCTCCCTGAAGGCGGCGAGAACTACAGGGCCCAGTGCGACTGTTGCGACAGTGAAAATTCCGCCACTGCCTCTGCCTTTTTAAGACCCCCTCATCCTCTGCCTCTCAGACCCCCTTATCCTCTGCCTCTCAGACCCCCTCATCCTCTGCCTCTCAGACCCCCTCATCCTCTGCCTCTCAGACCCCCTCATCCTCTGCCTCTCAGACCCCCTCATCCTCTGCCTCTCAGACCCCCTCATCCTCTGCCTCTCAGACCCCCTCATCCTCTGCCTTTTTCAGACCCCCCATCCTTTGCCTCTCAGATCCCTCTCCTCTGCCTATCAGGCAGGTGATAGTGGTAAGTGACACGCTGAATCTGGAGGCAGGTGACAGTTGCAAGCGACTGACACAAGTGACACACTGTAAAGTGTGTAAATTGGCACTTGTAGGGGCCCGATAGGATTACTTTGCCCAGGGGCCCATCATACTATTAAGATGGCCCTGCCCATGCCACTGCCTTCCATATCTACTGACCCAGGCCTGTTTATTGGCCTCTACCTACCAACTGAATTGTTGATCCACCAGGTTTCTGCCTTTCACGTGAACTGACCCTGGCCTGTTTCCAGACTATGCTTCTGCCTACTGCTTGGACTGATCTGTTGCCCTGCTACTTAAGTACACAGGGGTCTCACATATTTGAGGGGCTTCAGAATTGTTTTTCCAGATGGAGATAAAACATTTTTGGGTTTTCTCTGGGTTTTGTACATTCCAGGTTAGGGTCTGGAGATCCATGGCTTCAAAGAGATTTGGTTGGGAGAAGCCTCTACCCCTGTGCCAGGTCTTACCTGACCGAGACCCTCAGCCTCCTGCTGACTTACTGACATCATGCCTCTGCCTGCTGCATTAACTGACAACACATCTGCCTGCTACCTGTACTATGGAAATATTTAGCTATAGCAAGAGGAAGTATGTTTATGAAGTGCTTAAGAACGCTACAATAATGAGTGTTTCTGCAGGTAACAGTGTACCAGGACCAATATTTTGGCTGTTGCTGACCACATCTCTGCCCGCTACCTGGATTATAGCTTTGGCTGTGCTGACAATATCCCTGTACCGACTATAGACAATATTCCTGCCTGCTGCCTGGTCAATTACTTTTGTTGTCGCTAAGCATGTCCCTGCCTGCTGCCTTGACCAATACTCTCCTCTGTGGACAACTTTACTACTAAGACCACAGGTAATCTTTTGTTTACCCTTTGTTTTGCAGAATGTATTTGTGGGTGTACTTCTTGCTATGTACATGCTATGTGTTAGAAATTAGAAGGGCTTTCAAAAATTATAGGTTGTCAGGAAATTAGATGTATAATTTATGTCCTTAGAACACCGGACAATGCTCCTTGCATGTTGGACCTCTCTATGTGGCCAAGCTGTGTAAAAGTCTCACACATGTGGTATTGCCATACTCAGGAGTAAGCAGAATGTATTTTGGGGTGTAATTTTTGCTATGTACATGCTATGTGTTAGAAATATATAAAAAATAGACAACTTTGTGTAAAAAAAAATGCATTTTAATTTTCTTTCCACGTTTTCCAAAAACCTGTGAAAAAAATTATACGTTCAAAAGACTCATTATGCCTCATAGAATATACAAGAAAATGAAATGAATAGGGAAGCACTCACAAAGCCACATCCGTAAAATTAAGCAAAAACATAGAGGGCTGCTTAATAAAGTAACCAAGGGTTGGACTTTTAAGGCATGGAAACAATGGGGAAGTATAAATCAAAAAATAATATTTATTGGAAAAAGTACATAATAAATATGCAGTATTCAAGAGTTAAAAATCATATAAAATGATGTAGTTTGTATAGTGAGCCCTTAAATGTATACGTGTTTCGTCATTGGGCTTCTTCAGGACAGCAATCAGGCAGAATATTGTAATGGCCAGCCAGGCGTAAACCGCCAAGAGAGAGATAATAAGGATCTCAAGATGGATAGGTAAATGAGCCCCTGGGAAACAGCATCCTGCTTGCACAGCAGGACGCTGTCTCCCAGGGGCTGTTGTGATTTTACTGTTGTGTTACTTAGTAACCTTTAATGCCTAATCACAAAATTTTAGCTGACCATATGGGGGAAACAGATTATACATTTATTGTATTGCTGGAGAAGACCAAAGGAAGAAGGAGACATTTTACATTTTTTTTTTTGCATTGATACATGTCCCCCAAGGCAGTACCCAAGTCTGCATACACTTTTTATGGTCAATAATTTGTATACAAGCTTTCAATGAGGTCATTTTGACCTTGCAGATTCGAGCCTCATTGACTTCAACAATTCCCGCATATGCCGATGTGACAGGCATGTTTGCCGGCAATAGCGCGCTTTTCATTTGCATGTCCGCGCAGTTGAAGTCCTAACTTACTTTAATTGGGCGCAATTAATTGTAGATCGCACATACTTGCCAGAAATCTTAGTAAATTAATTGTATGCACTTTTATTAGAAGCATACTGCATCTGTTTGTTTTAATATTTTTTATTGTACATTTTTAGTCACTATTGCACCATTTAGTTAAGTATAGCGCACACACTTTATTCTTAAACAGTTAAACTAGCAGGTTTTAAGAGAGCGGCTTAGGGCTAAGCCTATGTTCCATCCATAATGGCAATGATTTTTCAAGTTGCAGTTGCAGACAGCTGGAGGAAGTGTGCAGTTAAGCTTCAGGTCCTGCTCAATCATTTGTTTTACATATATCTAATGCAATGACAACATTGTTTGCACTCTACTAATTTTACATTTTGTTGTTTTAAGAGTTGAGCTTGGAGAATATCAATCAGTTTCCTGGCAGGCTCATACAAATAACTTAGACTTCCAGCCCACTTTTGTTTAAACATGTATCAGATCTCAGGCTTGAATAACCATAAATCTTTCTGAAACTAAGATATTAACCTGTTGGCGACAATGACAGCACCACAAGGGTTATTGAACGCAGCATGTAAAAGATGAAGAAGCTGAAGGTCTGTGGTTTTGGCTGCATACTCGCGTTTAAATATAACCACTTTCTCAGCTGTGTCTGGTTCAGAAGCTGCGTAAGGGCAAGGATGTTAATATCATGAGTGCTAAGCAGAACGGTGTACCACTGGGTTCATATGGCACACGTGTACAGTACATAAAAGAAAACCAACATGAACAGTTTGGTATGATGCTTGGTATACCAAAAACGCAAAACTCGCCTCTCAGGTGTTCCCTTTAATAACATTTTATCATGCATAGTGTAATTAAAGTGGTTCTAGAGCAGGGGTCTCAAACTCAAATTACCTGAGGGCCACAAGACAAGTTTTCATATCCCATGGGGGGCCGCATACAAACTTTCAAACTTCAAAGACAACAGTACTGGTGTCAGCAAACCCATTATTAACCCCCAGCACTGGTGTCAGTGGACGCATTATTACCCCCAGCACTGGTGTGAGTGGACGCATTATTAACCCTGACCACTACACTGCACACCGACCACTACACTGCACACCGACCACTACACTGCACACCGACCACTACACTGCACACTGACCACTACACTGCACACTGACCACTACACTGCACACTACACTGACCACTGAACACTGACAACTACACTACACACTCACCACTACACTACACACTCACCACTACACTACACAATGACCACTACACTACACAATGACCACTACACTACACACTCACCACTACACTGCACACTCACCACTACACTGCACACTCACCACTACACTGCACACTCACCACTACACTGCACACTCACCACTACACTGCACACTACACTGACCACTGAACACTCACAACTACACTACACACTCACCACTACACTACACAATGACCACTACACAATGACCACTACACTACACACTCACCACTACACTGCACACTCACCACTACACTGCACACTCACCACTACACTGCACACTCACCACTACACTGCACACTCACCACTACACTGCACAGCCCAGCACATCAGGGTACAGGGCACAGTGCACATCAGGGTACAGGGCACAGCGCACATCAGGGTACAGAGCCCAGCACATCAGGGTACAGGGCACAGCGCACATCAGGGTACAGGGCACAGCGCACATCAGGGTACAGGGCACAGCGCACATCAGGGTACAGGGCCCAGCACATCAGGGTACAGAGCCCAGCACATCAGGGTACATGGGGCACATCAGAGCACATGGGGCACATCAGAGCACATGGGGCACATCAGGGTACATGCGGCACATCAGCCACATCAGGGTACATGGGGGACATCAGAGCACATGGGGCACAATCAGGGCACATCAGGGTACATGCGGCGCATCAGAGCACATGGGGCACAATCAGGACACATCAGGGTACATGGGGCACATTAAAGCACATCAGGGTGCATGGGGCACATTAAGGCACATCAGGGTGCATGGGGCACAATCAGGGTACATGGGGCACAATCAGGGTACATGGGGCACAATCAGGGTACATGGGGGCACAATCAGGGTACAATCAGGGTACATGGGGGCACAATCAGGGTACATCGGGCACAATCAGGGTACATGGGGGCACAATCAGGGTACATGGGGGCACAATCAGGGTACATGGGGCCCAATCAGGGTACATGGGGCACATGTCAGCGTTTACTTGTTGTCTTTTTTCTTTACATGCAGAGTAGCGCAGGAAGCGTCTGTCATAAGTTTGCTTCCCTGTCTCGCACTGCGGCTGCTCCTGGCCCCCCCGGCGGCCTCCCCCTCTCTTCTCGTCCATCCCAGGTGATATCACAAGCAAATGTGATTGGGCGAGAAGAGAGGGGGGGCCCCAGGGGGGTGGGGAGCAGCAGCAGCGTGAGACAGAGAAGTGAACTTATGACAGAGACGCTTCCTGTGCTACTCTGCATGTGAAGGAAATCTACTCCCCCCACTTCCGCGGCACCCCCCCCCCCCCCGCCCTGCCTGCGGGCCCTTTTTAACCGATCCGCGGGCCACAGATGGCCCGCAGGCCGGTACTTTGAGACCACTGTTCTAGAGGCATTCTATGCATGAAGGTAAAAAACCTTCAGCCGATCACGATCCAACGATGTGGATGAGAGCAGTTGCTCTCCTGGGTCTCTGCCTCCTGACAGCCATTGGCTCCTGCTGCTGTCAATCACAGTTCACAGCCAGCGATGAGGGAGCAGGGGGCAGGGCCGAGCCCGTCTCTGTGTGTCTAATGGATACACAGAGAGGGCACGAGTGCCCTTATAGCAAGCGGCTTGCCATGGGGCACTCCGAGAAGAGGAGGGGGCCAGGAGCACCAGCGGGGACGTGACAAAAGGAAGATCGACACTGCTCTGTGCAAAACCATTGCACAGAGCAGGTAAGTATATTTTTGTTATTTAAAAAAAATATATACAGCAGCACTTTGAAGTGGAATATCGTTGTTATGGCAACAGCTAGCTGCCATAAACCTGGTATCCCTTTCTTTAGCTCGATGGTCCGCTTTCAAATAAAAGTGGTCTCAGCAGCGGATTTGCTGCAAGATCACTTTTATCAGTGGCGGGAGAGGCCCCCCCTTCCCGCCACGCTCCGGTGCCCTCCACCGCTTACAGGAGCTGCCGGCGATCGGATCCGGTCCCCCTGCTTGGCATGGAGCTGAATACCATTGCAGGGCGGGAGCAATGTCAAAACTTAACTTCCGCCCATAGCTCTAAGGCCTCGTACACACGATCAAATCTGTCCGCTGGACCGTTTCAGCAGACAGATTCGATCGTGTGTACGGCCGAGCCGACGGATTTGGCCACCCGACAGATTTCAAAGCATGCTTTGAAATCTATCGGGTGGAAATCCGTCCGCCCGACATGTCTGCTGGTTAGTACACTTACCAGCAGACATGTCGTCCCGCACCGCTGCCGCACCGCCGCCGAATGGATTCGGCGCATGCGCGGAAGTGTTTTACTTCCTGGTGCGGTGACGTGGCGGCGTCAACGTCACCGACACGTCAGCGCGCTCTCTGCTGGCGGGGATTTTGGTTTGCTCGTGTGTACACGCGAGCAAACCAAAATCCCAGCAGACAGATTTGTTCAAATCTGTCGGACGGACAGATTTGAACAAATCTGTCTGCTCGTGTGTACGAGGCCTTAAAGGGACTTCTCTTTTTTTTGCATTTTAGTTTAAATATGAGCTCAGGTCTTTTTGACCCCAGATCTCATATTTAAGAGGTCCTGTCATGCTTTTTTTCCATTACAAGGGATGTTTACATTCCTTGTAGAATTTATATCGTTAAGGCTACAATCACATTGGCGATTAAGGGCTCTGCAAATTGTAGTGGCAGTTCCTTCTGCGGCTCTCACCAGGTAGGTGCGGCCACCAGCCCAATTCACTCTAATGATAGGTAGCCAGCGGCTGCAGCTATTCGCCGCTCAGTGTGCAGCCAGCAATTACCTGTGGTGATCACTGCTGGACACACACAAAGTGCATAGTGACTAACTGCTGTGATCTGCTGACAGACGCTAAAGGAATTGCCGGTATATTTTGCAGCGGCCCTAGTTAACAGTGTGAATACCGCATAATGTTAGACAGGTTAATTTGGTTGGTCGCAGGCTGCTTGGTAAATTGAGCTTGGAAATTCTTTGGTTTTATTTGACATGCGTTTGCCCTTCCAGTGCTCCTTGCTGAGAAAACCAGTTATTGGTGGGGGCAGTGACCTTTTTTGTATTGTTGACAAATTGGTCAAGCAACGCACCTTTGCTGCCAATGTACAATGTGCTGGGTGTTTAGTGTGCTCCTGCTACTTTAAGGAGGGCTGGGCTCCCTCCAGTCATCTGCCCTTCATCTATCCATCAGAATACATGTGCTCCCACTGTGGAGACTTTTCAAAGTTAGAGTTAGGGTCTGCAGGACACAGGGTGCCTTGGCAGGGCCTGCAGCTTACGCATGCATTTGCAAATGTGTGCAACTAGACACCTGTTTTTAACGCATACTGTTAGACAGGTTAATTCAGTTTACAAATAGCAAGAGGTGCAATCAGCGCAAAAATATGTGTGTAAATGAATAAATAAATCCCCTCCCCAAATAAATGCAAGCTGAACACTTAAGGAAATTCACAAAATCCAGAAAGATACATGTTATAAAAGGTTAGTGCAGTGCATACAATTCAAATGATGCAATGAGAGTGAGAAAAAACCCAGCGAAAAAAACCTGGGCCAAAAAGTCAATCAAAATCAAAATTAAACGTGAATAATAGTCCAAAGAAAATTGTGTGACGAACAAATTCCAGAATCCGCTAAAAATCCACCAGTGACTTGGATTAAAAACAATAGGTGATCCCTCCACCACTATAGGATTTGCCACTCTCGCCTAAGGCATGGACTCCTGTGTTACCAGGCAGTCATGCAAGCAGAAATGCAGATACACCCGATGGCAAATGTCTTATTAGGTCCCTCAGTAATCCGCAGCAGGATAATAAACCATGTATGAAAGAAAGATAGATCTAAGTGCTCTGTTTCAAAATTACTAAAATGTATTGGATAAGCATAAAACTACTCACAAAGATCTGAACGATCAGTGGCGTAAAACAAACAAACGACAAGTTTGTTTCACGAAAGGACGGCAGCGGGCGACGTCTGTGTGCTCCTCCCCCATACGCGTTACATTTCAAGGAACTTCCTCAGCGGGATCTATCTATCTTCCATACATGGTTTATTATCCTGCTGCGGATTACTGAGGGACCTGATAAGACATTTGCCATTGCATTTCCGTCGGTTTTTGGAAATAAAACATGTTTTATTTTTTTCTGATGGAAATTCCGATTGTCTGAGTGGAACTCCGACAGAGAAAAAAACATGCATGCTCAG
Source organism: Rana kukunoris (assembly GCA_029574335.1). Classification (NCBI taxonomy): domain Eukaryota; kingdom Metazoa; phylum Chordata; class Amphibia; order Anura; family Ranidae; genus Rana; species Rana kukunoris. The sequence continues at coordinate 57,629,096 of CM056051.1, forward strand.
AATGAAGTCAACGCATGCTCAGAAGCACTGAACTTCATTTTTCTCGGCTCATCATAGTGTTTTACGTCACCGCATTTTGGACGATCGGAATTTAGTCTGACAGTGTGTATGCAAGACTGATAAAAGACAACTTGTGTGTAGTGTGTACAGGTCATAAGGCCTCATTTACAATTATGTTTTGGGAGGTTAAAAAAAAGTGCAGTTAAACGGAAATCTTCCTTCGTCTTAACTAGGGTTGTCCCGATACCGATACCAGTATTTGCGGGAGTACTTGTACTCCTGCAAATACCCCGATACCCAAATAGAATACTTCGCCATGAGAGATCTTGATGAGAGATCTTGGCAGGCCTTTATAGTTATATTATCTCCGCCACACAAGGGAAACATCATACTGACTGTAAATTATGTTCCTTGTGTGTTTTTTTATGTTTTTTTCTTTAAGCTAAGCTTAGGCTTTAAAATTCCCTCAATTTTCACAGTTGTGAAAGGTCTCAGTAGACTAAAACAACTTATGTTTATAGTTCTATTATACATATAGTTCAGAACTGCAACATTTCAGCAATTAAGTAGTTAGTAACAAATCAAAAGCAAAAAATAAAACTGCAATTACATATGTTTTGACATATACATTTACAGGAAATTTGTGTGTCAGCTTCTTGTTCTTTGAAGCTCAGAATGTCTGCATTCTAACATGATCCTGAAAGGGTATACTCACTTGTAGCAAAAGGAAACCAAACAATTAAAGGATTATCTAGAGACACAACAACATTAAAATGAAACTCCTTTGTGCTGATTGTTGGGCACTATTACAAGTTGTCAAAGACAGCGATAAAGCAAATAGATCCACCCCTCTCACAAAACAGGAACAAGGAGTGTATCTATTTACTGCACTCTCATTCCAAAGAGACGTTTAAAAAGATCAAGTGACATAAGCGGCCCCAAAAACTAGGTTAAAGTAACATTATAGCCCCTGCAGGACTAGACGTATTTCCTCGCTGGCTGCTAAATGCTTATGTCATCCAGACAGGTGTTTCATGAAAATAAAATGAGCTTTTCATAGAAAGCATTAGACTGCTCTGCCACGTTCCATCTGTTTGTTAAAATGATGTCGACATGACTTGCATAATAGGCACATAACTAATAACGATGTACTTTCAATGAGAGGCTCCATACACCATCTTCACCTTTGTTTTAAAAAAATATTATTATTAGTTTCATCACTTATTAATTCAGTAGTGGAAATGCTATATCTTTGTCCATATGAATTAAGATTCTGCCATGGTCTGCCTAACCTAAAGTTGAACTCTAGGGCCCAGATTCAGAAAGCTTTTGCGGTGGCGTATCTCCAGATACACCGCCGTAATTTCAAATCTGCGCCATCGCATCTTTACGGCGATTCAGAAAGGCAGTTACGCCTGAATTTTTTCAAGCTATGACTGACGTAAGTCTCTTACGCTGTCGTATCTTGGGTGCATATTTACGCTGGCAGCTAGGGGCGCTTCCGTAGATTTACGCATCGAATATGCAAATGAGCTAGATACGCCGATTCACAAACGTACTTGCGCCCGGTGCATTGAATGAATGAATGAATGAATGAATGAATGAGAAACTTATATAGCGCGGCACATGCGAACCAAATCGCCTCTGGGCGCTTGTTGTTTCTGTCTTTCTTGACATCAAAAGAGCAGAGTTTTAATCTGTCTTCTGAAGGTCAGGTGGTTTTCCTCCAACCGAATGCTGGTTGGTAAAGCGTTCCAAAGTCTGGGACCTTGGACCGCAAAACTTCTTTCTCCTTTGGACTTGAATCTGGCTTTGGGTACTTTGACCAAATTTTGGTCGCTGGATCGCAGAATGCGATTGGGATTGTGGGCTTCTATTTTATCGCAAAGATATTGCGGGGCTTTTCCATGGATGCATTTATGAGTCAGACAGAGAGCTTTAAAAGCAATTCTGTCTTTTACTGGCAACCAGTGAAGGGATCTCAACGACGGTGAGATTGATTCCCAGGGTTTTTTCCCAGTCACAAGTATGGCGGTCGTATTTGGGACGACTTGCAGACGAGCGATTTGGTACTTTGGGAGTCCGAGGTAGAGGGCATTTGCATAGTCCAGTCTGGAGTTCACAATTGTTCCCACCACAACTGCTACGTCTTCTTTGGGAATGAATGGAATAAGTCTGCGTAGTAGGTGCAGCAGATGGTGAGATCCGCTGACTACTGACCCTATTTGTGCGTCCATTGTCATGTGGGTGTCAAAAATTACCCCGAGACTTTTGACTTTGGCGCTAGGGGTGATGATCTGGCCCAGAATGGGCGGAGGTGCCCAGGTTGTTGCCAGTTGACTCTTGCGACTGGCATGAAACAGAAGAAGTTATGTTTTGGAATTGTTGAGTTTAAGATAACTCTTAGTCATCCACTTTTCTATCGAAGAGAGACAATTCTCTAAGCTGAGATGATGATCCTTTCTATTGCAGATGCGAAAATACAGTTGCGTGTCGTATGCATATGAGTGATAAAGTAGTTGTTGACTACTGATGAGTTCAAAGATAGGACGAAGATAGATGTTGAAGAGCACCAGTGACAGGGGTGAGCCTTGGGGGACTCCACATGACACTGTGCGTTTTCCAGAAGTGAACGGTCCCAACTTCACCGTTTGTGATCGGCTTCCCAAAAAGGAGGAAAACCATGGTAAATCACCCTCTGTGACTCCGGCTACCTCAGCCAGCCGAGTCAGTAGCAGTTTTTGATCTACCGTGTCAAAGGCTGCACTTAGGTCCAGCAGAACCAGGAAACAAGATTCTCCTTTGTCTGCGGCTGTCAGGGTATCAGTGGCTTCAGCGGCCGATCCGCGCCACGACGCATGCCTGTGCCCGTGCGCGGCGCGCGCATGCGCGCCTCTGCGTTCCAGCATGGTTCTGCGTCACGGCGCGTACGTGGGCGCGCACGTGCGTCTGCGTGCGCATCCACGCGCACGTCCACCAATCAAGTTCCAGCCCGGCCTATTTAAACCAGCCCCAGACGCATGGCGGGTTGCTGGTTTGTTGTCAGCTATCCTGCTTAGTGCCTTGTTTACCTGAAAGCTTGTGACCTATTGACCCGGATCGGACCTGACTCCTCTACGCCTTCTCCTGCACTTGACCCTCGGCTTGTCTCATCGTTTCTGCTGCTGTCTGTACCCCCTTGACCTCCGGCTTGCACCTTGGACCTCCTGCCTTCTCCAATCCCTGAACCATTGGCCTGCATCTCGGACCTGCTTACCGTCTTGACCTGAACTGACTCTCTGCCTGATAAACGTTATTGCTCCTAGAATTACTATCCACGCCCGCTGTGATCCTGTCCTGTGATCAGAAGCCAAGCCTTCAGAGATCTCCTATCAGCACAACACCTTCCGCTGGTAGCCGGTGCCCCTTTGTGCCCTTCCCCGCTGTCTCCACCTCCAGGGGGTGAAGTGCACAGAGCCGCAAAGGCAGCCGCCCTCGGCATCTCGGCCTCGGTGAGTACTTATCCTAACAGTTCCTGACAGTACAAACCAGCCAGATGTCAGAGGCCGACAGGGTGCGCTCGCCTTTTGAGACCTTATGTCAGCAGGTCTCGGCTCTTACGGACGCCGTGCAGAAGTTGCAGGATGGGTACCTCCAAATTGACGGCCGTCTTCAGCAGCTTACCGGACAACCTGGCCCCTCGGCTCCAACCACAGCGCCTCCTACAGAGACTATAGCCCCACAGGCTTCGGCTAACCCAGCTGTGGTAGTGACTCACCCTGAGCCCAGAGTCCCGACTCCCGAGCGATTCACAGGCGATCGCAGGAAGTATCGTGCATTCAAAAACGCCTGTTCTCTATACCTCGCGCTGCAGCCCAGAACATTCTTTTCAGAAGCAGTAAAAGTTGGCTTCGTTATCTCCCTCCTCTCTGAAGAACCCCAGGCATGGGCACATGGTCTCATGGAACAGAGAAGTCCGGTGCTGGACACACTTGACACTTTCTTTGAGCAAATGGCCAGACTTTACGATGATCCACAACGTACAGCGACAGCTGAGACCGTCCTTCACAGCCTCAGCCAGGGTAGGAGACCAGTGGAGGACTACACAGCCGAGTTTCGGAAATGGTCAGCCGACACCGGCTGGAATGAAGCAGCTCTTAAGTATCAGTTCCGGCAGGGACTTTCAGAAGCGCTCAAAGACGAGCTAGCCAGAACTGAACCTCCTGCTACCCTGGAGGACTTAATTCAGGCCGCCACCCAATTGGACAGACGGCTACGAGAACGGCGCTCCGAGCGCCTCCACACGCTTCGTCCAACCTGGCCTCCTCCGAGACCAGCTCCTACGTACTCATCACCTCCAGTGTCCTCCAACCCGGTTCCCGACCCAGAACCCATGCAGCTTGGGCTGGTCCGCTCTCCTCTCACTCCAGAAGAAAGACAACGCAGGCGTCAAGCCAACCTATGCCTGTACTGCGGTGCCTCCGGCCACTTTCTTCGCACCTGTCCGGTGAGACCCAGGAAGTGCGCACCCAGACCCACCTCAGATTGCCGTGTCGTCAGCGCTCCACAGTCATACCTTACTCTTTTTCTCTCTCTACAGCTACCGGAAGGGGTGACTCGCTTACCAGCAATCATTGACTCTGGTGCCTGCAGTAGCTTTGTGGACTCTGCCCTAGCCCTGAAACTACATTTTCCCCTTCACCCGAAGAATCCTCATCTACAAGTACGCCTGGCGGACGGCTCTCTCCCTCGTTCAGGACTAGTTACACAGCAGACTGACCCTGTCGTGGCCATCACAGATTCTGGACACCAGGAGCTCCTACAGTTGGACTTAATTTCATCTCCGATGTTCCCTATTATTTTGGGCCTTCCCTGGCTGTACACACACCAACCACATATTGACTGGGGAAGCAAAGAAGTCAGCTTTATTTCTTCCCATTGCTCTGTACATTGCCTTGCACCGGCTACCACCGTCTGTTCCACCGTTACCACCACAGCAGAGAATCTTCAAAATGTCCCTCCAGCATACCGGGAATTCACAGACATCTTTGACAAACAACAGGCCAACCGCCTGCCACCTCACAGGCCTTATGATTGTCCTATAGACCTGCTCCCCGGTGCAGAAATCCCGTTTGGCCGTATTTTTCCCCTATCAGAGACTGAACTGAAGGCCCTCAAGGCCTACATCGACGAGAACCTTGAAAAACAATTTATTCGCCCTTCCTCCTCCCCTGCGGGAGCGGGGATCTTCTTTGTGGGAAAAGAAGACGGCTCCCTCAGACCCTGCATAGACTACAGGGAATTAAACAAAATTACGGTCAAAAATAGATACCCACTACCTCTCATTCCCGAGCTCTTCCAACGTTTCCGGTCTGCTAAGATCTTCTCCAAATTAGATCTCCGGGGAGCCTACAACCTTGTCCGAATTAGAGCAGGGGATGAGTGGAAGACAGCATTTAGATCCAGGTTCGGACACTTTGAGTATCTCGTAATGCCGTTTGGTCTGTGCAACGCCCCAGCCACTTTCCAACATTTTGTCAATGACATCTTTCGGAAGTACTTGGATGACTTTTTGGTGGTCTATTTGGACGATATTCTTATTTTTTCCACTTCTATTGAGCTTCATCAGGAACATGTCAAGATAGTTCTCACTACCCTCAGGCTCCATAAGTTGTATCTGAAAGCCGAGAAGTGTGAATTTGAAAAGAGTACAGTACAATTCCTCGGGTTCATCATTTCCACGTCTGGAGTCGCCATGGACCCACAAAAAGTCCAAGCCATTCAAGACTGGCCAGCTCCCCGAGACAGGAAGGGAGTACAACGTTTTATTGGTTTCGCTAACTTTTATAGACGCTTTATCATTGGGTTTTCCGCCATCGTTGCACCAATTACCAGGCTCACTCGTCAAGGCAACCGTTTCGTGTGGTCTCAGGAGGCCCAAGAAGCCTTCCTTAAGCTCAAGTCAATGTTCACCTCAGCACCCATTCTACGCCACCCCGACCCGGCACTACCCTTCATACTTGAGGTGGACGCCTCCGAGACAGCTGTGGGAGCAATCCTATCCCAAAGATATGGACTAAAGGCCCTGTTGCATCCAGTGGCTTTTGCCTCTCGAAAATTAAATCCGCCAGAAAGGAACTACGATGTCGGTGACAGAGAGTTGTTAGCGATTAAATTCGCCCTAGAAGAGTGGAGATATTTGTTGGAAGGGGCACTCCACCCTATTATGATCTTCACGGATCACAAAAACCTAGAATATCTGCGATCTGCAAAACGGCTAAGACCCAGACAAGCCCGTTGGGCTCTTTTCTTCACCCGATTCAATTTTCTTATATCCTATAGGCCCGGCTCCAAGAATGGGAAGGCAGATGCCCTTTCCAGAATGTATTTGGAGTCCCCCGAAGCATCTGAACCTGGCACCATCCTATCTTCCCAGAACTTCCTATTACTCCCGCAACTGGATCTCCTAACCTCTATTAAGACCGCATCCAGGCACTGTCCCAACCAAAGCTCTCTCTCTCTTGAAAGACGGGACGAGCTGCTTTGGTCTCGAGACAAGATTTTCGTTCCTGTGGAAACCCGGCACCTAGTTCTGAGTACCTTCCACGATCACAAGCTGGCGGGCCATTTTGGAGTCCGAAAGACCACGGAATTGATCTCCCGCACCTTCTGGTGGCCAAACTGGAAGCAGGATTGTAAAGCCTATGTGTCTGCATGTGTTCGTTGTCAACGCAACAAAGGACCTAGTACAAGGGGTTGGGGGTTGCTCAGGCCTCTGCCCATTCCCGAATGACCTTGGTCAGAAGTCTCCATGGACTTTATTGTAGATCTTCCCCCTTCTGGGGGTTTTACCTCAATTTTTGTAGTCATCGACCGCCTTTCCAAGATGGCGCACTTCCTACCCATGGTGGGCACCCCCACCGCTACAGAGACAGCTAAAGTTTTCCTCAAGGAGATAGTCCGGCTTCACGGGACCCCCAAAAGTATCGTCTCTGACAGAGGCGCACAATTTACTTCCAAATTCTGGAAAGAGCTTTGCAAATCTCTCAATATCAAAATGTGTCTTTCATCAGCCTATCACCCACGGAGTAATGGTCAAACCGAAAGGACGAACCAGACCTTGGAGCAATACCTCCGCTGCTTCTGTTCAACCTCCCAGGACGACTGGTCTTCACTACTTCCGTCCCCGGAATTTGCATACAACAATTCCATTCATTCCACAACCAACCAAACCCCCTTCTGGTCAAACTTCGGGTTTCACCCCTCATTCCTGCCTAGCTCTATTCCGGAGACGTCGGTTCCAGCCGTTCAGGAGCACGTAACTTCTATTCAACTGAACTTTAAGAAACTCCAGGAAATGATGCGACAAGCCCAGGAGGATCACAAATTTTTTTTTGATAAGAAGAAAAAGGAAAGCCCGATCTTGGAAATTGGGGAAAAAGTATGGCTGTCAGCCGCAAATCTCAAGTTAAACATACCTTCCCGGAAGTTAGGGCCAAGGTTCATCGGACCTTTCCAAGTCAAACGAAAGATCAATGATGTAGCTTTCGAATTAGCTCTGCCTAATTCCTACAAAATCCATCCTGTCTTTCATGTCTCCTTACTGAAGCCTGTCGTCCCTGAGTCCTTCCCAGAGAGGGAGGAATCCCCGCCATCACCAGTGGAAGTCGAAGGGGAAGTAGAATTCGAAGTTGAGGCCATTCTGGGCTGTAGAAAGAGAGGAAGACAGCTGCAATACCTGGTCAAGTGGAAGGGGTACCCCCCGGAAGATAATTCATGGGAACCATCAAGGAACTTACACGCTCCTCGGCTAATTCGAGCCTTCCATCAAGACCACCCTGAACTGATGTCCAGCTTGGGCGTCCGGAGTCCGCCCCTTGGGGGGGGGCACTGTCAGGGTATCAGTGGCTCCAGCGGCCGATCCGCGCCACGACGCATGCCCGTGCCCGTGCGCGGCGCGCGCATGCGCGCCTCTGCGTTCCAGCATGGTTCTGCGTTACGGCGCGTACGTGGGCGCGCACCTGCGCGCACACGCGCGCGTGCGTGCGTCTGCGCGCGCATCCACGCGCACGTCCACCAATCAAGTTCCAGCCCGGCCTATTTAAACCAGCCCCAGACGCGGGTTGCTGGTTTGTTGTCAGCTATCCTGCTTAGTGCCTTGTTTAACTGAAAGCTTGTGACCTATTGACCCGGATCGGACCTGACTCCTCTACGCCTTCTCCTGCACTTGACCCTCGGCTTGTCTCATCGTTTCTGATGCTGTCTGTACCCCCTTGACCTCCGGCTTGCACCTTGGACCTCCTGCCTTCTCCAATCCCTGAACCATTGGCCTGCATCTCGGACCTGCTTACCGTCTTGACCTGAACTGACTCTCTGCCTGATAAACGTTATTGCTCCTAGAATTACTATCCACGCCCGCTGTGATCCTGTCCTGTGATCAGAAGCCAAGCCTTCAGAGATCTCCTATCAGCACAACACCTTCTGCTGGTAGCCGGTGCCCCTTTGTGCCCTTCCCCGCTGTCTCCACCTCCAGGGGGTGAAGTGCACAGAGCCGCAAAGGCAGCCGCCCTCGGCATCTCGGCCTCGGTGAGTACTTATCCTAACAGTTCCTGACAGCGGCCTCCAGAACGTCGTCCCATATTTTGAGCAGTGCTGTTTCCGTCCCGTGTCCGGGGCGGAATCCCGATTGCAGTGGATCAAGTAGGTTGTGGGTATCTAGATGCTGTTGCAGCTGTTGTACCACTACTTTCTCCATTACCTTGGAGAAAACGTTTAGCATTGTTATGGGACGGCGGTGATTTGGGTCCTTGGGATCCAGGGTAGGTTTCTTCAAGATGGGCTGGATTGTGCCCTCTTTCAGCAGGGAGGGCACTATGCCTTCCTTAAATGACTGGTTTATAAGCTGCGTAATGGGAGGTGCCAGGATATCGGCACATTCCTTTAGCAGCTTAGTGGGGATGATATCATTAGGCGATGTGCTGTTACGCAAAGCGCCGATGATATTTTCTGTGGCATCGCTGGAGATGGGTTCCAGAGTGAACTTTGTTGGTTGTAGAATGTTCCTCTGGGTGTTGTGTGGTTGCTCAGGGGTATTGTTTTGCGGAATGCTTTCCCGGATTCTCTCAATTTTATTGATGAAGAAATCAGACAATTCATTGCAAAATTCTTGGGTGTCTGAGTTGGGGGCTTCAAGACAGCCTGGATTCATGGTCTGCGAGACCAGCTTGAAGAGTTCCCAGGGGCGGTTTAAGGCGCTGTTGATAGCCTTGGAAAAATAGTTTTTCTTGGCTTTGAAGATTTCTATGTGGTATTTTCTTGTTGCTACTTTGTAGATGGAAAGGTTCGCCTCAGAAGCGTTTCTTTTCCAGGCGGCTTCTGCCCTTCTACGCTCTTGCTTCAGTAGCGACAGCTGGTTGTTGAACCAGCCTGCCTTGTTTTTCCGGGTAAGGACTTTGCGTTCTGGTGCTACTAAGTCGGCTGACTGTAGTAGGGCTGCATTTATGGCATCCAGTGTGTCTGCGGCAGTTTGACCTGGTTGAATTGTTTTAATTTTATTTCCCAAGGTAGATTTGAAGAGTTCCGAATGGAGCTTCTTCTGAGATCTAGACCATTGTGTTGTCAACAGCTTGGGTGTTTTTATCAATAGGGCAGTTTTGGAAATTATGAATTTAATTGCATGGTGATCTGTCCATGGCAATGGTTAATTTTCCAAAATCCTTATTTTCAGATTTTGTCTGAAGATAAGATCTAGTGTGTGACCTGAAGCATGTGTGGGCCCACATACTAGTTGCTGAAGGCCTAATCCTTCCAGATGGTCGATACAGGTGTCGGCAACAGGGTCTTATGAGGAGTTGGCCCAGAGATTGAAGTCCCCGAGCAGCAAAAGGTGTTTGCTGATTAGGGTGTAAGTGGAGATGAACTCCGTCCATGAGGGTAAAAACTGGGATTTAGGCCCGGGTGGCCTATAGCAGAGTAGAATACGGATGGTCTCCTGGGGGTTTGTTTGCAGTTGCAGAGTAAGGGTTTCCATAAATGGAAGCGAGTACTGAAGGGCTGGTTTAGAGATCACAAGATGCGTCTTATGGATCACCGCCAGTCCTCCTCCTCTTTGCCCTATTCTGTTTTCAGTTAAAATACGGTAGTTTTCAGGCACCAGTTCTCCAAGAATGGTGTTACAGTCGGCTGTGAGCCAGCTTTCTGTAATAAAGAGACAGTCTAAATTGTTTTGTAGAATGAAATTGTGGATTTCTAATCGGTGTATTACTGCCGATCTTGTATTGATCAAAGCACATGATATGTGCTTGGGTTGGGGTGGGTAGCTAAATTTTCTGACTGTTGATCGTCGATCGATCCTCAAAAGTTGCTCAAATCTTAGGGCCTTTTTGGTGACGGCTGGTAGCTTTGTGGCGAATTGCCTCAGGCCCCAGATGATTTCTGCAGAATACTGCCGAATGGCCATAGTGGCCCATCGCCGGGGGGGGGGGGGGGGGGTTGGTGGTCAGGTGGCGGTGGGGAGCAGATTCCTTGAATCCTCTCTCCAAGCTTTAATTTTTTTGGTCACCGGGGGGGGGGGGGTTTGGTGGTCAGGTGGCGGTGGGGAGCGGATTCCTTGAATCCTCTCTCCAAGCTTTTTTTTTTTTTTGGTCCAGAGGAAGGCAAAAAAAACCTGGTTCAGCTAAGCCAATATGCTGGGCAGGGAAAAAAATTCCTTCCTGATCCCTCAGAGGCAATCAGTTAAGACCCTGGATCAAAGCTGATGATTTGTGAGGGGATGGTGTGAAGGGTGTAGTTACTGCTGGGGGGGTGTACCAAGATGGCCCATGGCCTGTCACAGGGCCCAAGCCGGGCCACCAACTGGCTGAAATTAACACCAGAGAGGGGGTGGTTGGCTGCCAGGGAGGTGGATGGGGACGTCCATGGGTAAGGGGGGGTGTGTTGGGCGAAAAACTGGGGGTGATGCAGTGTGCTGAAGCGGTGCGCCGCTAGGCCGCAGTTGAAGCCGCGGTCTTTCCTAAGCCGCGGCTCCCGCGGACCTAGCGTGGCTGGCGCAGACCAGCGAAACAGCCAGGAAACAGCGGTGGGGAGGGAGGGACGGGGTGGGGGTGCCTCGATTGAGGTCTGGGGTGAGGTGAACTGATTCCCAGGGCTAGAATGCCGTGGCTATCCTGAAAAGGACGGCCGCCCTTGATCCTGGGGGGGACAGGCAGGATTTACCTGTGAGATGGAGCCAGATTTTGCTCAAAGGAGGGGGGGAAAGAGTGCTGGAGACGGCTGGAGGTGGAGGTGATCTGGGTAAGTTGCGCTGTGCTGGAGCTGGGCTGGGCAGGGGGACCCTGTCTGCCTGCTAGCCTACACCTGCCTGGAGCTATAGCACGCACGCTCCTACTCCTAGGAGACGTGTGCCGTTGTGAGCTCCTGCTGCTAATCCGTCTGCCTCAACTCACTGACTGACTGACAAGCTCTCGCCTTATTCTTTGACCCAGTGATATACGTAGTTTACGTAAGGCCATGCATCTACATAGGGTCACGCTTCGTTATCATACAACATGCCCCCTACCTGCCTACTTTGAAATACGCAGGCTTACGCCGGCCCATTTACGCTACCCCGCCGTAACTTAGGGCGCAAGTTGTTTCTGAATACGGTATTCGCCTCTCTAAGTTATGGCGGCGTAGCGCATATGAGATGCTACTCCAGCGATCACCGTGACCTTCCAAGTGCTGTGCCAAATAGCTTCCTCACTGCATACTGACCCAATAGGGTTGGTTTGGAACTGCCACTATTCACAGAACGACTTATAAATACAAGACATTCTCTGATCGTCACAGGACCCAGAAGATTGCAGCAATCACTGTAGTAGCACTGGCTATTACAATGATTTTTAAAGTGGATGTAAACCCAAATTTTTTTTATCATATGTTATGTTTTGTTTATCATAACATGAGGTGATATAACATCATAACACATCCTAGTAATATACAATGAACTTTGGATCACCTCTTGTTATGATAAACATGTCCAAGCTAGATATGTAAATAACCTGTTACTAAAAGCAATAACAGAGAAACAGACTTTATAATTTGGCAAGTTTTTATCTGGAATTCTGTTCATTTGCACTGAACTTTAAAAGAGGATTACTCAGCGCTGGATTAACTCTGTGTGGCAAGCCTGGGCACAGATGATAGGAAATCTTATACTCTACATTGTGACATAAAAAATAAAAAAAATAAGATATGCATGTGTACATTGGTCCAAGATTGTAACTATGAAATTAAGATCAGAACTGGAGTTCCGCTTTAAAACCTTACTATCCTTTACAGCTAAGGAAGCTGCTAACCACAGGTTGCAGTAAAGAAATTTGCATGATTTCCTCATCAACACAGACAGTGCTAATAGGGGAATCCTTCCTGCCAAGCCTTTTTCTGCTCCTGGTGGGGGGCGGTACTGGGTGGCGGTAGCCGTCCCCGCAGGGAAAAAAACTAGCGATTATTGCTAGCGGCTATTGCAGTCACTAGCCATAATTGCAAGAGAATCTGGCAGGCTGATTGTACCCAAGTTGCTTGAATGATCAACTTGGTACATTCAGCCTGTTAATTAACCATTCGAATCTTGGCCAGTTCCTGCTGAACCGGCCGAGATTCTAACCATGTATGGCCGGCACTAGTCTCTGTTTGAGCTGCAGTTTGCATGGTGCTGCACATGTGATCAGTTATGAGATGATGATGAAAGGCCTGGTATGGAATTTGAGGGGACCCCCAAGCAGAAAAAAAATGTATTTTGGTTCGGGGTTCCCCTTAATATTCATACCATATTCATGTTTTATAGCAGAAAGTAAAAAATGTTGTTTTATTTTCAAAACTTTTGGTCTTTTTTTTATACAGTGGGAAAAAATTATTATTTGATCCCCTGCAGATTTTGTAAGTCTGCACACTTACAAATAAATGAAGGGTCTATAATTATTATCATAGGTGTATTTTAAATAATAGAGACAGATTATCAACCAAAAATCCAGAAAAACACATAAAACAAATGCTATCAATTAAGTTGCAGTTCAGTGAGTAAAATAAGCATTTGATCCCCACGCAAAACATGACTTAGTACTTGGTGGAGAATCCCTTGTTGGCAATCACAGAGGTAAGACAAGTCTTGTAGTTGGTGACCAGGTTTGCACACATCTCAGGAGGGATTTTTGTCCACTCTTCTTTACAGATTTTCTCTAAATCCTTAAAGGGGTTGTAAAGGCATTTTTTTTTCCCTAAATAGCGTCCTTTACCTTAGTGCAGTCCTTCACATACCTCATCCTTTGATTTTAGTGGGTGTCCTGACACTCCTGCTCGCCCCCTATCCCCTCAAGAGGCTTTCTCCACACCAGGGAGAAAGCCTCACATTACTGTGTGTAGTTACAGACAGAAGAACAGGAAGTGAGGATTTCTCAGAAGAAATAAAGACATTTAAAAGCAAAATCCAAGAATGAGGTAAGTGAATGAGGACTGCACTAAAATTTTGTACCTTGGCTCCCTATTTGGCCAGATTCTTTAACCACACTACTAGAGGTGCCTCCCTAGATGGGCAATTGAACTCTGCGTTTATTACCGTCATCCCTAAACCCGATAAGGATCCGTCTGAAGTGGGTAATTATAGGCCAATTTCTCTGATCAATAATGATCTGAAGATTATGACTAAAGTGATGGCTAACCGTTTGGCTTCCTTCATAAGTATTTATATTCATAGGGCCAGATTCAGGTAGATGAGAGTATCTTTCCTCTGGAGTAACGCTTCTCATTTACGTTACTCTGAAGACCCTTTCAGCGCAAGTCCTGTAATTCACATAGCAGTTGCGCGTAAACTTGCGCCAGAGTAACGATAATGCGCTGGCGTAACCCGACGCAAGTGGAAGTGGGTGTGATCATATGTAAATGATGGGCGGAGCCCAGCGCAGAGGCTTACGTTCAGCGCATCAACCACGGAGCATGCGCAGTGAGTGAGGCTCCACTCGCCCCCTTTGTGCGCATGCTCACAACTTCCGTCGGCACCACTGCACGGGAAACGTCAGCGCAATGCCTTCCGTTGGGCGTGTAAATGCGCCCGTAGAAGCGCCATTCCGGCACTAAAGTATATCCTGCTCCCCCTCCCCGCAGTGATGTTACTTTTGTTCTGAGATGGCTGCTCCCGTTCCCCGCAAACACACAGGAGAAAGCTGAACTTTAATGGCCAGGAGCTGTCAGCCATCATCTCGGCTATGGAGACCTATGATGTCTTCCTCCATGGCTGTAAAATTTGACAGACAAGCATGGACAGAGGTGTTGTCCTGCAAGTGGGGGTGCTCAGCTAGCTCTTATCGTCGGTAACGCTGCTGTAGCTGCTCTCCTGCTGACCTGTGGCCATCTGGAGTAAAGATAAAGCAGCCTTTTGTAGAAATAACTTTGCGCCGGACGGACGAGATACGCGCGGCGCATGTAGCCAGCGTATGGTGCTAATCCGTTCGTGAATTGGGAAAAATCCCTCATTTGCATATTTGCAGGGGAAATCAATGGGCGCGACTGATGCGCCCAGCGAAAATAAGCGCTGACGATACTCTGGCGTCGGAACGTTCCGCCGGTCGCAAATGACCCGTTATTGGGCGCATCTAGTTTGGTGGGTACGGGCACATAGAAAAGACGGCGCATCATCACAGTTACGCGGCGCATATCCAAATACTCCAGCGCAAGTGTTCGTGAATCTGGCCCATAGAGATCAAGTGGGATTTATCCCAAATAGACAAGGGCCGGACCAAATCCGGAGAGCTATTGATATTGTCTCACTTTTACAGTCCGGTTGGGATGGCGGTCCTAAACAGGCGGGTATGTTATTGTCCCTCGACTTACAAAAAGCTTTTGATTCGGTTTTGTGGTCTTATTTGTTTTTCCTTATGGATCTTTGGGGATTTGGTCCCAGATTTATGGGTCTCATTAGGTCCCTCTATTATTCCCCGGTGGCCAGGATTAGTTTACAGGGCCTTTATTCAGATCCCATTAAGATAGCCAGGGGTACTCGCCAAGGTTGTCCATTATCACCGTTAATTTTTGCTATAGCAATAGAATCCTTGGCGATAGCCATCCGTTCTAACCCTGACATTACTGGGGTTAGGTGTGGCCCTAATATACACAAGTGTGGTCTTTTTGCAGATGATCTCATTTAATTTATCACCTTCCCAATTACGTCCCTCCCTGTTGTATGCAAATTGCTGGAGGACTTCTACAAATTATCTGGCCTAAAAGTCAACTTTTCTAAATCTCAGGCTCTCAACATTTCGCTCCGACCTTCTCTAGTGGCTCAGCTGAAAGAATCGTTCAGTTTCCAATGGTCTGACTCATTTATTAGGTACTTGGGAATAAATCTCACTCCTACCTTTGAACAACTTTATTCAGCTAACTACCCTCGGCTATTTTGGAAACTGCAGGCGGATTTAAAGAACTGGTCTGGCTCCGAGCTCTCCTGGCTGGTGAGGATAAATTCAATTAAGATGACCCTTCTCCCTAGGTTACTTTATCTTTTCCGGTCTCTTCCAATTTTAATTAGAAATAATCAGTTAAGTTCCATTCAAAGTCAAATTATTAAAGTTTATATGGGGCAGTAAGGGGTATCGATTTTCGAAGCATATTTTGTTTCGGTTGAGGAAAGCAGGTGGCCTAGGGTTGCCAAATGTTTTCTGGTACTTTCAGGCTGCACGACTTGCGCAATTTTCCACAATATATTTAAAGCGGGGTAGGCCTGACTGGGTGGATATGGAGAGACAATCTGTTCACTCGTTTACACTTGACTACCTTCCTTGGTGCTCCCCTAAATCTCGCCCTCCAATTTTGTCCCTGTCCCTCTCTCATACTTTGACTTTCTGGGATAAGCTCAAACAGCCCTCCTCTTTAGTTTCCTCTTGCAAACCCCTGGCTTATTTGTTTCCCAATCCGGACTTCCCCCCGGGGATGGAGATCAAGGCTTTTAGATGGTGGTTAAATAAGGGATTGTTCCGCATCGGTCATTTCTTCACTTCTGCAGGTCCCATTTCCCTAGCTACTTGTATCAAAAAACTAGATCTCCCTGATTCTGAACACTTCAGGTTTTCTCAAATTTCTCACTTTTTGCATTCGATTTGGAAAACTAAACCCTGCCCGCCCCGATTTTCCCCATATGACCTGTGGTGTGGTCAGGCTACGGAGCAGAGGGGTGGGATCTCGATAATCTATTCGTCACTCACCCATTCGGATGTGAAGCTTAGTAACATGTCTGCTTGGGAGACTGAGTTACAGGAAAGTTGGGACTTAGATACTTGGGACATGGACTTCTTTCGCTCTTATAAGGATATCCTTAACACCTCTCTATCGGAGGCCTGCCTTAAGGTTATCACAAGATGGTATATGACACCGTCCAGACTCTCCAGGATCTTCCCTTCAGCGTCCCCCCTGTGTTTTAGGGGGTGTCAGTTGGAGGGAACCATGCTGCATGTCTGGTGGGATTGCTCTAGGATTAGAGATTTCTGGAATAACATTTTTCATATGATCTTTAAGGTTACGGGTGTCCGGGTTCCGAAGTCTCCTTCAGTCGCTCTTTTAAACTTCCGAATCCCCAAGATTTCCAAATTCACTCAGAAGCTTATATTCTTTATATTTTTGGGGGTCAAGCTCACCATCGCAAAATCCTGGAAGCTTCCCAAGGTCTCTCTTCGTGCCATGAATAAAAACATTTCTTGGATTATGTCATAAGAAAAACTAGTGAGTTTTCTTTTAGATACTTCTCAACAATTTGAGGAGACTTGGGAGCCCTGGGCCACTTCTATAGATGTCTGATAACCTTGTAAGAGTGTATGTTGTTTTATTTTGTGGTAGATGGTCCGGTGGAGGTGCTTCTTTTCTGGTTCGCCTTTCTTTTCTCTCTCTCTTCTACCTTTGCTCTGTTTCTCTCCCTTTCCCTTTCATTGGCTGTTCTTCTTTCCTTCCAAATGCTGATGTCTAATTCAGGATGTTTTTTCCTTGTTTTTTGTTTGAGATTATGCGATTCCAGAGCAGTCTTTATGTCTCAGATTGTCATTCTTGTGTTGCCCTCTGGTCATTCACACAGTCTGATCCCTTTAGGGGTGTGGATGACGGAGTGCTCTGAATATGTTTTTTTTTTTTTATTATGATGTCTCTGGTTGAAACCAGCCCTCTTTCTCATTGTTTGCCTTTTTACCTAGGCTGGTTCAACCTTTACCCTGGCTTTTCTGGAATCCGGTTTGTTATTCCTGTATTTTCTGTGCTTTTGAAGGTTTTGTTTTTGTATTTTCTATAAAAATTAAAATACTTTGAAAGTAAAAATTTTCTTGTGAAATTTTTTTTTTACCTTTACAACCCCTTTTGGGAATCTTGGCTGCCTCTTGGCAACTAGAAGTTTCATCTCCCTCCAAAAATGTTCTATAGGAATAAGGTCTAGAGACTGACTAGGCCACTCCATGACCTTAATGTGCTTCTTCTTGAGCCACTGCTTTGTAGCCTTGGCTGTATGTTTTGGCACATGTTGATGCTGGAAAACTCATCCACAACCCATCTTCAGTGTTCTGGCTAAGGGAAGAAGGATCTTATCCAAAATTTTACAATACATGGCCACATCTATTTGCCCCCTCAATGCGGCAAAGTGAGCCTGTACCTTTAGCAGAGAAACAGCCCCAAAGCATAATGCTTCTACCTTTGTGCTTGACTGTAGGGATTCTTAGGGTCATAGTCAGCATTTTTCTTCCTCCAAACATGGGTAGTTGAGCTAATGCCAAAGCGCTCAATTTTGGACTCATCTGACCAGAGCACTTTCTCTCAATCCTTCTCCGAATCATTTAGATGTTCATTCACATGCTTGTACATGTGCCTTCTTGAGAAGAGGGACTCGCCGTATTTGGAGGAAGAAAAATACTGACTATGACCCTAAATACACCATCCCTACGGTCAAGCAAAGAGGTGAAAACATTATGCTTTGGGGCTGTTTCTCTGCTACAGAGGAGCCAATGGATGGGGCCATGTATTGTAAAATCTTTAGGGCTGTTACTGATTAAAATTTTCGTGTTCAATTAATCGTTTATTTTTTATTTTTTTCAATTAATTATAACGCACATACAGATCCAACTACTTTTAGCTGATCGCCTTGCAGGCCGATTCCCAGTGCAGCTACCAACAACTGGAAAAATGGATAGCAGGATACAAAAAACACACAAAGGCAGCGCTCGATGGGAATAGCATTAAAACTTTTATAGTTTTCAGGTAGGTAACAAAATAAATATTGCACTGGAGATAAAATCGATGTAGCTACATAAACTGTAAAAATGGTGCCAGTAATACCAAACGTTAGCAAAAGCAGTCATAAAAACATGTAGCTAAGTATGATAATGGTATAAAAATGTGTACAACTATACCACTGCTGAATCCGACAGAACTCCCTGAAGACTCGGAAGCCGGTGGAGTGGATGAGAACCTTCTTCCCTCAGCCAGAACACGAAGATCGGTTATGGATGGTTCTTTTAGCATGACAATGACCCAAAAAATGTATGTAAATTGAACTGAACACAAGACAGGTGTGCAATCTGATGTATCCTGAATCTGTATTCATCATTTTTTTTTTTGGCAAAGAATGTGACTGAACCAATGTCGCCAGTGTGAAAGCACCAAAACACAGCAGGTCAGCCCTAGCTTTCTGACATTTGAAAGGTGTGTTATGTTTACCCATTTTAAAATAGTCTGGCGGGTGTAAAATAGACTGAAATTTCCAGGGCTCAATAAGCCTATCTTTAAGGCCGGATTCACACCTATGCAAATTGGTTGCGGCTTAAACCGCATCCAATTCGCATAACATTATAAAATACATTGTTTTCAATGAGGCTGGTTTACATGTGTGCGATGCATTCGCACTGCGCATTGCCGAAAAAACGCCTGCCTTTTCTAGGCCTTGCGGTGCGGCTCAGGTGCGAATTCAGGCCCATTATCTTCTATGGGCACGCATATGATTTGCAGATGTGTTCATTTCTCTTCAGGATTTGTCTCATTCACCTCAATATACTTCCCCCCCTCCCCCTCCCCTCTCCCAGGTCTCCAAATTTGCAGCTAAAATGGAGATGATCTGCTGAACAGCTCTCTTATCTCTCTGCAGAGATAAGACAGCTGAAATTAGCACTGCACAAGTGTGAATCCGGTCTAAATGAAATGACTGTGAAGAAGTAGTAAATGGAAGATTCTTTCCAGGCTTACTCATCAAGAGCCACAATATCTCTCCTGCATAAATCCCTATCTGTTTGAAGTTTAGAGTCTTACTTCTGCATGAATGACTGGAGTTGTGTGTTTTAGGCAAAAGTAGCATAATTTCTAAAGAGTTTTGAAGAGTAATCGTCTGAGAGGCAAACTGAGCAAGAGTGGCATGTCTTAAAGAGATATCTGAAATAGAACATATCCATCTCTCGTAACTCTCTTTGGGGAGTTTGGATATTTTAATACATTACCTTTAAGAAGACAATTACCGGTAAGTGCATTTTAGAACTACTAACAGCAGTTTGTTTGTCCCTCTTAGTTCACATGACCTAATTCTACACATGGTATTTTCTTTAGTCCTCCAAACCAAATACATTAGATGAATCACTTACCTTTGACAGAGTCTTCCCATTTGCAACAATAGTAGCAAGCCCTGCGCAACACACCAAAGCACTTGAGCTTGATAAACCAGAACTTGCTGGAATGGTTCCATCCACCAAACAATTCATTCCTGCTGGGCTGTTCAGATTGAAGTGGTCCTAGGAAAAAAAGCAACACAATAAAACACAGGTCCAAAGAGTGAATCAGTACACTTTAAGCTATAAAAAAAGAAAATACAAATGTAATAAACATATATTATTCATTTGACAACATGTTTTTAAACTGGTTTAAAATCTGTCTGCTGGCCAAATCCGTCGGCTCGCCCGTACACCTGATCGAATCTGTCTGCTGAGACGATCTGTCAGACCGTTTTCAGCAGATAGATTTGATCGTGTGTACGCGGCCTTAGGGGTCTTCTGCTGAGGTGAGCAGGCATTGCACCCAGAGGTGGCAGTGGCAGTCTTTTGAATCACTCATTATATAATCAATGTGTGACATGTGTTGGAGTGAACTCCTTTTCACACAAGTGATCGCAACTTCATTATATATATTTTTTCTTTGGAATGTGATTATTATTAAGAAATTTCACATTATTCTCCGCTATATGGGAGCCTTGGATCACTTATAGAAATCCTCTGCTGTAACAAGATTTGATTCAAAACAATGATCGATCTATTATTATGGTACATTGTTCTTCCTGATGTTATGTCTGGTGCATCTGGTGAACATGGTAGACTTTTATGTAAGACGTATATTCTGGACAACAGTAGATGGAGGGGGTAGCTGGTGGTTATCCCACCCCTTCTCTATCTGTTCTTTGCCCCCCCCCCCCCTTTATTTTTTCTTCTTTTTTCCCAACTTTACCTAAGTTGTAATATATGGAGGTAGTGGAGTTTGGGTCTGAATGAGGTAGTCGGCTCAGACCCTTATACCGTCAGTAACTGCCTGAACGATTAAGAACACCAAGTGGTTCTGCAGACCTTACATTTTCGGTTGGCCTTGATGGGTTTCTAGATAAGTATACTACCAATATGGAGAATAATATCTGTTACAATGTTAAAATAGAGATGACTGCATTCTTCATCATATGAAATCTGATTACTATTGTCACGTACCTGGTGCTGAGCAGAGCCTGACGTGCAGGAGTGGCCACTCTTGCTCCTCTGACTCCGGAACCCCTGGTAGTGCAGACAGGAGGTGCTGGAGTTTAGAGTCACACTAGCGCCTGGCGGGGATGCTGTGCAGACACTGTGTCAGTCTACTGTAGTCTCTGGAGAGAGGTGAGTGGAGCTGGAACAGCAGGTCGATGAACGGCAGGAACTTGGTGCAGGTGATCAAGGTTAGCGGGGCGACAAAGTTCAGGTACTTGAAGCGGCCGACTGGAACCGCAGGCTGGAGGGAGGTGCACTGTAGTACCGTCCTGGCGGGTAGCCGAGCTGGGTGCAGACCGCTGGAGTGATACTGGAGGGAGGTGTGCTGTAGCACCGATGCCGACAGGTAGCTGGAGCTAGTGCAGATGACTGGCAGATGGCAGGAAGGAGGTGTTCTGTAGTACGGATGCTGGCAGAGTCAGACAGGCCGGGTCAGATACAGGCAGACGGATCAGGTTCAGGGATAAGGCAACAGCAGAGTGTAGTTCAGGCCAGGTCGGCAACAGGCGGGCAACAACCGGAACAGGGTAAGGCAGAGGCAGCGTCAGACAGGCCACAGGTCAGGGCAGGCAGCAATCAGAAGGGTCAGAGACAAGCCGGGATCACAGGAACAGGGGTCAATCAGGTAACAGGTCTTCTGGCGGGTATCAGGAACGCTGACGATCGAGCAGCAAGAGGCCATGGGATGAGCTCCATTAAATAGCCTGAACTGGCGCCAAAATGGCATCAGCACGTGCCCGCGCGCCGCTGCCGCGAATGCGTGTGCCCGTGCGCGCCGATGTGCCGCGCGCGCGTGCCCGTGCGCGTCGAAGTGCCGCGAATGCGTGCTCCCGGCGCCCCTGTGCGCGCCGTTGTACCGCTAGTGCCACCTGGTGGTCGACCACGACCATGACATTGCCCCCCCCCAATGGGCAGCCTCCGGATGCCCAACCAGGCCATCTTAAGTGGGTGAGCGTCCTTGAAGGACCGGATCAGTCTCTTAGCGTGGATGTTGCGCTCAGGTTCCCACAAATTTTCTTCAGGGCCGTAGCCCTTCCACTTCACCAAGAACTGGACCTGGTTGTGCCTTCTCCTGCAGTTTACTATAGACTCCACTTCGAATTCTTCCTCGCCGTTCACTAAGATCAGCTTCGCCCCGGAAAGGGGTTAGCGACATCAGGTTTGAGGAGGGAGACATGGAAGACTGGGTGAACGCGGAGTGAGTCTGGCAGTTCAAGTTCATAGGCCACACTATTAATCCTCCTCTTGATCGGGAAGGGCCCCATAAACTTAGGCCCTAGTTTCTTAGATGGGCAGGAAAGTTTCAGATTAATGGTAGACAACCACACCAGGTTTCCGGGTTCCAGATTGAGTTCACCCCTCCGCTTCCTATCAAAGATCTCCTTATTATGCTCCTGAGTCCTTGCCATGGTTTCTTGCAGTAGCTTGTTGTTAGTGCTAAAGAATTGTAATGTCTCTTGTACGGCAGGCACCGTACACTCCGGGGCACAGTTAGGCAGAAATGGTGGGTGGTAGCCATAATTTGCATAAAAAGGAGATTGCTTAGTAGCAGAGTGAACTGAATTATTATATGCAAATTCGGCCAGCGGTAATAGAGAGGCCCAATCTTCCTGGGAAAACGAAGAGAAACAGCGTAGGTATTGCTCTAATGTCTGGTTTGTTCTCTCGGTCTGGCCGTTCGACTGAGGGTGATAGGCAGATGAGAAGGACAGCCCAATCTTGAGGGATTCGCAGAGCGCCTTCCAGAACCTGGATGTGAATTGCACCCCGCGGTCAGAAACGATGTCTGCGGGGATGCCGTGAAGCCGCACAACTTCTTTAATAATGATCTTGGCAGTCTCCAGGGCAGAGGGTGTACCCTTCATGGGCAGAAAGTGTGCCATCTTAGATAGTCTATCTACCGTTACGAAGATAGTCGTGAACCCCTCAGAGGGTGGCAGTTCAACAATAAAGTCCATGGAGATCATTTGCCATGGTCTCTCTGGTACAGGCAAAGGCCTTAACAATCCCCAAGCTCTGGATTTGCTCCCCTTATTTCGGATGCACGTGGTGCACGACTCCACATAGCTTCTGCAATCCTTCACAAGTTGGGGCCACCAGAACGTGCGCTGTAGAAGTTCCGAAGTTTTTTGTGCCCCAAAATGACCAGCCAGTACATGATCGTGGCAGAGGCTCAGGACAGTGACCCGCAAGTCCTCTGGTACAAAGATCTTGTTTCCCTGCCACAACAGACCGTCCCGAGTTTGCAGATCTGTATCCAAAGGAGAGGAAATTCCTGCAGAGGCTTGCTTGATCCGAGCCACTAGGTCATCTTGCAACAACAGAAAATTCCCAGAGGATAGAATAGTGTCTGGAGGGGCGGAAGTTTCAGGATCGCAGTACATCCACGAAAGGGCATCGGGTTTGGTGTTCTTAGATCCAGGCCTATACGTTATGTGGAAGGTAAACCTAGTAAAGAAAAGCGCCCATCTGGTCTGTCGTGGTTTTAGCCTTTTAGCTATCTTCAGGTATTCTAGGTTTTTATGGTCTGTGTAGACCAGGATCGGATGAGCTGCACCTTCCAATAGGTACCGCCACTCCTCCAGTGCGGCTTTAATCGCTAAGAGTTCTCGGTCCCCCACATCGTAGTTCTTTTCAGCGTCGGACAATTTACGAGAGAAAAAGGCGACCGGATGCAGAAGAGCCTTTGGCCCCTGTCTCTGGGAAAGAACAGCTCCCACTGCCGTTTCCGAGGCATCCACCTCCAGGATGTAGGGCAGACTGGCGTCAGGGTGTTTAAGGACAGGTGCCGACGTAAACAGCTTCTTTAGGGTCTCGAAGGCTACTTGGGCTTCAGGGGACCATCGGAAACGGACAGTTTGTTTGGTCAGGCTGGTTATGGGGGAGATAATGCTGGAGAATCCCTTGATAAACTTCCTGTAAAAGTTTGCAAATCCGATGAACCGTTGTACGCCTTTCTTGTCCGAGGGCGCAGGCCAGTCAAGAATTGCTGCGACCTTTTGTGGGTCCATCTCGATACCATTTACGGAAATGATCAGTCCTAGAAATTGTATGCTTTCACGTTCGAATTCGCATTTTTCCGGTTTGGCATATAGTCCGTGAATTCGGAGTCGTCTGAGGACGTTCTTAACGTGTTCCCGATGCCTGTCGATAGAGGGGGAAAAGATGAGGATATCATCGAGATACACAACAACAAACAGATCAAGATAGTCCTTAAAGATGTCATTCACGAAGTGCTGGAATGTGGCGGGGGCGTTACAGAGCCCGAATGGCATCACCAGGTATTCAAAGTAGCCAAAGCGGGTGCGGAAGGCAGTTTTCCACTCATCGCCATCCTGAGTTTCGTGAAAATGACTGCTGCTCCAAGTCTCTGAAATAATTCCGGTACCAGGGGAAGGGGGTACCGATTCTTGATCGTCACCTTGTTAAGTTCACGGTAATCCACGCAGGGGCGGAGTGTATGGTCTTTCTTTTCGACGAAAAAAATTCCTGCTCCTGCTGGTGAGGTGGAGGGGCGGATAAACCTCTTTTTAAGGTTGTCATGGAGGTAGGTCTTTAGATTTTCCAGCTCTAGCTCTGTCAGAGGAAAAATCCTGCCGAAAGGGATTTCAGCCCCAGGGAGAAGCTCAATTGGGCAGTCATAGGGCCGGTGCGGAGGGAGAGTGTCAGCCCCTTTTTTGCTAAATACGTCCAGGAATTCATGATAAACTTCGGGAACGGATTGGTGGGTTTCAATATCAGAGTCCATGCAAAGCAGAGAGGGGGAACAAGAGGTCACTTGCAGGCAGTGCAGTTGGCAGTAGGTGGAACTGAAACGAATCTCCCCGGTAGTCCAGTCTATTTGCGGGTTGTGGGCCCGGAGCCAGGGTATGCCCAGAATTATGGGAAAAAAAGGGGACTCAATAACGTCCAGGCATAGAAATTCCCGATGAATGTCTGAGATAGTGGTGGCAATAGGTAAAGTTTATTGGGTAACTGGGCCAGATTTTAGAACTGACCCATCAGCCAGGTGCACAGACAGTCCCACAGCCCTTGGGCGCAACGGAATCTGGTGTAGAGTGGCAAAGGAAGAGTCCATGAAGCAGCTGCAGGCCCCAGAATCAAGTATGGCGCTGGTCCGGATAGCCCCTCCTGGAAGCTGCAACAAGACAGGAACAGCCAGATGAGTAGAATAGTTGAGGACAACAGGTGTATGGACAGAAGACATGGAGGTGGACTTACGGGACTTTGCTGGGCAGGTCCTCACATAGTGGCCGGACTCTCCGCAGTAGAGGCACAGGTTGTTAATTCGGCGACGGAGTCGTTCCTCGGATGTGAGGGACGGGCGAATCAGACCCAGCTGCATAGGTTCTGGTATGTCTCTAGAGGAGGGGAGCGAAGCAGAAGGAGTCGGGTTAGGAAAGGTGGGTACCCGAGGCAGCATCCATGTCGGACGGGTCGGACCTGTGGCACGTTCAGTCCTGCGCTCCCTTAGGCGCCGATTGATCTGAATGGCTAGATTAATAAGAGCTTCCAGAGTTCCGGGGACCCCCACTCGAGCAAGCTCGTCCTTAAGTGTCTCTGAGAGGCCAAGACGAAACTGGTAGCAGAGGGCTGCGTCATTCCAGTTAGTGTCCGCACTCCACCTTCTGAACTCGGATACATAATCCTCCGCAGGTCTGCGACCCTGCTGGAGGGCGTGCAAGGCGGCCTCTGCAGTAGCGGCCTGGTGGGGGTCCTCGTACAGCAAGGACATGGCCTGAAGGAACGTATCCAGACGGTCAAGGCATAAGTCTTTTTGCTCCAAGAGCCGGTCGGCCCAGGCCTGCGGTTTACCGGATAGCAAGGAAATGACAAACCCGACCTTGGTGGCCTCTAATGAGAAGGTCCGAGGCTGGAGTGCAAAATATAGTTCACAGGCATTCCGGAAGGCCCTATACTTGCTTCTTTCCCCAGAAAATCTCTCTGGCATGGGCACTTTGGGCTCTGGTGGTAGCATAATGACGGAGGGAGAAGAAGAAGTGCCTGAAGCAGAGGAAGGTGCGGACAAGGCCTGGACGCGGTCTTCAAGTCGGGTGTAGCCTTCCTGAAGGGTCCTGACTGCTTGCGTTAAGCCATCCAAATGGCGACAGAGTTCAGTCATAGGGTCCACTCCCTGTGCAGGCTCAGACATGGCTGCTCGATACTGTCACGTACCTGGTGCTGAGCAGAGCCTGACGTGCGGGAGTGGCCACTCTTGCTCCTCTGACTCCGGAACCCCTGGTAGTGCAGACAGAAGGTACGGGAGTTTAGAGTCACACTAGCGCCTGGCGGGGATGCTGTGCAGACACTGTGTCAGTCTACTGTAATCTCTGGAGAGAGGTGAGTGGAGCTGGAACAGCAGGTCGATGAACGGCAGGAACTTGGTGCAGGTGATCAAGGTTAGCGGGGCGACAAAGTTCAGGTACTTGAAGTGGCCGACTGGAACCGCAGGCTGGAGGGAGGTGCATTGTAGTACCGTCCTGGCGGGTAGCCAAGCTGGGTGCAGACCGCTGGAGTGATACTGGAGGGAGGTGTGCTGTAGCACCGATGCCGACAGGTAGCTGGAGCTAGTGCAGATGACTGGCAGATGGCAGGAAGGAGGTGTTCTGTAGTACGCATGCTGAGTCAGACAGGCTGGGTCAGATACAGGCAGACGGATCAGGTTCAGGGATAAGGCAACAGCAGAGTGTAGTTCAGGCCGGGTCGGCAACAGGCGGGCAACAACCGGTACAGGGTAAGGCAGAGGCAGCGTCAGACAGGCCACAGGTCAGGGCAGGCAGCAATCAGAAGGGTCAGAGACAAGCCGGGATCACAGGAACAGGGGTCAATCAGGTAACAGGTCTTCTGGCGGGTATCAGGAACGCTGACGATCGAGCAGCAAGAGGCCATGGGATGAGCTCCATTAAATAGCCTGAACTGGCGCCAAAATGGCATCAGCACGTGCCCGCGCGCCGCTGCCGCGAATGCGCGTGCCCGTGCGCGCCGATGTGCCGCGCGTGAGCGTGCCCGTGCACGTCGAAGTGCCGCAAATGCGTGCTCCCGGCGCCCCTGTGCGCGCCGTTGTACCGCTAGCGCCACCTGGTGGTCGACCACGACCATGACAACTATGTATAGAACAAGAAATAAAGCTGCGCCACTAAACCAGAAAAAGTTATATACATAAATAAATAATGATAATACACAAAGTCCACTGAAGCTCAAATATATATATATATATATATATATATATATATATATATATATATATATACAGGGAGTGCAGAATTATTAGGCAAATGAGTATTTTGACCACATCATCCTCTTTATGCATGTTGTCTTACTCCAAGCTGTATAGGCTCGAAAGCCTACTACCAATTAAGCATATTAGGTGATGTGCATCTCTGTAATGAGAAGGGGTGTGGTCTAATGACATCAACACCCTATATCAGGTGTGCATAATTATTAGGCAACTTCCTTTCCTTTGGCAAAATGGGTCAAAAGAAGGACTTGCCAGGTTCAGAAAAGTCAAAAATTGTGAGATATCTTGCAGAGGGATGCAGCACTCTTAAAATTGCAAAG
Source organism: Rana kukunoris (assembly GCA_029574335.1). Classification (NCBI taxonomy): domain Eukaryota; kingdom Metazoa; phylum Chordata; class Amphibia; order Anura; family Ranidae; genus Rana; species Rana kukunoris. Next base: position 57,656,398 of record CM056051.1, read on the forward strand.
CTTCTGAAGCGTGATCATCGAACAATCAAGCGTTTCATTCAAAATAGTCAACAGGGTCGCAAGAAGCGTGTGGAAAAACCAAGGGGCAAAATAACTGCCCATGAACTGAGAAAAGTCAAGCGTGCAGCTGCCAAGATGCCACTTGCCACCAGTTTGGCCATATTTCAGAGCTGCAACATCACTGGAGTGCCCAAAAGCACAAGGTGTGCAATACTCAGAGACATGGCCAAGGTAAGAAAGGCTGAAAGACGACGACCACTGAACAAGACACACAAGCTGAAACGTCAAGACTGGGCCAAGAAATATCTCAAGAATGATTTTTCTAAGGTTTTATGGACTGATGAAATGAGAGTGAGTCTTGATGGGCCAGATGGATGGGCCCGTGGCTGGATTGGTAAAGGGCAGAGAGCTCCAGTCCGACTCAGACGCCAGCAAGGTGGAGGTGGAGTACTGGTTTGGGCTGGTATCATCAAAGATGAGCTTGTGGGGCCTTTTCGGGTTGAGGATGGAGTCGAGCTCAACTCCCAGTCCTACTGCCAGTTTCTGGAAGACCCCTTCTTCAAGCAGTGGTACAGGAAGAAGTCTGCATCCTTCAAGAAAAACATGATTTTCATGCAGGACAATGCTCCATCACACGCGTCCAAGTACTCCACAGCGTGGCTGGCAAGAAAGGGTATAAAAGAAGAAAAACTAATGACATGGCCTCCTTGTTCACCTGATCTGAACCCCATTGAGAACCTGTGGTCCATCATCAAATGTGAGATTTACAAGGAGGGAAAACAGTACACCTCTCTGAACAGTGTCTGGGAGGCTGTGGTTGCTGCTGCACGCAATGTTGATGGTGAACAGATCAAAACACTGACAGAATCCATGGATGGCAGGCTGCATGAGTGTCCTTGCAAAGAAAGGTGGCTATATTGGTCACTGATTTGTTTTTGTTTTGTTTTTGAATGTCAGAAATGTATATTTGTGAATGTTGAGATGTTATATTGGTTTCACTGGTAAAAATAAATAATTGAAATGGCTATATATTTGTTTTTTTGTTAAGTTGCCTAATAATTATGCACAGTAATAGTCACCTGCACACACAGATATCCCCCTAAAATAGCTAAAACTAAAAACAAACTGAAAACTACTTCCAAAAATATTCAGCTTTGATATTAATGAGTTTTTTGGGTTCATTGAGAACATGGTTGTTGTTCAATAATAAAATTAATCCTCAAAAATACAACTTGCCTAATAATTCTGCACTCCCTGTATATATATGTCCCAATATGCACTTAAAGAGTGCGCAAATGGTCAATCCTGAAAGCAACCCCGCCGTGATATCTAATAAGTTTCCACACTGAAGTGAAGACCCACCACTGAGTTTTAAAGCCGCTTACCAGAAGGGCAAGCTCAATTAGCAATCAGCTATAGCCCCGCCGCGTCCTTTGGAGTCTGTAGTGGACTCACAGGGGTAGAGATTCCAGGGAGAAACTTCCAGCACAATCACAGGCTCATCCAGATAGCATGAGTAGAGAGAGAGTGCACCATAGTATAATTCCACAAAAATTGGTTTATTTTTAAAATGTAAGAAAGGTACTTACAAAAGCAGATAAAAACATGCGACATAGAAAACAAATGTCAGCCGGCATCTAGCGGAGCCCTTCCTCCTTAGCGTGGTAACATCAAAGTAAGTTGCTGACTGTTGCTCTAGTACTACTTGGGCTGTGAGTCTGTGCATGGGGGCTTGACAAGATTTTACCAAAGGATAATCCAGGTAAAGCCATAGTCAGGGATTCCAGAAATCAGGAGAAACGAAGAAAAAGCCAGGGTCTGAAGCCGGGGTCAGTCTTGGAATACTGTAACAGGAACACAGGAACCTTTGGCAATGCTAGAGACAATGAACTGATCAGTTCAGGTCAGGTCAGTTCATTGTCTCTAGCATTGCCAAAGGTTCCTGTGTTCCTGTTAGGCCGCGTACACACGATGAGATATGTCCCCTCAAACTTGTCCGACGGACAGTTTAGAGCGGACATGTCTCATCGGATTTTGGTCCGATGGCGTGTACACACCATCGGATCAAAATCCCCGCCGGCAGACAGCGCGGTGACGTGGCGGTGATGTTGACGCCGCCACGTCACCGCACCAGGAATAAAAATACTTCCGCGCATGTGTCAAATCCATTCAACGCATGTGCGGGAAGATATGTCCACTGGTGAGTGTACTGACCAGCTGACATATCCGACGGACATGTCTCCGGCGGACAAATTTTAAAGCAGGTTTTAAAATTTGTCCGCTGGTCAGACATGTCCGCTAGCCCATACACACGATCGGATTTGTCCGCTGAACTGGTCCATCGGACCAGTTTGAGCAGACAAATTCGATCGTGTGTACGCGGCCTTACAGTATTCCAAGACTGACCCCGGCTTCAGACCCTGGCTTTTTCTTTGTTACTCCTGACTTCTGGAATCCCTGACTACGGCTTTACCTTGACTATCCTTCGGTAAATTCCTGTCAAGCCCCCATGCACAGACTCACAGCCCAAGTAGCTTGTGTGTATTTGCAAGGGTGAACATACATATCTGCATTAACTAATCTGGAATCCATCTATATTACTAGAGAAACAGTCAGCAACTTACTTTGACGTCAACGCGCTAAGGAGGAAGGACTCCGCTAGATTCCCGGCCGGCATTTGTTTTCTATGTCGCATGTTTTTATCTGCTTTTGTAAGTACCTTTCTTACATTTTAAAAATAAACCAATTTTTACGGAATTACACTATGGTGCACTCTCTCTCTACCCATGCTATCTGGATGAGCCTGTGATTGTGCTGGAAGTTTCTCTCCGGAATCTCTACCCCTGTGAGTCCACTACAGTCTCCAAAGGCCGCGGCGGGGCTATACCCGATTGCTAATTGAGCTTGCCCTTCTGGTAAGCAGCTTTAAAACTCGGTGGTGGGTCTTCACTTCAGTGTGGAAACTTAATAGATATCACAGTGGTGTTGCCTTCAGGATTGACCATTTGCATGCTCATATATATATATATATATATATATATATATATATATATATATAGTCCCAATATGCACTTATATATATATATATATATATATATATATATATATATATATATATATATATATATATATATATATATATATATATATATAATAATTTGAGCTTCAGTGGACTTTGTGTATTATCATTATTCATTTATGTATATAACTTTTTTTGGTTTAGTGGCGCAGCTTTGTTTCTTGTTCTATTTTGGCTCTGTGTATCGCACGCAAGCTGCTGCCTTTATTTTTATTTTTAGTTTATTGTATTTTTAATTTTGTATTGTTTATTTGTAATTAACGCAGCTTTCTGTTTATTCCTGATTACTATGTATGCCTTGTAATCTCCATAGGTTTTTGTGATCTGTATACTAAGGAATGATGTGCTGAAAATTGAACCATTTTTCCTTTTTGACTATAATATTCTATACTAAAAATATAAATGTATTGTTCTTTAAAACTTTTAATAAAATCTTTATGCAAAAAAAAATAAAAAATAAAATTCACATTGTTGTTTTTTTTTTACATATTGTGTAATTCTATGTGTTCACAACATTTAGGTGAGAGTCGGTTCACACTGGGGCGACACGACTTCCAGCACGACTTTCAGAAGCAACTTCAACACGACTTGAGCATGAACCACAGGGCGATCTGGGGTGATTTACAACACCACTTGAAGTCCTTTTCAGGTCAGGAGACATTCCAGTGGCCAATAAAACAACAATCAGCTCTGGGAGAGGGAAGGGGAGGGAGGGGTTTGCCTGAGAAATGTATGTTATCTTGCTGGAAAGTAGCTTCAATTAAAACAGTGATCAGACTTGGAAGCGACTTCCATTGAAATCAATGGGTACAAATCGCCTAGAAGTCTGATTGAAGTAGTACAGGAACCTCTTCTGAAGTCGGAGCGACATGAGTAGTGTGTATTAACACCGCTCCCATTCACTTACATTGCTTTTCTGGACAGCACGACTTGGGACGACTTGAGACGACTTCAAGTCGGATCCCAAGTCACCCCAGTGTGAACCGACTCTGAGGAATTGACAATTTTTTTGACTGGCTATTGCCTAAGTAATAGCAATAATAAGGTGGGTATCTTATTATTTTTTTGTAAATAATTGGATTAGCGCACTATTTGTTTACTTATTTTATACTATTAGTGTGAGATCACTCTTGAATGGTTGCAGATGTTACTTTTATATACACGTATTTACTATGTTAGATGTTAATATGTTTTAATTTCTTATCACTACACATAGCAGCGCTTGGGTATTCCACACATATAAAAGAATCGCATGTGATTTGAACAGGAATGTGGTTCCTTTCCCACACCACTCCAGTGTGAACCCAGGCTGAAGTCACTATGACAAGCCAGGGTTCACACAGAAACAGTGAAAAAAAATTGCATGCGATTTGGTCAGGAGTCGCACCACATTTCTTTTCAAATCACATGCATTTCTTTGCAGTGCGAATTGCACCCATTCATTTTGCATGGGCTCAAACCGCACTGTAAAACTATCAATTTTAGGTATCGGAGCATTTGCACGGTACAAGTACTCGTGCAAATGCTTAGTATCGGTATTGGTATTAATGCAACCCTAGTTTCTATGCACAGTTGCACCAGATTTTTCACTCTCCAATGTTAGTAAATCGACCCTACAGTGTGGTGTAAACACTGTGGTGTCCAATAAATGTCCACCAGAATCCTACGTAGTTCAGATTTATCATAGTAGCAAACAAATTTTTAAATGACAAGCCCAACTTTCTTCTTTTCTAGGGTTCCTCTATCTGACATACATAGGTGGACACAATTAGAAAGGGATCAGTTACTGTACATACATTTTTTACTCTACATGTTGGTTCAAGTGTAGCCATGATAATCCTTTATGTAAATGGTAAAAAAAAAACGTTTACATCAGTTGTCTGTTATGGAAACGCTATTATTTTCTTGGCTTATGCACTAATGATGACATAAAGAAATTTCTTAGTTATATTAGAACAATCCTAGACCTATATTTTGCAACATGTGCTAAAATGCTATTTGAAGTTCTAGGTTATATTAGGATAGCTGTCTAATATTACAGCTTGTGGTATGCACTGCCTGGTGAGTACAGCGCTGCTGTCCCTGCTACCCTGCTATACTTTATACTAGGGTTGTCCCGATACCACTTTTTTAGGACCGAGTACAAGTACCGATACTTTTTTTCAAGTACTCGCCGATACCGAATACCGATACTTTTTTTTAATGTCATGTGACAGTGACACTTTGAAACCTGTTGTCTCAGTTTAGAAGTCCTTTGATAAAAGATACCAGACAGTCTGCAGGTTTTATTGGCCTGTATTGTTGTCTGCAGCATGGAAGTGTATGCTGACCAGTGATGGGCACAAGGTGAATATCATGGTGGTGTTTTATTTTATTTAATGTGGTTGATGTCCTTTGTGGCCCTTTTTGGGAACACGGATCTCCGTGGTTACTGTATATGTCACTATTCCATTATTATTTTTTACTGTGTGTTAATACCATTTTGGAGGACGATGACTTACCCAATCGGATACCTGGGAGAGAGAGAGAGGCAGCGTGTAATGCTGCAAAGAAGCTGTAGGAGATGGGCAGTACTGAGATCACACAAAAAAGGGGTAAATGGTAGCAAACTAAACGTCATCCAGTTGAGGTTCACATTCCCTTTAAGAAAGGTAGCAAAGACTGGCAGGAGATATCGGCGTGACCCACACTCTCCCCGGGCTGACAGTCTCTCTCTCTGCCAGCAATGACTGCAGATCCGGAACAACCACATTTTTCTGCAAATCCCTGCGCTGACTCAGCTCGGCTGCAAAACGCACCAAATAACCATCCTGAGAACTGTAATATTTCATAAACAGGGACGACTCTCCAGATCTCTGTGTATAATGCAGACGGCAGCCATCCAGTGAACAAAAGCCGCGCCTCCTCCTCGTCCTCGTCCGTGATAGGTGAACTCGGTTTCCAAGCACTGAGTTAGTGTTCCACCTATCACGGACATCCTCTCATTCTCATCCATGGGATGAGGATGAGAGGGTTCCGTGATAGGCAGAACACTGACTCACTTGCTGGGAGTGTTCCCCTATCACGGACGAGGAGGAGGAGGAAGAGGCGCGGCTTTAATATACTGGATGGCTGCCATCTGCATTATACACGGACATAGACAAGCATTACACGCTGCCTCGCTCTCTCTCCCAGGTATCGGATCAGGCATCGGGAAGATTTGCGCGAGTACAAGCACTCACGCAAATACTCGGTATCGGTCCTGATACCGATACTAGTATTGGTATCGGGACAGCCCTACCTAATACTTTGGGATAGACCACACCTGCCATGCTTCATGAACATTATACAGTGAGGGAAAAGGGTATTTGATCCCCTGCTGATTTAGTACGTTTGCCCACTGACAAAGAAATAATCAGTCTATAATTTGAATGATAGGTTTATTTTAACCGTTAACGACAGAATAACAGCAAAAATATCCAGAAAAATGCATTTAAAAAAAGTTATAAATTGATTTGCATTTTAGTGAGTGAAATAAGTACCGGTATTTGATCCCCTATCAATCAACAAGATTTCTGTCTTCCAAGTGTCTTGTATACAGGTAACAAGCTGAGATTAGAAGCACTCTCCTAAAAGGTGTGCTCCAAATATAAGCTTGTCACCTGTAAAAAAAGACAATCAATCAGATTCCAATCTCTCCACCATTGTCAAGACCAAGGATGTCAGGGACAAGATTGAAAACCTACACAAGGCTGGAATGGGCTACAAGACCATCGCCAAGCAGCTCGGTGAGTGGGTGACAACAGTTTGTGCGATTATTCGCAAATGAAAAAAACACAAAATAACTGTCAATCTCCCTCGATCTGGGGCTCCATGCAAGAGTTTACCTTGTAAAGTTTAAATTATCATGAGAAAAGTGAGGAATCAGCCCAGAACTACACGCAAAATCTTGTCAATCATATCAAGGCAGCTGGAACCATAGTCACCAAGAGAACAATTGATGACACACTATGCCGTGAAGGACCAAAATCCTGCAGTGTCCACAAAGTCCCCCTGTTCAAGAAAGCACATGTACAGGCCTGTCTGAAGTTTGCTAATGAACATCTGAATGATGTTGTGGTCAGATGAGACCAAAAATTCTGCATAGAGATCGTGAGGGGGGCTGAATCGAGAGCACGATTTGTTTTTAACGATTAATCATGCAGCTCTACATGCCATTCTCCAGACCTTAACCACTTTCCGTTCGTGCTATAGCCGAATAACGGCTACAGCACCGACCTGCTTTGCTGGGAGGACGTCAATAGACGCCCTACCCTTCGCGTGCTGTGATCACCCAAGTCACTGGGACTTGGGTGATCACAGACCCAGTCCTGGCCCCTTACCAGTGCTGCCTATCAGTGCCCATTATTGCCAACCATCAGTGCCCATCGCTATAAGGGCCACTTCTCAGTGCACAACAGTGCCACCAATCAATGCCCTTCAGTGTCACTTCTCAGTGCCGCCTATGAGTGCCCATCAGTGCCACCTATCAGTGCCCACCAGTGCGACCTTATTGGTGCCCATCAGTGCAGCCCATCAGTGCAGCCTCATCAGCGTAAAATTACCCGTTTGCAAAATTTTATAACAATATATATGTATGTGTATATTATATATATATATATATATAATATATATATATATATATATATATAATACTATATATTAATATATATATATATATATATATATATAGTTTTTTTTATTCAGTCTTTTTTTTAAAAATTAACAAAAAATAAAATCCGCAGAAGTAATTAAATACCACCAAAAATAAAGCTCTATATGTGGGGAAAAAAATTATCAAAAAATGTCAGTGTTCTATGACCGAGCAATTGTCATTCAAAGTGCATCAGCGCTGAAAGCTGAACATTGGTCTGGGCAGGAGGGGGGGTTTAAGTGCCCAGTAAGCAAGTGGTTAATCCCATAGAAAATATGTGGAGGGAGCTGAAGGTTCGAATTACCAAACCTCAGCCTAGAAACCTTAATGACTTGGAGCGGATCTGCAAAGAGGAGTGGGACAAAATTCCTCCTGAGATGTGTGCAAACCTGGTGGCCAACTACAAGAAACGTCTTACCACTGGGATTGCCAACAAGGGTTTTGCCACCAAGTACTAAGTCATGATAATAATTCAAATAATAATTTTACTCATTAAAATGCAAATCAATATAACTTTTTTTAAATACATTTTTCTGCATTTTTTTGTTGTTATTTTGTCTCTCACTCATAAAATAAACCTTAAATGATTCAATTATTGGTAGAACACCAACCACAGGATAGACTGTGGGTGTCTATAATAGCGCAGTGCCGCGTCCTAGATAGATTGGAAGAACGATTGTCAAGAATACAGAAAAAATTTACTTTATAGGCACCAATTATAGAAATATAAATACATTTACAGTATTAACATATGACCCATAAAGGTTTGTTAAAAAGAAAAAAACATACAATACATAAAATAAAAAATTGTTTAAAAAGAAGAACTGCAGTAGCAACTGCAGAGACCATATACCGTGTTTCCCCGAAAATAAGACACCGTCTTATATTTTTTTTTCCTCAAGAAATCACACTATGGCTTATTTTCGGGGGGTGTCTTATTTTTATTACAGAAAATAAAGTTTGCCTACCTGAACCACACTTGCGCTTCTTAGCATTTCCTCTGTCCACCTGTAGACTGAGATTATCGTATTCTGCACGCCATTTTTGGACCATTCGGATATCCAACTTCTTCTCTTTGCAAAAAGCCGTAAGATTCTTGCCTCGGGAGTCCTCCACAATTCCTTTCTTGTACTCAACAGAATAACTCTTTCTTTTTGCACTCATCTTGTCTGGTTGTACCACTACAAGATATCACTACAAGATTCGACACTACATCTTATTTTCGGAGATTCGACACTGCATCTTATTTTCGGAGATTCGACACTACATCTTATTTTCGGAGATTCGACACTACATCTTATTTTCGGAGATTCGACACTACATCTTATTTTCGGAGATTCGACACTACATCTTATTTTCGGAGATTCGACACCACATCGCTACGTCTTATTTTCGGAGGGGTGTCTTATATTTCTATCTTGCGTCGAAATCCCGCTACGGCTTATTTTCGGAGTACGTCTTATTTTCGGGGAAACACGGTATTGATCCAATAAAAGGTCCAGAAACAGTCAACACATCTCACACCAGACGTGAATGACTAATGCATGATATGATAACTGTTAGCTGCCTTAGACAGCCATCCTGCTCGAGGAGATCCTTACCTGGACGCTCACTGCAATTACTTGATTTGGTGGCATCACACCAGCGCTACACCCCTAAAGTATTTCACCCTGTGAGACTTCTATTTGGGTACACCTTATTGGTGTTATCTCTATATGGTTAAAAAGCATTTCATCTATTGTGGCTTGGCTGTCAGTTACTTACCGCCTGGTGGTGACTAATAGAGTTGCCCTTCTTACCAAGGAGAATACCTTTTGGTTATATCGTAACCCAGGGCTCAAAATTTCAAGCCCTGAGCTACTAGCCAGGCCTCAAGAGTTACTCGCCACCAGTTGCCCCACCTAATTCATACACTGCCCTGCGCCTAATTGCGCCTGTAAACATGCCCTCGTAGATTAGCTCATGGAATGACACTTTTAAATGTTTTATGCAGAATAAAGTTACACAATTAAATATTACTAACAATAACTTTAACAAAATGGGACAGGTCACTGGGGGCAGACCAGAGAGACAGGGCACTAGAACTGGGTCTCTTCCCGATTCTCTTGCTGTCTCCTCTGTAACTCCCATCCATCCTCTCTCTCTCTCCCTCTCCTATTCATCTCATCATCAGGAACCTGTGTGTGCGACTCCACGCTTGCATGTCCCCACTTTCCCCTTTTATTCAGGCTGGCAGTGAGGAGAGGAGCTGCAGCACAGTGGGAGGGAGTACAATCCAGCGCTGAGATCCACACAACTGCACAGACATTGACACCATAGCACAGCGCACACTGACACTGCACACATTGAGATCAGTCTGTTCGCAGTGCTCAGGCTTAACTGTTGGACACTTACATAGAGCACAAGGAGTAGAAAACTGCACAAACTGGAAGGCTGCCGCTCTCGTCAGGGCAACTTTCAGTGAGCGCTGCACTGGAGTGGTAATTTTCGCAATCCTCCACCTTACTCATTACTTCCTGCTCCCTGCTCTCCAGCTACATTGGTCGGGGGGGGGGGCAGAGAGGTCTTGCTGTTAGGTCCCATGGCTTAATGAGAATTGTAAGGAGAGCACCGGTGTACTGCTCTGCCTGTGCGCGGCTCACCAGACTACTTTTCCCAAGCATGCACCTTTCCTCTTCGGCCGCCAATCGCATCGGGACTCTAAGTGAAGGCACAGATTGGAGGGAGATTGGTCATGCAGCCCTGTCGTCACTCGCTCCCAGCTTAAATCCACTCGCCAAATGCTAGTAGACGAGTGGAAATTTTGAGGGCTGTCGTAACCTATTATCGTCTGCAACTATTTTATCAATACTGTTCAAACACATCGTGTACGTCTATTTGAAATACTACTATCTGGACCTTTTATTGGATCAATATATGGTCTCTACAGTTGCTACTGCAGTTCTTCTTTTTAAACATTTTTTTATTTTATGTATTGTATGTTTTTTTTCTTTTTAACAAACCTTTATGGGTTATATGTTAATAAATGTATTTATATTTCTATAATTGGTGCCTATAAAGTCCATTTTTTTCTGTATTCTTGACAATCGTTCTTCCCATAAAATAAACCTACAATTAAAATTATGGGGCAAGTGTACAAAATCAGCAGGGGATCAAATACTTTTTCCCTTACTGTATCAAACCTATCCTATACAGCAGCTGATCTGTTAAACATCAAACAAATGTTCCCTTGGATTTTTGTCCGAAGGGAGTTGTCCGGTCACACCCATAGCATACACACACTCTGACTTTTTTGGCAACAAAAACGAACGTAGTGACGTTTCAACGTACTGACGAGAGTTTAAAAGAGGAAGTTCAATTCTCCGGTGTCACCCTTTGGGCTCCTTCTGCTAATCGAGAGTTAGTAGAGGTTTCGTCTGTGTGCATTCGCGATTTTCAGTTTCGTGCAATTTTGTTTGTTTCTGAACGTCCGTTCGTCAAGCAGACATGTTGCGCAATGGGGTTGTGCTAACTTGAGCCACCAAAAAATATAGAAATATGTTTGATTCATATAACCAAAATACACAAATCCAAAGTAAAGATTTGTTTTTACTTCGTCAGTATCACCAGCAAAGCAGCTTTTAGTATTATCACATTATAAAGAAGAAGATTTCAGAACTTGCCGCGTCACGAATGTGCTCTTTCAAATACGAACGCTAGTTTTACCAGACAGAACGCTTCCGGCTGGTCTTTGCTTCTGAGCATGCGCTTTTGTACTTTATCCAAAAGGAGCGTACACACGGTCGGACTAATTTGAAAACTTGCTGATTTTGACGTTTGTTGGCAAAAAGTCCGAACGTGTGTACGGGCCTTTATAAAGGCAAAGTCACTGGTTTCTCTATTATATTTACTTGTTAAACCAACCAATGTTAAATGAATTTTGCAAGTTTTATAAAAAGGAGGAGTTTATTTTTAAAAAAGTATCAAAAATTACAACTTTATTTGTGTATCTAGGAAATGGCTAATTAGTATAAGATCTATGATGATCTGCCATAAAAACAAAAGGATTTGGAAAGATTTCTGTCCGGCACAATTGGAATGAAACATTAGAAAATTATTTTCTTTCTCAGTTTGGTACCTCTTTTTATACCCTCTCAGGAAACTTTCTGCTTGTGCAGACAATTATCTTGTAGACAAAAGGATCTAAACATGAATCACAGAATCATCATCCTAAGTGCATGCAGATGCAAACTATTTGCAAGAAATATGAAAGCAGGGCACACTATGGAGAAAACAAATCTATTTTGTTAGCATATCTGTGAGATTTGGAATGGACAAAATAAAAACCGCATCTTAAATAGTAAAAAAACAAAAAACGGGTTAATATAGTCTTCCTCTACATTTGAACACTGTGATAAACCACCAGTTGGAAGCTTAGCCTTTACTTGAGTGGTAGTGGGATCTCTTCAAAGTTGATTTTTAATGTAAGTAATAATCAATCATGTGATCTCAGTAAATCAAAGCCAGAAACAAGACAGGACATTAGAAGCTCTTCTCTTTTGATGGATGGATGTTGTGGGGTTTCTATCTTCCCTTGTCTTTTGGAGATGTCATCTCCACTTACAGGAATGTTATAGTGTTTCTGACCTCCTTTGAAAACAGATGCAATAACTATCATACAATTCAGTCCCTCGCTTTATGTGCATTTGAGATCTAAATAGCTTCACTGATGCTGTTTTTCCAGTTATTCAATCAGTTTAAAACATCTTCTTACTAGGCATGACATCATTTGTGTTGTTGAATCATTGAAGGCTGGCTGACAATTGGTTTTAATGAGTTTACCCATGCACATGTCACAGATGGACTTACAGATGGGCTTGCTGAAGGTCTGCTGTATATCAGAACAGCATGGTTGTTTGAAATGAGTTTACTACAGTATGATTAACTCTTCCAAAGCTCACATTTGCTGGTCCTCATACTATATACCGTGTTTCCCACAGACACAGTAGGGCTTATTTTCAGGGTAGGTCTTATCATGTAATGTGCTGTCTTCTCTCCCCCTCCCCTCTCCCTCCCTATCAGGAATCCCCAGTGTGAACTGAGTTAAAATGCTTGTAAATTCCTATAATTTACTAAATTACAGTAGTATATAATGTACAATGTGTGTGTTTCTGTAATATAATTGTGCCAAATACCTTCGTTTTCAGTGCCGCTCTGCTCTTGTGACCCACTGGAGCTTTCTTCTCTGCAATTTTATTACAGAAACACACACATTGTACACTATATACTACTGTAATAGAGTGGATTATAGGATTTTATAAGCATTTTAAACTAGGGCTTATTTTCGGGGTAGGGCTTATATTGCAGCCCTCCTTGAAAATAACGCTAGGTCTTATTTTTGGGGTGGGTCTTATTTTCAGGAAAACACGGTATGCAATGCTGACAAAGATCAAAAAGTTTCCACAACATAAAAAAAATAAAAAATAAATCTAACAATTGTAACATTACCTATTTATTCTACAGTCAAACAGCTACAGAGGATTACCAAGTAACAGAGAAGCTAGAAGCTGAGGCATAATAAGGCCGACCACCAATTAGCAGTGTGTGTCAGCTTTTAAAAGTTAAGTATTCTCCATTATACAGCCAGATGACAGAAACTATACACCAATCAGCTTAACCATTATGACCACTGACAGGTAATGTGAATAGTTACATAGTAAATGAAATGAAAAAAATCCATCAAGTCCAACCTATGTGTGTTATTAAGTAAAGAGGGGTGGACCCTGTCTCTATGTTTCTAACGTTAATGTATGTTTTTGTTATAGATGCACACTGTTCTCCACAAGGGAATGCCCCTGAGGAAAGGACAAGATCCTGAAACGCGCCGGGCGTAATCTCTATCTAGGAGACAACATCATTGTTTTTTGCAAATTTATTGTAACTTTCTAGGTTATCAGATATTGTTCTTAACCAGTCAATTTTAGTGTTTTACAAATTCTTGACTTTTAAAATAAATGAATAAACTAAATGAATACTACATTGGTTTTGTACCTATATTTGGTTGCCTTTAAAATCCCAAACCCTCTATGGGGGACGCCTCTTTACATATCTATGTGCGGGATGGTGGCAAGATTCTAGTGCACTTTTGGTGAAACACCTTTTTGAGTTATGTATGCAGTTATGTCAGTATTACATTGTATATCCCTGTATGTTGCGGTCGTTGAGACCACTGCCTGTGGAAGGGAATTCCACATCCTTAACGCACTTACAGTAAAGAACCCTCCACGTAGTTTAAATAACAAACATGGTATACTTGACTTCACTGTGCAGTTTGTTTTGCACAGAGTGGCCCCAATCCTGCTATTCTCGGGTCCCTCGGCTGCTCTCACGGCTCCTCCCCGCAATAGCTAACCCCCTCTCTGGAATGCTCTATCCCAAGGGGGTTAGCTTGCGGGCGCACTCCCTGTCATACACAACAGACTGTGTCAATGGACGCAGCGTCCATAGACACAGAATGTATGACTCGGTCCCGCCCCCCAGCGGCTACGGTATTGGATGTGATTGACAGCAGTGCGAGCCAATGGCTGCGCTGCTATCAATCTATCCAATCAATGGCCAGACTCCGTTGAGAAGAGGACGCGGGGGACGAGCACAGCAGGTGAACGGGACTCAGGTAAGTAAATGGGGGAGGGCCATCATTGCCAGGTGTTTTTTCATCTTAACTACTTAAGGACCGCCAAAATACGTCGGCAGAATGGCATGGCTGGGCACAGGCACGTACAGGTATGTCCCCTTTAAGTGCCCAGCTTTGGGTCACATGCGAGCGCTGCGGGCATGCGCCCGTGACCCGATCACCACCGGTGTCCCGCGATCGGTCAAAGGAGCTGAAGAACGGGGAGAGGTGGCAGTGTCACTGATCTTCTGTTCCCTGATATAGGGAAAAACGATCAATGACGTCACAAGTCCAGCCCCGCCCCCCTACAATTAGAAACACAGATGAGGTCACACATAACCCCTACAGCTCCCCCTAGTGGTTAACTCCTAAACTGCAATTGTCATTTTCACAGTAATCAATGCATTTTTATAGCACTCTTTGCTGTGAAAATGACAATGGTCCCAAAAATGTGTCAAAATTGTTCGATGTGTCCGCTATAATGTCGCAGTCACAAAAAAAAAGAAAAATCGCTGATCGCCGCCATTACTAGTAACAAACAAATATTATTAATAAAAATGCCATAAAACTATCCCCTATTTTGTAAACGCTATACATTTTGCGCAAACCAATTGTTAAACGCTTATTGCGTTTTTTTTTTACCAAAAATAGGTAGAAGAATACTGGCCTAAACTGGGGATATATATTACTGTATTTATCGGCGTATATCGCGCACTTTTTTGCCCTGAAAATCAGGGCAAAATCGTGGGTGCGCGATATACGCCGATACCCGCTTTCCCGCGCCGAAGTTTGAATACTGCGCCGACATATACCGAGCGCAGTACACTCGGGTATATTCGGCCAGTCTCGGCTTCTTCCGCGGTCACGTCCTGGACGTACAGGACGTGAGCGCGAAAGTTGCCGAGCCTGCCCGAGTGTACTGCGCTCAGTATATGCTGGCGCAGTATTCAAAACTTGCCGCGGGAAAAGAGCGGGGAGGACGCAAGGACGCCGCGAGGACGCCGGACCCGCCGAAGAGGACGCCGGACCCGCCGAAGAGGACACCGGACCCGCCGAAGAGGACACCGGACCCGCCGAAGAGGACACCGGACCCGCCACAGAAGGACCCCCGAAGCCGCAGAAGGACGCCGAACCCGACGAGGCCGCCGATGGACGCCGCGCAAGACACCAAAACTGTAAGTACAAAATAACTTTTTTTCCACAGGATTGGGGGGCACTTTGGGGGTGCGCGGTATACGCGGGAGCGCGTTATACCGCGATAAATACGGTATATCAAAAAGTAAAAAATATTGCATTTTTTTTTTAAATGTCGCTCTTTTTTTGTTTATAGTGCAAAAAATGAAAACCGCAGCGATGATCAAATGCCACCAAAAGAAAGCTCAATTTGTGGGAAAAAAAGGATGCCAAATTTGTTTGGGAGCCACGTCGCACGACTGCACAATCGTCAGTAAAGCGACGCAGTGCCGAATCACAAAAAGGGGCAAGGTCCTTTAGCTGCATAATGGTTTGGGTCTTTTATTGCATCCTAACACTCAAAAGTGCTAAGTGTGGTGTATGTAACACGCAGGTTTCAAATCTGGAAAAAGTGGAAGATGTGATAAGGTTTTGTTGTATAATCTCTGAAGGTCGGCTCCCTTGTAAAATCAATCCTAGCATCTAAGTAGCCGCTTGATCATAGGCAGTAAATATAGCAACAAACCTTTTGTGTAAGGCTTCATTTCCATGGACGTTTTTACAGACACTTTTTTTAGCCTTTTTTACAGCTTAAAAACATCTGTCGCGTTTTTTAGCGTTTTTGCATATTTTTGCGCGTTTTTGCGCGTTTTTTAACGTCTGCCATTTTTACAGCTCTAACGCTGGAGCTTCAGAATGCACTGGTCCTGTTTTTTTTTTTGCAGCTTAAAAACGGCCCAGCCATCTACAGCTCAAAAACGTCATGGTGGGCATGAGGCCATAGACCAGGGGTGTCAAACTGGCGGCCCTCCAGCTGTTGCAAAACTACAATTCCCATGAGGCATTGCAAGGTTAACAGTTGCAAGCATGACTCTCACAGGCAGAGGCATGATGGGACTTGTAGTTTTGGAGCAGCTGGAGGGCGGCCAGTTTGACATCCCTGCCATAGACTAACATGGAGAGTCGTTTTTAAGCTGCAAAAAACGCTCAGAAAAGTGGCTGTAAAAACGTCCATGGAAATGAAGCCTAAATCTAAAATGGTAATTCGTAAAGGTTTTTAAATAGGTGCGTATGGATAGTAAAATATACATTGTTTGTCGCCGCTGCACAGGCATGCACCATTTTGAAGCGTGATGCCCTCCTATAACCATTAGTGAACATATAGGGGAAGAGCTGAGTGTTCCCAATGGCAATCCACACTGAAAAGAAAGTAAGTGGACACAAAAATAAAGCAAATAGAAGAAACAAGAGGGAAATAAACCAAATACCCAAAAATATGAATGTACAGTAAATCTGTTTCAGATAGAAATGTAATAATTTAATTATTATAATATTTACCTGGATTCCTTTTAGTCCACAAAGAAAGTAATTATGCCACAAAGGTTTAGTCTTATCAATCTGTATATCATGAAACGCCACAGAAATGTCCCTGTAAACACAAGAATGTATCAGAGTAAGAAATGGATGCGCCGATGGCTCTTTGCTGCCACATGCTGGCCAAACAAAAAAACAAGAAATATTCCTTTGTAGAGAAATATTACAGGTTAAGGACATTTTAATTGGTAAAACTAAAACAAAGCAAAGATAAGCACCATGGAAATATAGATAAGTCTGAGATGGCTTCTCAGAGGGAAGGGGAGTATCTAAATAAGGCCATCGCTCACACTTGAGCGTTTTGTAGCTTAAAGCTCAAAAACACTCAACAAGCACACACCTATTGTTTTCAATTGCCCGTGTTGAGATCTGAGTGCCCTGTCACTTGTAGCAAAACGCTTGTCACTCAAAGAAGTACATGAGCTAGGTTTCAGGCAGAATTGATCGTTTTTGTCCCTATAGACTTCCATGGAAATGCCTAAAAAATGCAACATCAGCTCTTGTCTTGCGTTTTCTGCTCAAACTGCAGCTCTCTTCCCCTTTTTTAGCAGCACTACACATCTTTTAGTTGAAAAGCGTCTGACAAAAGCTGCAAAAATGTACAATTCTGTTCCAAAACACTTAAGCTGCATGCAGGCAATCTACTGAAGGAAGTTCAGACACAGCGACTGCACGGATGCAGCCATCAGTCAGAATCTGACAGGTGTGCTGCCCCCGAATACAGACAAAGTGCATTCGAGGATGTGCACCCGCTTCTGTGCACCTATCAGATTTCACCAGACAGCTGTGTCTCTGCAGCCATGGTGCTTGAATTTACTTCTATAGACTGCCTGCATGTAGCATGGGGCAGATGCAGGGACAAAAACAAATGCCTCATTTACACAATATGGGTGCCAGTGCAAAAATTAAAAACCGCAGAGGTGATCAAATACCACCAAAAGAAAGCTCTATTTGTGGGGGAAAAATTACCGTATTTATCGGCGTATACTGCGCACTTTTTTCCCCCATAAAATCAGGGGGGAAATTGTGGGTGTACGATATACGCCGATAGCATACCTCGGAGGGGAAGGAGGGGGACGAGCGCCTGCCGGAAATCACCGAGCCGTCATCTCCTCTCAGCTCTCACTCGGCTGGTCACGTCACACACACACAGTCCCGCCTCCGCCACCAGCATTGGACCAGTGTTCTGTCTGTCACAGGAGATGGTCCAATGCCAATGGCGGGACTGTGCATATGTAACGTGACAGCCGAGTGAGAGGAGATGACGGCTCAGTGATTTTTCCGGCGGGTGCTTGTCCCCCTCTGAGGTATGTGAGGTACTGGTATGTGTGTGAGAGCCGAGCCACCACCAGCACTGACCACCCGACAGACCAGGCTGTGCAAGAGAGCACATTTAATTGTTCCACAGCCAAAAATCTGTTCAGCAATCATATTTTCAATGGCCTGAAATATTATTGCTTGGCTTTAGACTTTATTTCAAGAGGCCCCTGTGTAGTGCAAACTTATAATTTACTATAAATAAGAGTTCTACAATATTTTTCATATAATGCAAATTACTATACAAAGGATATGTGCTCGTCCCCCTCCTTCCCCTCCGAGGTATGTGTGTGAGACCCTTAGATTGCTTTAAAGCTGTTTATTTAAAAAAAAATTGGGGTCCGCGTTATACGCCGATAAATACGGTACATCAATTTTATTTGGGTACAACGTTGCATGAATGCACAATTGTCAGTTAAAGTAATGCAGTGCTGTATCACAAAACATGGTCTGGTCATGAAGGAGAGTAAATATTCAGAGGTCAAGTGGTTAAACATTATAGTATACTGGTCCAACATTCAGCTATGTATTCTTAAAGTGGTTGTAAACCTCAGACATAAAATATGAACATAGCATATCCCTCTATAGTGTTTGCATGTCTCAATTCTAAGCACTGAGAGTCATTTCTGTCTGCTGCTTCGTTCCTCTATCAGCATGAATCACTTCTGACAGTTTTTCCAGACACCAAAATAAATATGGTGCCCGGAGGGGGGGTGCTCCAGCACACTCAGCTCTGTTCCTGTGTTTTGTGTGAAGGGGGGTGTCCCTTCCCTCCAATCATCTCTCAGAGCTCTACTCACTAAACTCTGCAAATTGTAACTTTAGCTCTCTGACCCCTTTCTTTTTTCTAACAGTTCAGGCAAGCTTTAAAAATTCTGGACTTTAAATGGATGTAGAGGAAAGAAGACTGCAGATAAACAGGTTCAATGTATGTATGAGGATCGTTCATCTCTGTGTATCACCTAAGGTCTGTCACTGGGTATATGTAAGGGTTTGCAACCACTGAACCAACTGAAAAAAATCTCTTTTATTGCTCTCAGCCTCCTCCAAACCTTTCAAATTCCTTTCTTTTGTGGTTGTGATCTGACTGCCTGTTAGAAGGTGGCTACATTCGTCCCCCATGCTTCAGCTGTATGGAGGAACATAGCCACATTCTCTTGCTCACTCCTGGGATGGACTATAGACTGTGTACTATGGGATTTTTATTGTACATAGAGTAGTGCCCATGACCACAACTAAGGTACACATTGCAAACAAACAGAAGGGACAGGGAAAAGAAGAGATAAAGAATAAAAAATTATAAATATAAAAAATGAAAGTTCATAGCCTCCATCCCTAAATTGCAAGACTAACTAGGGGGGAGAACAGTGGGACTTTATATGAAGCCTACCAGGTAAATGGGTACAAATATGGCTGGCTAGTAAATGGTAATTTGCAAACTGTTATATAATAGTAAATTGTAAACAAGGAATCATTTTATATAAAGATAAAATACTGATGATTACTCTGGCTGGCCTCCAGTCCTGACGGCCTCACATCTAGACTCCTACTTGATCCCTAGCCAGGTTGGGTTCTTTTCTACTACCCTCCTATTGTATACCCCTATCCCATGCTGAGACATAGGGCCAGATTCACGTAGAGTTACGCTGGCGTAGCAGTAGATACGCCGTCGTAACTTAGAATCTGAGCCGTCGTATCGTTAAGTGTATTCTCAAAACGAGATACGCCTAAATCTTGCTAAGATACGACCAGCGTAAGTCTCCTACGCCGTCATATCTTAGTTGCATATTTACGCTGGCCGCTAGGTGGCGCTTCCGACAATTTACGCGTCGAATATGTAAATTAGCTAGATACGCCGATTCACGAACGTACACCCGGCCGTCGCCTTACAGATACGCCGTTTACGTAAGGCGTTTTCAGGCGTAAAGATATTCCAACATAAAGATGGCGCAACCAATGTTAAGTATGGACGTCGGGACCGGGTCAAATTTTTCACATTTTACGTTGTTTGCGTAACTCGTCCGTGAATGGGGCTGGACGTAAATTACCTTCACATCGTTTTCAATGACTCTTTGCGACGTCATTTGGAGCATGCGCACTGGGATACGTTCACGGCCGGCGCATGCGCAGTTTAAAAAAAACGTCATTTACGTTGGGTCACACTTATTTTAAATAAAACACGCCCACATCAAACATATTTGAATTCGGCGGGCTTACGCCGGCCAATTTACGCTACGCCGCCGTAAATTAGCTTTGTGAATAGAGCACTTGCCTCTCTAATTTATGGCGGCGTAGCGTATACGCTACCCCCGCACAAAATTACGCCAGTGTACCTGAATCTGGCCCATAGTTTTTATCTACAATTTACACTATCTATTTACATCTTTAGATTCCCATATTGCATCAGCTCCTGATGAGTGGAGATATTCCACGAAACGCACCAAGCAATTGGATGCGACTCACGTTGTTACCATCTAGGAATAATTAGTAATCTTACTGTACAATGCTGACGTTATTTATGTATATGTTTTACATTCTTGTTATTCATATGGAATAATGAGTCTGGCAATACTATGCACTACTATTTTAATATTCTATTATACTTGTATGTATTACTGTATGGAATAAATATTTTATCTTAATCTGCTTGCCGACCACCCCCTGTACATTTACATCGGCAGAATGGCACGGCGCGAGCCCTTGCCGCAAACTCTGTGACTGTGCCAGCAGGTCCAGCGGAATCGATGTCTGCCGGTGTCCCGCGATTAAGTCACAGAGCTGCAGAACAGGGAGATACCTATGTAAACAAGGCATTTCCCTGTTCTCCCTAGAGACAGGACAGTGATCTACTTCTTCCTGTCATTGGGAGCAGTGATCACTGTCCAGTCACTCGTATCCCCATTTTTTGGGGATATTTATTATAGCAAAAAGTAACAAAAATGTTGCTTTTTCTTCAAAATTGTCGCTCTTTTTTTGTTTATAGCACAAAAAATAAAAACTGCAGAGGTGATCAAATACCACCAAAAGAAAGCTCTATTTGTTGGAAAAAAAGGACGCCAATTTTGTTTGGGTGCAACGTCGCACGACCGCGCAGCAATTGTCAGCTAAAGCGACACAGTGCCGAATTGCAAAAAGTGCTCTGGTCAGGATGGGGGGTAAATTCTTCCGGGGCTGAAGTGGTTAAATAAAATTATTCTGTGTTTACAATTTACTATTATATAGCAGTTTGCATATTACCAGTTTTACTAGGCAGCCATATTTGTACCCATTTACCTTGTATGCTTCATATAAAGTCCCACTGTTCTCCCCCCTAGTTAGATGGAAAAGAAGAGGTTTGAGAGCTTGTGATAGATGTAACAAGAAGGAAGAAAAATACAGTAGGAAATAATTTCTGGGGGGAAAAAAATTAAAACATTACAGGTAGTGGATGTGGATGGATTATTTTTTAGAGAATATTGATATCGTTTTGTGTCACTTTACAGCCATGTTATTTGAAGTAGAAACCAAAAAACAGACATCTCAGCTGCGGGCAGTACTGATGACAGAAAGAGCTAACATACGGAACTTCAGGGCTCAGCAAAATCCGGGCGCCAGGTCGCAATTGCGACAAGAAATTGTGACCTGGCGCCCGCGCCTGCCAGTAATTGAGGCCGCGACCTCAATTACCGGCCGTCACAGGCCCGGCGATCGCGTGGCGGGGGAGGTGGGGGCGCACAGAGGCTTGGCGGCCTTGTGAAGTGCCAAGCTTCCTTCTGTGACCTGCGCTATCTGGTGGTGGCCGTTGGCATTACAAGTAAAACAGCATGTGTAATGTGTAATTTTTCACTGCCATCTCCTTCCCTCTAATTAGAACCCCCAAACATTATATATATTTTTTATTCTAACACCCTAGAGAATAAAATGCCGTATTTGCGCAGCGGCCTTACAAGTGCACTTTTTTGGGGAAAAAAATATACTTTTTTAAATAAAAAATAAGACAACAGTAAAGTTATCCCAATTTTTTTTTATATTGTGAAAGATAATGTTACGCCGAGTAAATTGATACCCAACATGTCACCCTTCAAAATTGCATCCGCTCGTGGAATGCCGACAAACTTTTACTCTTTAAAATCTCCATAGGCGACGTTTAAAACATTCTACAGGTTGCATGTTTTGAGTTTCAGAGGAGGTTTGGAGCTAGAATTTCTGCTCTCGCTCCAACGATCGCAGCGATACCTCACATGTGTGGTTTGAAAACCGTTTACATATGCGGGCGCTACTCACGTATGTGTTCGCTTCTGTGCACGACCTCGTCGGGACGGGCTCCTAACTTTTTTAGCTGGCTCCTAGATTCCAAGCAAAATTGTCAAACCCTGCGGTACTTGCCAAATTCTTTTGAGACCACTTTGAACTTCGCTCCTTTCCAAATGGTCATCTGAAAGTGTCTCTCCGCTCCTCACCAATAATGAAGAATGTGTTCCTCACCACTTAGCTTCCTCTGCTGTCATATAATCACTGTTTCTTACTCCCCATGCTACCTTTTACACCGTAAAATACAGATCAGTCTACAGGCAAATGATTTACAACACAGATAACTGAAAAAAAAACTTACATTACTAGTGATCTGACTATAGTTCATAAGTGCTGAAAAGATTTAATCATCTCTCCAAGGAGGTGAAAAGTCTGAGAAAGTGAAAGTTAAGAAAGGCAATAGAAAAAGATGACGTATCTGGAGAGATTTCAGAAAAAAATAGATTACAGTCTTCCAAACCATACATTTGATAGAAAAGGGAAAATAGGCAAAAAGTCAAAACTGACAGATTTTAGCAAAACTTTTTAGATCACCAAATAAAATGTTATCAACAATTTTTTCATCCTATTTCTGACCACTTACAACTATGAACTGAATATGTAGTCATGGGCTTTGTGTAAACATACTGTATAGAAGAAAAACTGAGTACCTTAAACAACTTTATTATGTACCATTAAAATATATACTACCTTAAACAACTTTATTATGTACCATTAAAATATATACTACAACATTAAAGTGAATGTAAACCCTCACATATAACCAGTGAAGTGAACAGCCTCGGATGATACAAAGAGATTAAACAAATCTCCCTACATAAATTTCACATCTATATCTTCCGTTTTCAGCTTTATATATTCTTTAGAAAGTGCATGTCCTGTTAGAATTTTTTCTTCCTGTTTCAGCAGTGGGAGGAGAGTCTGGGCTTACTCTGTGTGAGAGCTGATTGGAGGAAAGGCACCCCCCCCATCCACATAGGCAGAGGAATGAAGATACTTGCAGTGCTGTGCTGTGAATAGACCAGCTCTCTGCTAATCTTTTTATAACACCCTCCCGACACAAAATTCTATCTGCTTTTATCTCCTGTGTCGGAGAACTTATCAGAAGTTTTCATGCTGATAACAGAGGAATAGAGCAGAAGAAAGATGCAGGAATTAGAGCATTAGAGAGAGATAAGTAAACACTACAGATAGATGTGCCATTGGCTCCCGCTGCTGCCAATCAAAGTCAGTAAGCCAATGAGGAGAGAGGGGGGCGGGCTGAGCCAAGCCGCAGCTCTATGTCAAAATAATTACACAGAGCAGTGGCTCGGCTCAGGTGCCCCCATAGCAAGCTGCTTGCTATGGGTGCACTTGATAGGGAGGAGTAGCCAAGAGCACCAGCAGGGACCCCAGAAGTGGATCTGGGCTGCTCTGTGCAAATCCACTGGACAGAGCAGGTAAGTACAACATGTCGATTTGCGTGATTTCTGTCATTGACACACGATCGTTCCTCAGAACAGGGATGTAAACAGACAGACAGATATCCCTGTTTTGACAGGGGAGTAGAGATCTGCTGTTCCTAGTGATCAGGAACAGCGATCTCTCTCCTCCTCCAGTCAGTACACTCCCCCACAATTAGAAACACCTCCTTAGGGAACACTTAACCCCTTGATCCCTCCTAGTGTTAACCCCTTCCTGCCAATGACATATATACTGTAATCAGTGGCTATTTTTAGCTCTGATCGCTGTATAAATGTCAATGTTCCTAAAAACGTGTAAAAAGCGTCCAATTTGTCCGCCGCAATGTTGCAGTTCAGCTAAAAAAAAAAAAAAAAAAACACAGATCGCGGCCATTACTAGTAAAAAATAAATAAATAATAAAAAGGTCATAAATCTATCCCCTATATTGTAGACCAGCCTTTCTTAACCTTTTCAACACAGAGGAACCCTTAATATAGTTCACGGGTCTCGGGGGAACCCCTGCTAAAATTTAGAAATCTACAACTCCTGATACATTAATGTGACGGTCAGTTGGAAGAATTGTCAATACACTTTTGGTAATTGGAAAGAATTACATTCTTACAAATAGCTAAAAAGATCAATGGTGTCAGTGGGGACTTATCTGAGAAGCAGAAATTGCCCAATGCTAAAGGAACCCCTAGCAACCTGTGGAGGAACCCTAGTTGAGAATCACTGTTGTAGACGCTAAAACGTATGCGCAAACCAATTAACCACTAGCTTACTGGGCACATATAGCCCCTTCCTGCCCACCTGTGCAGTTTGTGTAGCCTAGTGAGTGATTCTAACTGTAGGGGGAGGGGACTGACTGGGGAGGTGAGCGATCTGTTTCCCTATGTACAAGGGACACAGCATTGGTCTCCTCTCCCTGACAGGACGTGGATCTTTGTGTTTACACACAGAGATCCACGGTCCTGCTCAGTTACTGGGCAATCGCAGGTGCCCGGCGGCCATCAGCACGCGCATCGTGTTCCCAGTAACGCGGCAGGTGCGCGCACGCTGGTGGCGGCGCGGTTGCCCCCTAGTGGCTTTAAAAGACGAGGACGTCATATGACTTCCATTCAGAATAATAGAGTTACTGTGCCGCCGTCAATTGACGGCGGCTGGTAGCTGAGTGATTAATATACTCTTATTGCAAAAAAATACCAAACATATGTAGAAGACTATATATTGGCTTAAACTGATGAAGAAATTAGTTTTTTTACATTTTTTGGGGGGATATTTATTATAGCAAAAAGTAAAAAATACTGTATGTTTTTTTCAAAGTTGTCAATCAGCAGCCATGCGTTTTTTGCGTTTTCCATGTGACAAAATATGCAACACAAAATGCTTTTGGCTCGGGTCCAAAATTTTCTTTTTAGCAGATTTTTGGAGCAGAGGGAGGCCCACTCAAGTGAATGGTGCCACTCCAAAATATGTGCTAAAAAACATTGGCACAGTACCGCCAATCAAGTATGAACGGAAGTCTTAAGGAAGCTAACCTAGCAAGGCCAAACAGCGCAGAGTTCACAGGTCAATGCAGAGTTCACAGGGCAGGACTACACAGAGCAGAGTTCACAGGGCAAAACCACACAGAGCAGAGTTCACAGGGCAAGACTACACAGAGCAGAGTTCACAGGGCAAAACCACACAGAGCAGAGTTCACAGGGCAAGACTACACAGAGCAGAGTTCACAGGACTACACAGTGCAGAGTCCACAGGGCAGGACTACACAGTGCAGAGTCCATAGGGCAGGACAACACAGTTGTCAGAAACATCAGGATAAGTACTCACCGAGGCCGAGATGCGGAGGGCAGCTACCTTTGCGACTCTGTGCACTTCACCCCCTGGAGGTGGAGACAGTGGGGAAGGGCACAAAGAGGCACTGGTTACCAGCGGTGGATGATGGTTTGATAGTAGGTCACTGAAGGTTTGATCCGTGGTCACAGAGCAAGACCGTGGCAGATACTGGTAGGGATCCAGGTGCAATAAAGTTCAAGAAACTGAGAATCAGTTCAGGTCAAGGCAATAAACAGAAGCTGAATGAGCAGCACCAGGCCATCCTGTCTCGTATGCTGAGGGAGGAGGACAACAAGTACTGCGCTGACTGCGAGGCCAAAGGTAAGGTGGTGAGAGGGGGGGGCTCTGCTATGAATAACCAGCTGTCACAGTCACCGACACCCCACATCCTCCATTCATGGCTACAGCACTCTGGATCTGATTGGTTGTTGTGCAGCTCTGACAGTTCTTCTTTCAGTGTATGTGTGCATGTGTACACATGTCTGTTAGTGTGTGTGACAAAAGTAGTTCTGATGGTACAGGAATAGGGGGGGTCAGGATTAAAAGTAACATACATACAGACAGATGCGCAGGCACACAAACAGACACACGTACAAACACACACAATGAGTGTGTTTGATATGTGTGCCTGTTTGTGTGCGTGCGCATCTGTCTGTATGTATGTTACTTTTAAGCCTGACCCCCCTATTCCTGTACAATCACAACTACTTTTGTAGGGCTTGTTCGAGATAGCAGCAAGGACTGCTGCTCATCTGAAAAGCAATTTGTGTTCATATCGCTTTTCAGGGGCATTTGTCAGCCAATAAAGAGGCATATCTTGCCTCCTCACCACCTGTTTTAAGCCCCATTCACCCTGGGTATACCTCCAGCTGCAGCCACAGCATGTTTACACCCCCAGATGTTGCCTCTGCAGCTAAAGGGGCAAAAGTTGGGGGTGGTAAAAACAGCTCAACCATGTGGTTTTACTGCCCCTCCAGCCCGACATGTGAACAAGCTCTTGGTTCTGTGTGGATGCGTGCTGCGTGTAGGGCAGCCCATTCATTTCCCTGCCCGCAGTAATGCAGGAAACGAAGTCCCAGACCCTTTTTTTTTAAATTGTGCCACAACAAAAGCAACCCATGTTTGCCAATGGATGGGGCACCATTAAGAATTAATGGCACCCCTAAAGAGCAGAGCATTTGTCTGTGTGTCAAGAACGAGCGCGATTTTGCGCATGTTTCGCAACACACAGCGACGTGAACCAAGTCTTGGACAGGGGTGCCTCAAGACTGAAATTTTTTTTCAAGGGCGCCCCGATTGAAAAACACTGGTGTAACCTGAGGTTTGCAGCTGACAACCAGACTTTTTCTCCAATTTCGAAAGTCGGGCACTCTTTTTTCCTCCGATCAAAATATTTTTTGTGGTCT
The DNA here is from genome assembly GCA_029574335.1 of Rana kukunoris. Lineage (NCBI taxonomy): Eukaryota > Metazoa > Chordata > Amphibia > Anura > Ranidae > Rana > Rana kukunoris. Next base: position 57,683,640 of record CM056051.1, read on the forward strand.
TCCTGAGCCTGACGCATCATCTCCTGTAGTCTCCCGAAATTTAGTTGAACAGAGGTTATGTGCTTCTGAACGGCTGGAACTGACGTCTCTGGAATAGAGCTAGGCAGAAATGAAGGGTGTTACAAACACAAACATAGAAATCAAGCGCTCTTTGGAAGGAGTGAGAATGCTACGATGCTAGATTGGGAAGTCTTCTATATACACTCACAAGTAAATAAACAAAATGCCTGCATATAAAAGAACGGGTGTAGGCGTGTGGAGGGATAACAAGTTCCAGGATTAGAACAGATTGTTCATATAAAAGAGTTCGGTCCAAAAGGATCACGTTTATATGGTCATAGAGAAAAATAAAACTGATGCTGAGGGGGCTGTCAGCTTGTCGAGAAGAAGCAAATCTGAAAGCATAAAAAGAACAAAGAAAGCGGCGCCCTCTAAGCGTAGTATTACATTTATTAGGAATGAATAAACAAATAAATTCATATGAGATGGGTACGCACCCTTCTAGAAATGAAGGGGGGTGAAATCCAAAGTTGGACCAAAAGGGAGTTTGTTTAGTTGGAATGGATGGAATTGTTGTACGCAAATTCTGCAGGCGGAAGTAGTGAGGACCGGTCATCCCGGGAAGCAGAACAGAAGCAGCGGAGATATTGCTCCAGGGTCTGGTTCGTCATTTGTCTGACCATTGCTCTGTGGATTATAGGCCAAGGAAAGACAAATTTTGATATCAAGAGATTTACAGAGTTCCCTCCAAAATTTGGATGTAAATTGCACGCCTCTGTCAGAGACAATACTTTTGGGAGTTCCTTGAAGTCGGACCACTTCTTTAAAGAAAACTTTGGCTGTTTATGTAGCAGAGGGGGTGCCCACCATGGGTAAGAAGTGTGCCATCTTGGAAAGACGATCGATGACTACAAAAATTGAGGTAAAACCCCCAGAAGGAGGGAGATCCACAATAAAGTCCATGGAGACTTCTGACCATGGTCGTTCAGGGATGGGCAGAGGCTTCAGTAAGCCCCAACTCTGTGTACTTGGTCCTTTGTTGCGTTGGCAGTGAGTACATGCAGACACATAGGCTTTGCAATCTTGTCTCCAGCTTGGCCACCAGAAGGTGCGAGAGATCAGCTCTGCGGTCTTTCGAGCTCCGAAATGGCCTGCCAGTTTGTGATCGTGAAAGGTATTAAGGACTAGGTACCGGGTTTCCATGGGAAAAAAAATCTTGTCTCGAGACCAGAGCAACTCATCACGCCTTTCAAGGGGAAGAGTCCCCTGGTTGGTGCAATGCCTGGATGCAGTCTTAAGAGAAGTTAGGAGATCCATTTGCGGGAGTAGAAGGAAGTTCTGCAGAGATAAAATGGTGCCAGGCTCTGATGCCACGGGGGTTTCCAAAAACATTCTAGATAAGGCATCTGCCTTCCCGTTCTTGGAACCAGGTCTGTAAGATATAAGGAAATTAAACCGGGTGAAGAAAAGAGCCCAACGGGTTTGCCTGGGTCTCAACCGTTTTGCTGATCGCAAATATTCTAGATTTTTGTGATCTGTGAAGATCATAACGGGGTGAACTGCTCCTTCCAACAAATATCTCCACTCTTCCAAGGCGAACTTGATCGCTAACAACTCTCTATCACCGACGTCGTAATTTTTTTCTGGAGGATTTAATTTCCTAGAGGCAAAAGCTACAGGATGTAGGAGGGCCTTAAGTCCCTGTCTTTGGGATAGAATCGCCCCCACAGCTGTCTCGGAGGCGTCGACCTCAAGTATAAAAGGTAGTGCCGGATCGGGATGGCGTAGAACAGGTGCTGAAGTAAATGCTGACTTGAGTTTGAGGAAGGCTTCCTGGGCCTCTTGTGACCAAACAAAATGGTTACCTTGACGGGTGAGCTTGGTAATTGGTGCTACAATGGTGGAGAATCCAGTGATGAACCGTCTATAAAAGTTAGCAAACCCAATAAAACGTTGCACCCCTCTTTTGTCTTTGGGAGCTGGCCAGTCTTGGCCTGTCTTTGTCTTTGGAAGCTGGGTCCATGGCAATTCCGCAGGTAGAGACGATAAAACCGAGAAATTGTAGTGTACTCTTTTCAAATACACATTTCTCGGCCTTCAGGTACAGTTTATGGTGTCTAAGAGTCGTGAGTACTATCTTGACATGTTCTCGGTGAAGCTCAATGGAGGCAGAAAAAATAAGGATATCGTCCAGATAGACCACCGAAAAGTCGTCCAAGTGTTTCCGAAAAATGTCGTTGACAAGATGTTGGAAAGTAGCCGGGGCGTTGCAGAGGCCGAAAGGCATTACGAGATACTCGAAGTGTCCGAATCTGGATCTAAAAGCAGTCTTCCACTCATCCCCTGCTCGGATTCGGATGAGGTTGTAAACACCCGGAAGGTCCAATTTGGAGAAAATCTTGGCAGACCGGAAACGTTGGAAGAGCTCGGGAATGAGGGGTAGCAGGTATCTGTTTTTAACAGTAATTTTGTTCAATTCCCTGTAATCTATGCAGGGTCTGAGGGAGCCGTCCTTTTTCTCCACAAAGAAGATTCCTGCTCCCGCAGGGGAGGAAGAAGGGCAAATAAATTGTTTTTCAAGGTTTTCGTCAATGTAGACCTTGAGGGCCTTTAGTTCAGTCTCAGATAGGGGAAAAATACGGCCAAAAGGAATTTCTGCACCGGGTAGCAGATCGATAGGGCAATCATAAGGCCTGTGAGGGGGCAGACGGTCGGCCTGTTGCTTGTCACATCTGCAAAGTCCCGGTATGCTGGAGGAATGTGTTGGAGATTCACTGATGAGGCTGTGACGGTGGAACAGGCGGTGGTAACCGGTGTAAGGCAATGTTGAGAGCAATAGGATGAAACAAAGTTGACCTTGCTAACCCAGTTGATATGTGGTTGATGTAATTGTAGCCAGGGGAGGCCTAAAATAATAGGGAAAATGGGAGAAGAGATTAAATCCAGTTGAAGGAGCTCCTGGTGTCCAGAATCTGTGACGGCCAAAACAGGATCGGTTTGTTGTGTGACTAGTCCGGAACGGGGGAGAGAGCCATCCGCCAGGCGTACTTGTAGATGGTGATCTTTTGGACGAAGGGGGAAACGTAGTTTCGGAGCAATGGCAGTGTCCAAGAAGCTACTGCAGGCACCTGAGTCAATGATCGCTGGTAAGCGGGTTACCCCTTCCGGCAGCTGTAGAGAAATAAAGAAAGTAAGGTAAGTCTGTGGAGCACTGACAACACGGCAGTCGGAAACGGGCTGGGATTCACACTTACTAGGTCTCACTGGACAAGTACGAAGGAAGTGGCCGGTACCTCCACAATACAGACACAGGTTGGCTTGACGCCTGTGTTGCCTTTCTTCCGGGGTGAGAGGAGAACGGACCAGACCGAGTTGCATAGGTTCTGGGTCAGGGACCGGGTTGGAGGAAGAGGCTGGAGGAGGTGGATGCGTAGGAACTGGTCTTGGAGGAATCCAAGTTGGACGAGATGTTTGGAAGCGCTCGGAGCGCCGTTCACATAGACGTCTATCCAATTGAGTAGCAGTTTGAATTAAGTCCTCTAGTGTAGCAGGGGTTTCAGTTCTGGCTAGCTCGTCTTTGAGTGATTCTGAAAGTCCTTGCCGGAACTGATACTTTAGGGCTGCTTCGTTCCAGCCGGTTTTGGCTTACCACTTCTGAAACTCAGCCGTGTAGTCTTCTACTGGTCTCCTACAGTACAACACAGTACAACACAGTGCAGAGTTCACAGGGCAGGACAACACAGTGCAGAGTCCACAGGGCAGCACTACACAGTGCAGAGTTCACAGAGCAGGACTACACAGTGCAGAGTTCACAGAGCAGGACTACACAGTGCAGAGTTCACAGAGCAGGACAACACAGTGCAGAGTTCACAGGGCAGGACAACACAGTGCGGAGTTCACAGGACAGGACTACACAGAGCAGAGTTCACAGGACAGGACTACACTGAGCAGAGTTCACAGGGCAGGAGTACACAGAGAAGAGTTCACAGGACAGGACAAAACAGTGCAGAGTTCACAGGGCAGGACTACACAGAGCAGAGTTCACAGGGCAGGACTACACAGAGCAGAGTTCACAGAGCAGGACTACACAGAGCAGAGTTCACAGGGCAGGACAACACAGTGCAGAGTTCACAGGGAAGGACTACACAGAGCAGAGTTCACAGGGCAGGACTACACAGTGCAGATTTCAGACAGTGTCCCCCTTTCATCTGCTCCTGCAGTATTATAATGCATCTTTTTTTTGTATTAATTATTCTGTTTTCTTTCCCTACTACAAGCCTGGGTAGTAGCTTACTTGTCTGTTCTAATGCTCTGCTTTCTCTGTAGTCCAGTCCTTGTATCTATCCTGAGTACCTGTATGTGACTCTAGAAAATGGATGGATGTAAGGGGAGGATCGCAGGAGCTGGTGTAGATAGTGTAACCGAGCCGCTCAGGTAGCTGCTTCTGTGTGTGGCTCTGGTTGGAGGGGAAGTCTTGAGTCTGACCGTGGGTCGAAACTGTGGGGGGCTCGATCTACCCGTCACCCGTTTGCGGTCAACAGCTAAATCGGTCGCCGACCCCCGCACTAGAGGAACCCTAGGGTTCCATGGATCCTGGGTGAGAATGGCTGATTTATAGTCTTAATCTATTAATACCAGATAAAAAAAAAAGCAAAGAACTATAGAAAACACATCATCACATAAAATAACTAGATGAACAAAACAGTCCAACTATCGCCTCTCTCCATCTGTTCTTCTAGACATAATTTTCGATATGCCAGATATTGATTTAGATGTGTTTACTTTTCATTGAGGAAAATATTTAAACCCAGGGCACAGTCGCATCAGAATAAAGATGTGGTTAATTGTAGATTTTTAAGACGTCTGGAAATCTGGATTACTTTAACTGAAGAATTCTATTTATCTCATCCTATTGTATAAAATGCTTTCTAATAAAACTTTCTCAGGGGAAAAAAAAGCATGAGTATAAATTAGAACATTACTGTAAGTTATGCACTTTGTGGATTAGGATAATATTGGCAATAAACTGGCTCATCCACCATCTGCAGGACATGGACTGCAAAATGCTAACACTAATGCAATAAGACAACTATTACCAAAATAATGAAGGAAAAGCCATGGACTCACTGCAATTAGACAATTACATACAATTTACTGTTTAGGTCAGAATCCGCTTAATAATGTACAGGCAACATAAAGTGGATGCATCAGAACTATCAGAGAAAATGTGATAATGATTCTAGGAGCCATGTGATGAATTCCAGGTAAAGGAGCACTGCTCAACATCACCAACACATTTCATAATCACGTCTTCCTATCACAAAGCCTTTTATGCCGAGGAAGTAACGTCTATGGGCCAGATTCAGGAAAGGTTACGCTGGCGGATCGAGTGATCCGCCAGCCTAACTGTGGCTTTGAGCCGGCGTTTCTGTTTTCTGTAACCAGAAAACAAGAAACGCCGGGTTGAAGTTCCGATGCGAGCAGCGTAACTGAGTTTCGCCATCGCATCGTTACTTCAACTTAAAAATGGCGCCGGGGGCGTTCCCGCCGATTTACGCTCAAAAAATATGTTAATGAGCGGAAATCGGCAATTCACGATCGAAATCCGGCGCGACGCAATGACGATACGACGTTTCCGGACGGGATACGCGGCGCATAGATATACCTACATGGGGCTGGAGTATCCTATGTTAGGTATAGGCGTCGTCATAGCGTCGAAAAAAAAAAAAAAAACGTCGCTTGCGTAAAACGGTCATGAATGGGAATGTGACGTCATTGACGTTCATTCACAGATTTTGGAGCATGCGCACGGGGATGTTTTGACACTCGACGCATGCGCAGTACGTTGGCGGCGGGATCGCGCGTAGTTAGCATACTACACGCCCCGTACCCGCGACATTTGAATTCCGCCGGCTCATTTGTGATGCGCTGCCGCAACTTTAGGAGCAAGTGCTTCGTGAATGACAGCACTTGCTCCTAAAATTTCGGCAGCGCAACGCAAATCAAAAGCGTTACTCCAGAGCAAAGATGCTCTGGAATACGTGAATCTGGCCCTATGTGTTGCCTAAAACATTTGTTTTAGTTTTGGATAGAGGAGAAAAGGATTAGAGCCTCTGTCAAGTTTTTATTTATGTGTCCCGGGGGGGGGGGCTTGACCTACACTGCAAGCATAGCAACAATCCTGTTGTCTATGGATATAAATATAAATATACACATACACTTTATAAAGTAGAATGGGGTTCAATTGTAAGTTTATTTAACCGCTTCAGCTCCAGAAGGTTTACCCCTTTCATGACCAGGCTATTTTTTCAAATACGGCACTGCGTTACTTTAACTGACAATTGCACGTTATACCCAACTAAAATAAAAAAAAAAATTCCCACAAATAGCGCTTTCTTTTGGTGGTTTTTATTTTTTGCACTAGAAACAAAAAGAGATCGTGAAATACGCAGACAGCATAAATAGACAGACAGAAACGCACTTCCTTTGCAAAAGTACATCCCTTTGTATCCCTCCCTATACAGCAAGGTGCTTTTGTTCTGTTGTTAGTTGCGTTGTGGTTTGTCTTTGTGATATTTGTGGACTGTGTGATCTAGTGTTTGTTAGAAGATATTTCTAAGTGATTTTTGGTGACTGCTTGTGAGAGCTTTTGGTTAATAGTTTTTTGTTCGTTTGTTTTCTTGCTTGATTTTTCCTGCTTGTTTTTGTGAGTGATTTTTGCTGATTGTTTGGGAGAGAGTTTTTGTATGAGTATGACGGAGAGAAAGAGGAAGTTAAATTTCACTTTGGGGGAGAAACAAATTCTTGCCCGGGCCATTTCCCAATATGGGCGTTTCCTCCACGGCCCGGAGAGTGCCAACACCACCCCGGCCAGGAGGCGTGATATCTTGCAGAACATTGCTGACAAGATGAATGCATCGGGGGGGGGGGGACCCGGACACGGTCAGGGATTGAAAAGAAGATCAATGACCTCCGGCGTCTGGTCAGAAAGAAGCTGGTCAAAATGTTAGCCCATGCCAGGGGCACAGGAGGGGGCCCACCATGCCCTGTTAGGCTGACAGCAGAGGAGCGTGCAGTGGCCCAGACCTTTCATAGACAACAGGTGGAGGGCCTGCCCGGCTATGACTCAAGTCATGAAGGCGTGATTCCAGGTAAGGTTTTTTTTCCCTATCAGGTGTGTAGCATGTGTGGGGGAGGGGGTGAAAGGGAATATGTGGCAAGTGTGTGGATCCTCCAACCTGTAAATGTTTTGTGTCATCCACAGATGAGCAGGAGGGTGCTGGGCCATCTGGGCTGACCGCACCATCCCAGCCTGATGAGGACCCCCGACAAGGCCGGAGTCCTCGGAGGAGGAGGTTGAGGAGGAGGAGGATGTCATGTCAGCCAGTGGATTGTTATTTTTGGAGGAGTCTTCCTCTCTGGCTGGCAGCAGCCAGCCCTCCATAAGGGCTAGCCCCTCCCACTCCTCCCCCAACAGGGCTCCACTCCCAAGGGCCTCCCCTTCTCCCCGGCCACAAGCCTCAGCTGGATTCAGGAAGTCGCCCTAGAAGACCAGGGGGGTGGCCAAGCTTCTGCCCGCCAATCTGAGAAGGGACCAGGTCCTTCAGACCCGCCATCTGGGACAGGTCAGCCAGACCTTGGGGCGGATGGAGGAGAACCTGTCCTCCATAAAGAATACGCTTGGGGACCTGGACTGCCACTCCCGGGCTCTTACAAACTGCCTAAACGCACTGCACACTACAACAGCAGACGTTGGGCAGGATGTGAGGGCCCTCACCCAGGCTATCCAGGACAACACGGCAACACTAGGTGCTGACCAGAATTGCCGTGGCCTTGGAGGGCAGGCCGCCAGGTGGGCAGAGACCAGGGGCTGCTCCTCCTTCCCCGGATTACCCCCCCCCCTCCCCATGAGTCTCCCCTGAGGAGCCGGGGCCGTGGGCGCCCCAGGCGTGGCTCACGCCAACGGCATTAATTTGTTTTTCCCCTTTTTTTTTTTTTTTGCTGGACATTTTATTTTTTTTGCTGGACATTTTTATGTGAATGTTTTTGGAATGTGGGGGTGATATTCCTGCCGGCAAAGGGGTGTCACCCTCAGTTTTGGTGGAGAAGGGTTCCCCAGGACCAGGGAGAAGTGATTCCCAGGTCCGTGTGAATGGTGTATGAATGTACGGTGACATAATTGGAGCCGTGGCGTGGCGTTGCTGCTCACAAGCCCAGCATGGTGGGCTTGTGCTAATCCAATTAGGTGAGGATGTGATGTGTCTGATAGGGACCACAGTGGTGTGCATGCATGCATTCTCATTGTGCCATGATTAATGTGTGTGTTTAACGTGCAAAGATGCCTGATGTGAGCTGTCTCCTGGCTGCTCTTCCCTCAGAAGACGGGGTAACCTTGGTTAGGGGGGGATTGTCTGGTTCAGGGGTCAGGTCATCACGTAGGTCAATCTGCAGGCCCTTTCTCACTGCAAAGTTGTGCAGAATGCAACATGCACCAATGATCTGGCACACGAAGACAGGGTCCCCCCAGACTTATCCAGGCATCGGAAACGTGACTTCAGGAGGCCAAAGGTGCGCTCCACCACTGCACGTGTTTGGGCTTGGGCTTCATTGTATCTTTCCTCTCCTGGGGTTTGGGGGTTCCGGATAGGAGTCATGAGATGGGGTCCCAGTGCATATGCAGAGTCACCTGTAAGGAAAAACACAGGAGGATGTTAGTCATGCATGTGCCCCTTGTGATGTGTGCATCATGGGGGGGGGGGGGACAGTCATGCCTGCCACCCATGTCACTCACCAACCAGCCAGGTGTCCCCATACACGTTCTGATCGAATTCCATTCGGATGGGGCTTTGATTGTAGATGTAGCTGTCATGGCTGGACCCTGGGTGTTTGGCATGGACGTGCCATATGAGGCCTTGGGCATCGACTATCACCTGTACGTTGATGGAATGCCAATGCTTCCGATTGCGGTATATGTGCTCTGTCTCATGGGGGGGCTGGAGTGCCACATGTGTGCAATCAATGGCCCCCACGGTGCGTGGGAATCTGGCAATTCTGTAGAAATCTGTCATTGCCTTCAGCCGCAGGTCCTCAGTGGTTGGTTTGATGATTTGGTTGGCCATGCGTCTGAGGATTGCGGGGACAACCTGGTGCACACATCTGCTCATGGAGGATTGTGACATCCCAGCCACCACTCCACTTGTTCTTTGAAAAGAGCCACTGGCAAGGAAATAAAGTGTTGCCATGACCTTGACCAGTGGCTGCACTGCATGTGAGCATTGTGTTGGGCTGGTGATGTCCTCCTGCAAGGTTATGGTTAATTCCAGGATGGCATGAGGGGTGAATCTGAAGATGCGAGACACCTCAGAATAACTCATGCCAAAGAGGTCTATGCGGGTGCGGTATATCCTCTCCCGTGCCCTCCTCTGTGCCCTCCTCCTTCTTTGCTCGTCTAAAGTCAGTAGTATAGCTATGAGCGAGGATGTCCCTGGCATGTTGGCATACAGATTGTTGGGCAACACGTGTGACTGCTCTGCTCCTTACTAACGGTGTTGCTTTCTCTGACATGTAGACGAATTGTCTAATTTTAGACCACCTTTTATATGGTCTAATTTTAGACATGCCGTGCAGCTGTTGCGCACAGTGCGTAGCGTGCGCTGCACCAACGTTCTTTTGTGGATCCCCGTAACTCCCTCATTAGCATATTTGAATAGCAAATCAATGGTGTGTCTAGCGGAGTTTTCCGCGGAAGGATGCGCCTGTCTAACGAAATTACGCTAGACAAAATAAAGTAGATTTCTTGCGTATCTCGTTTTGGGGATGCAGAGTATCGAAACGCATGCGCAAATTTAGACTTATGCCGCGCATCTCCTGTTACACCGGCGTAATCGCTCTGTGAATCTGGCCCAATGTTTTAGACTTGGTCTCAAGGCAGATGACTTTTGTGGCTATGTTTCCGACTTGCGTTCTTCGTATCGCATTGTAATTCTGAGTCCTGTAGTAACAGGTGACATCTTCAGTTGCCAACATCCAGTCTGGCACCTTTGGTAAGTAGTTGGAGAACCAACACCTCACCAACTGTGCCTTTTGGCTCAAGGATACAGGTTGTTGACAGCATGCAAGTCCCTTCTCTTCCTTATACAGGTCTATATGATGTGCCATAATGAAAGGCGAGGTGGTTGAGGGATAGTATCTTTCACCTAGCATGCTTTTATATTTGGGAAATCTGGTCCGGGTTTTTTTGGGCCATCTTGGCGAAGAGGAATCCGGGCCAGGTTTTGTCACATTTGATCAGCAGCAGGTGGGATAAAGAAAGAAGGGCTGGAGCAAGAGGGTGCTCAGGCCTGGGACTCAGAAAGCCACCCGAGAGAGCTGCAATTAGAAAATCAGTCAGTAAGAGAAAGAAAAGCTTTGCAAAACGTGTGTTTTTGTGGCGATTGGGTAAAGCGCTTTACCTGTCAGAGAGGAATCAGGACTCTGCCACATCCCCCTGTGATTGACAACAGCTGCTGTCTCACTGAGCCAATGAGGATGGAGAGAGCAGACAAAGCCTCTGCTCTGGTGCACATCACTGGATCGAGATTCGACTTGGGTAAATATAAGAGGGGAGTGGAGGAAACATGCAGGTTTTTTTTTTTTTAAAATTACTGCCTTTAGAACCATTTTAAGCTGGCCATACACAGAGGCGTTGCTAGGGGGGTGGGGGGGTGCGGCCCGCACCCGGGTGACACCCTTAGAGGGGTGACACCATCCCGAAATTAATAAAAAAAAAATTTTTACATTTTTTTTTTTTTTTGCCGACATGCCCAGAGCCTGTGTCATTGCTATGGGGTGCGACCCGAACCCGGGTGACACCAGCCAGAGGGTAACACCCGGCTCAGACTGGCACCACATTGAGAGGGGCGCTGTGGCTTCCTCCTTCCCTTCCAGGATCTCCTCTGCTCAATGCGATGTGCAGGGAGAATGGGGAAGGAGGGAGTAAGGCAGAAGCAGACTGGGGATCCCTCCGGGATCTCCTCTGCGTGCTCAATGCAATGTGCGGGGACAGTGGGGGAGGAGCACGGCACGGCTGCATGCTGTGATGCTGTCCTCGTCTCCTCGTACAGGCGGGAGGGAAGTGAACTAGTGAAGGGTGACACTCAGCTTGTGAGGGGGTTTCATGGTGTCCACCGCCGGCCTGAGCCCAAGGTCAGGTGGGGGGGTTGCCATGGTACTGGCAGGAGGTCATCTGAGAGATACTGTGGGAGGACTCTCAAACACAGGGCCGGACTAACATAGGGGCTGTTGGAGCTGCAGCTCCAGGCCCCTTTCTCAAGATAGGCCCATTTGCCCAAAAAAAAAAAAGATTGACTTCGGGGGTTGTAGCTCGATGACCAGAGGTCACATAAACCCCACATTTGGGGGGTAGGCAATTGAAGACCTACCCCACCACCAGTCAAAATATGGGATGGATATCATTTATGGTTCCGGAGATACGGGCCTGCTTGCACAGCCTGTCAGAAGCTACATACAGAGCGGCCAGTATAAATACAAGCTGACACACTGCAGCAGACTGAGAAAAAAAAATGATCATTTGTTTTTTGCTAGAAAAGTACTCTATGGTAGTCTTTGTAACTTTTTATGTTGCACAGTGTAGAGCTTGCACGATTCTGGCTAAAATGACAATTGCAATTTTTTTGCTTAGATGATAGCTCATGATTCTGTCACGATTTCGTGCGGCATAACATCATCTTTCACATTAAAATAAAAAAAAAAAATAATGGGCTAACTTTACTGTTTTGTTTTTATGGTTTTTATTATTCATTGAAGTGGGCAAATGCAGTGTGACATAAAATATTGCAGCAATTGCCATTTTTGTCTCTTCCAAAAGCAATATAATGTTTGGCGGTCCCAAGTAATTTTCTAGCAAAAAATATTGCTTTTTAACTTAAAGGGGTAGTTCCCCCAAAAACCTTTTTTTTAACATTTATTCAGGCTCGTTATGTCAAGGGGAATTGGGTTTTTTTTTTTTAGAAATGAAGCAGTACTTACCGTTTTAGAGATGCATCGTCTCCGACGCTTCCGGGTATGTGCTCCGACTATAGGCGTGCCTATTTGATTGACAGGCTTCCGAGGTCGCATACATCGCGTCACGATTTTCCGAAAGTAGCCGAACGACGGTGCGCAGGCGCAGTATAGAGCCGCACCGTCGCTCGGCTTCTTTCGGCTACTCGTGACGCGATGTATGCGACCGTCGGAAGCCTGTCAATCAAATAGGCACGCCCAGACCAGACGATCATACCCGGAAGCGACGGAGACGATGCATCTGTAAAACGGTAAGTATTGCTTCGTTTCTAATAAAAAACCACCCGATTCCCCTTGACATAACGAGCCTCAATCAATGTTAAAAAAAGGTTTTTGGGGGAATTACCCCTTTAAACAAGTGTTGGACTTTAAGTGGTTACATTTCTTGCATTTACACACAGAAGTTTGATCTAAAAAAGAGGTTGGTTACAATGTTTCATGTTGTTTACAAACTTGGCAGACTGCCCGGATATTTTCTTTACACACAGAAGTTTATTCCTTTGATCTAAGAATAAAGTGTTAGTTACAATGTTTCCTGCTAAGAACTTAGCAGACTGTCCAGATATTTTCTTTTGACAGCTGAAAGTCTCTCTACTTGTTATATGAAGGAATCAGCAAATTCTGCATTGGAGATGTCAGGGGGGTTGAATCGAGATCACAATTTTTTAACGATTAATTGTGCAGCTCTAGCACGGTACTGTATTTGCGCAGCAATTTTTCAAAACACACTAAAGTTAGCACAATTTTTTTTGGTATCCTAAGCGATGCTTTAAATTTTTTTTAGGTTACATTTTTAGAGTTACAGAGGAGGTCTAGTGCTAGAATTATTGCTCTCGCTCCAACGATCCCTGTGGGGAGCCCTGTGCCACCCAAGCCTGCTGTATGCCACCCCAGCCTGCCCTGTGCCACCCCAGCCTGCTGTGTACCACCCCAGCCTGCTCTATACCACCCCAGCCTGTCCTGTGCCACCCCAGCCTTCTCCATACCACCCAGCCTGCTGTGTACCACCCCAGCCTGCCCAGTGCCATACCAGCCTGCCCCATACCACCCCAGCCTGCCCCATACCACCCCAGTCTGCTCTGTGCCACCCCAGCCTGCTGTATACCACCCCAGCCTGCCCTGTGTCACCCCAGCCTGCCCTATACCACCCAGCCTGCCCTGTGCCACCCCATCTTGCCCTATTCCACCCAACCTGTCTTATACCACCCCAACCTGCCCTTTCCCACCCTCATTTTCCTGTACCACCCTAACTTGCCCAATACCACCCCTACCTGCCCTATGCCACCCTAACATGCCCTATAACACCCCAACCTGCTCCATACTACCTTAACCTGCCCTGTACCACCTTAACCTGCCATATACCACACCAACCTGTCACTATACCACCCTATTCTACCCTAACCTGCCACTATACCGCCCTATACTTTCATTTACAGGGGCTGGTTTGTAGTGTGCGCCCCGTGACTGTGCACTTCCTGCATGGTGCTAGGCAGCCTAGACGGGGGGGGGGGGGGTGACACCATGTTTTACCGCACCAGGTGACACCAACCCTAGTGACGCCACTGGCCATACAAGATTAATTCATCAATGCTGTAAACACCGCGGATGTATGAATCTCCCACTATGACTACTATAATGTCAAAATACCTGAATAGTGTTGGCATCTGATTGGATGCAGGCACTGTTCAGCTGACAATTTTTCACCTGGTTCTTCAATGTTTTATTTAAAATGATGTTCGACATAAGGGTGCCGACAGAGCATCCCACTTAGCAAATTTTGTCCAGATTCATATTGAACTGGCTGAAAATTGCTCGGACACTGGAGGTTGGACTAGAGACTCCTGCAGCTGCAGTATAATTGCCCTGGACCAAAAACAATGTAGTTACATTGCTGAATAAAACCATTGCTTAAAATGTGTACCATGCTTTTGATATCATGTTTGATTTTTATTGATATGCTCTATATATCTGCCCATGTACATCCGTTTTTTTCTTGGAAAATACAGGTAATAATATACAGTGACACTCTATTAGGACTGTTGTATCTCTACAGCTTGACTTCAGACTGCTAACCAATGCAAACAGTCATTGCTATCAAGAGTATAGGAAAAAATAAAAATGTATCCGCTTTAGTGAGACAGAAGACTATGAAGCTTTTTCCCCAACTACTATTTGCATACATGTTTAAATTTAAATATTGACTAAGGTCTTGTTCTAGAGAGGCCTTAAAAATTGCAACATACCTTCTATCATCAGCTTATTTAACCAAATAATCAATTACAGCTCCCCTCAAACTCTGTAAAGGTTAACTATCCATCTGGTCTGATCACATCAGAAAGAAAAACATGTACGCCCACATGGGTAGTTGTAGAAAAACATGTTTTACATATTTTGTGCGTGAGAAGTTTTATGGAGCCTTAAAGGCAGTTTTTTAATAAATATGATACGTATCTTTATCTTGCCTCACAATTTTCATACAAAATAATGTAGGCTTTGGGAAAATAAGCGAGGAATGCTGACTCAGAGGATCATATCACAAAACATGTATCGTTTTACAGTCTGGTCATGGAAACTAGTAGAAATGTTGGCTCTAAGTTAAGTACCAGTTCCAATTATAAAGAACTACTGACCAAAATGATTTTATTGGGTACATTCAAATGTGAATAAAAGCATTTCAAAACTAGCATTGCATTTAGACCCCTTTCACACTGAAGCGTTTTTACAGCATTTTAGCGTTAAAAAAAAGCGCTATTAAAACGCTCATAAAACGCTCTCCATGCGTCTCAATGGACCCTTTCACACTGAGTCCTGCAAGCAGCATCTTTGGAGCAGCTTTTGGGCGCTGAAAAAAAACGCTCCAAAAACGCTCCTCTCCATTGAAATGAATTGAAAGCACTGTAAAAACGCCTTACCCTTTCACACAGAGGCACTGAAAAAATGCCCTAAAACTTTAGGGTCTTAGCGGGGCTTTACCAGCGTTTTTCGGGCGCTGGCAGTGTGAAAGGCCTCTGAAAGCACTCGGGCTTTCACATTGGGATTGCAGATGAGGCTTCTTTCAGGCGCTTTACAGGCTTTTTTTTTTTAAACTCCAAAGCGCCTGAAAAACGCTCCAGTGTGAAAGGGGCCTTAATGTGTGGAAGAATAAAAAAAATCACTTACAGATAAGCTGGGTTTGTATTGGACAAGTGCAGCACCTGAGAGTCAACAGACTGAACAGCAGTTAAAATATCTTGTTCAATAGCCATGGGAAGAACTGCATAACCGCAATAGTCGATATGTTCCCCTGCATTAGTGAATAAAGACATAGGTCAGTAAATAGAAATAGAATACAGCATGCTTTATTAAATACCAATCAACCAAACAGAAATCCCCATGTATGTATTCTGTAAAAGACTTCACACTTTTTAGGCTAACCTTTCCACGAGAGCACAGTGATTAATAAATGTCTATTCTATAGTGGGGTCTCAGCTATCAGAAAGGTCTCTGGAGATAGATTTCTCACTTACAGTGTCTTGAAAATGTATTCATACCCCTTGAAATGTTCCACATGTTGTCATGTTACAACCACAAACCTAAATGTATTTTATTGGGATTTTGTGAGATAGACCAACACAAAGTGGCACATAATTGTGAAGTAGAAGGAAGGTGATAAATGGTTTTCAATTTTTTTTACAAATAAATATGTGAAAAGTGTGGCGTCCATTTGTATTCAGCCCCCCAGCTTCAGTACTTTGTAGAACCGCCTTTCACTGCAATTACAACTGCAAGTCTTTTTTGGGGATGTCTCTACCAGCTTTGCACATCTAGAGAGTGATATTTTTGTCCATTCTTCTTTGCAAAATAGCTCAAGCTCTGGGCCATTCTAACACATGAATATGCTTTGATCTAAACCATGGGTCTTCAAACTACGGCCCTCCAGTTGTTCAGGAACTACAATTCCCATAATGCCTAGTCATGTCTGTGAATGTCAGTGTGTTACAATGCCTCATGGGATGTGTAGTTCTACAACATCTGGAGGGCCGTAGTTTGAGGATCCCTGATCTAAACCATTCCATTGTAGCTCTGGCTGTATGTTTAGGGTCGTTGTTCTGCTGGAAGGTGAACCTCCGGCTCAGATTTTCTTCTAAGATTGCCCTGGATTTGGCTCCACCCATCTCCCCATAAACTCTGTTCAGCTTCCTTGTCTCTACTGAAGAAAAGCATCCCTACAACATAATGCTGTCACCACCATGTTTCACAGTGGTGATGGTGTGTTCAAGGTGATGTGCAGTGTTTGTTTTCCCCCATATACAGCATTTTGTTTTTAGGCCAAAAAGTCAAATTTTGGTCTCAACTGACCAGAGCAGCTTCATCCACATGTTTGCTGTGTCCCCCACATTGCTTCTCGTAAACTGCAAGTGGGACTTCTTATGGCTTTCTTTCAACAATGTCTTTCTTCTTGCCACTCTTCCATTAAGGCCAGAATTGTGGAGAGCACGACTAATGCCGCGTACACACGATCACTTTTTGTGATGTAAAAAACGTTGTTTTATCTCATGAAACAAAACTACGTTTTTCAAACTTCATTTTAAAAAACGATGTTGCATACACACCATCGTTTTCTGAAAATGCTCTTGCAAAGCGCGGTTACGTAAGACACTTTCGACGGCACTCTGTTCCATTGAAGCTCCCGTCTCATAACTTGCTTCTGGGCATGCGCGGGTTTAAAAACGTTGTTTTAAACGTCGTTTTGCCCACACACGATCATTTTTTGTGAAACAAAAGACGACATTCTGAAAAACGACATAAAAAATTCAAGCATGTTCGAATTTTTTTTTGGTCGTTTTTTTGAAGACATAAAACAAAGTTTTGCCCACACACAATCATTTTAAATGACGTTTTTTAAAACGTCGTTTTGTTTCATCACAAAAAACGACCGTGTGTACGCGGCATAATAGTTGTCCTGTGGACAGATTCTTCCACCTGAGCTGTGGATCTCTGCAGCTCCCCCAGAGTTACCATGGGCCTCTTGGCTGCTTATCTGATGAATGCTCTCCTTGCCAGGTCTGTTAGTTTGGGTGGACGGCCATGTCTTGGTAGGTTTGCAGTTGTGCCATACTCTTTCCATTTTTGGACAATGGATTGAACAGTGCTCCTTGAGATGTTAAAAGCTTGGGATATTTTTTAATTATCCAACCCTGCTTTAAACTTCTTCACAACTTTATCCCTGACTAGTCTGGTGTGTTCCTTGGCCTTCATGACGCTGTTTGTTCACTAAGGTTCTCTAACAAACCTCTGAGGGTTTCACAGAACAGCTGTATTTATACTGAGATTAAACTACACACAGGTGGCAATTGGTTCCACTAGATTTTAGTTAGGGGTATCAGAGTAACTGGGCTGAATACAAAAGCACACCACACTTTTCAGATTTTTATTTTCCTTCCACTTCACAATTATATGCTACTTTGTGGTGGTCTATCACATAAAATACATTTGATTGTAACATGACAAAATATGGAAAATTTAAGGGGGTGCGAATACTTTTTCAAGGCACTGTACATTATGATTTATAATATCAAAACAACACTATCAACCTATAAAAAAAAACATTATTCCCAGTGCACAAAGCATGAAACATGCTATATAGAATAAAACACACTGATATGAATAGAACACTTATTTAAAAAATCAGTTTTACCTATCAGGTTTACCCGTCCTGGTGCACGTGCATAGAAGGATGGCGCAGTGCCATATTTAGAGATGAACAATTCTTTTAGTTTAAGCAACCTGCAAAATAAAGGAAAATACATTTACTGATATATTTTCTCCTGCAATCATTATGAGGAACAGATGATAATTGTAAATATTGATATACACTGTTTTACATATAGAACCTACAAATACACACAAATGCCTTAAAGTGGAACTAAACCCACCAATTTTTACAGTTTTCCACAACATTTCAGACATGCCTCTGGTGATAACTGTCATGCCGCATACACACAATCATTTTTCGGGTTGTAAAAAACGTTTTATAGGCTCTAGGAAAAAAAAATGTCAACTTGATCATTAAAACGGCCTTGCCTGCACATGATCGTGAAAAAAAAGTGCTGTAGCAAAGCGCGGGTGACGTACAACGGCACTATAAAGGGGAAGTTCCATACGGATGGTGCCACCCTTTGGGCTGGTTTAGCTGATTTTGTGTTAGTAAAAGACGATTCGTGCTCTTCTGTCTGTTACAGCATGATGAATGTGTTTACTCCATTACGAACGGTAATTTTACCAGAACGAGCGCTCACGTCTAAAGGTCGACCAATATGGGTTTTTCTCTGGCGGCCGATGGCAGATATATGATGACGATTTTTGCGGCCGATATTTTAGGCCGATTTTTTTCATTTTTTTTTTGGTGCCACTGGCTTGTGGCACTGGATGGCACTAATTGGCACTGGAAGATAGCACTAGCAGAAGGCACTTACCGCGCAATTATCAGTTAAAGCGACGCAGTGATAAATCGCAAAAACTGGCCAGGTCCTTTACCTGCATAATGGTCCGGATCTTAAGTGGTTAATCTGCTGCTGCACTTGCAGGGCTCTAATAAGGAAATTGACAAGGCCTGCTTATTTTTAGAAGTGATTTCCATGTTGCCAATATCTCACCAAAAATTACATTTTTGTTGCAGGGGATGCAAAAAATCTGATTTGTATCTTAGTGCAGACTGCTGGGAAAATCAGTGAGCCAAACACACAAGCAGGAAAGGACATTTTCAGGGGGTGTTCTGTACATCATCTGTAGCCATATTGCATTGCATTTTACAGAAAATGACAGAGCTGCAGATTGAAAAGGAAAGGTCATTTTTAATAACATTCAATTACAATATGACTTGTGTCGGGCATCGCATAGAACTCGCAGGCAGTTCACACTGACATACGCAAACAATAGAAAGTTAATGACACCCCCAGATTGGATCTTATATCGCAGTGTCAATTGGGACAAGAATAGGATCGCATAAATGTAAACACCCATGCGATGCAATTCTGGTGTGGACAAAAAAAGGGTCCTGCAAGATTTTGGTCCGAATGCGATGCAAATTCAGCCATACAATCTGTATGGCTGAAATCACATCGCACAGACATTGCACGTGATCTGCACAGCAGTGCGGTGCGAATCACATGCAATGTCTGACATCGCGCTGGTGTGAACCGGCACTCAGAAGTCCAGATTGCATTGTATTGATTTGAGTCATATATACTTTCCATGAGATAAATATTTTTATCCCAAAGCAAATCGATGTTTCATGAGTACCATAGACTCACATTACAGTGCATCTTACAAGGCCCAGTCTGGCTGGCAAATACATACTTTTTAGTTACTAGGAATAGCTCGGAGGGAATTGCAGCAAATCTGAAATATCAGTTTCCTTTATTTAACTGCTGTATCAGACTGCCAACTGCTGTGGGCAAACTGCAAAACAGTAATTAAAATGCTGTGGTCGGGTACAAAAGATATCATTATAGTGTTATTGAGCAGAATGTTCCCCCGGAATGATTTTAGAAGCATCAACCATTTACGTCATCCAACACGGCTGTGTGGTTTATGTGCCAGAGGAGATTTACCAGCTCTCGTGTTATGCAAATCAAATTACAACAAAGGGGGGGGGGGGGCGTGGGTGAACAGACTGAGTCTAAGATGAAGTGTAAAGAAAAGAAAACATGACTATTAGCCTAGGTTCACACATAGGCGATGCAGGGACCAATGAGATTCCAGCGCCGCTTCCTGCATCGCATCTCTCCCACAGGCAGTTCACACTGCCCACTGCGAACCGCTGCGGGTGTCAATGCATTGTTAATGACACCCCAGATCGGTTCACAAGTCACAGTAGGAACTGTAAAGTCACACAGGAATCAGATCGCATGCACGAGAATACCCATGTTACCCGATTCCAGTGCGGGGGGAAAAAAAAGTCCCTGCACAATATTTTCCTACAAATCCAATGCAAGTTCAGCCATACAACTGTATGGCTGAACTCACATTGCACAGACATCGCATGCGATCGGCACCGCAGTGTAAAATCTGGTGTAGCTGTGCATGGTAGCCAATCAGCTTCTATATTAAGTGGCTGTAAACCCCACTTTTTCACTTTTACCTACAGGTAAGCCTATAATAAGGCTTACCTGTAGGTATAAAGAATATCTCCTAAACCTGTGCGGTTTAGGAGATATTCCCCTCACAATGCGCCACTGATTGCAGCGGCGCATGCACAGGGGGGAATCCACGGCGAAAGAACCGGCATCTGCCGGACCTTGGCGATTTGAAATCTCCCGCGCGTCATCGCCGCTCCAGCCAATCACAGCGCTGGAGCGGCGATACCCGGAAGACACGCCGAGTCAAGATGACATCTCGCTCGGTATGGACCAGGTAAGTTCTCTTCACCTCGTTCAGAGATAAGTATTTTATAATGAGCTAGTATGCGGTGCATACTAGCTCATTATGGCTTTTGCCTTGCAGGTTTAAAAAAATAAAATAATTATATGCGGTTTACAACCGCTTTCAGCTTGTTTAGTTAACTCCTTCCCCACCGAGCAATATTAAAAGGACGTCAGTGGGGACTCTTCCTTCTTCAGACTGGACATCATATGACGTCCTTGTCTTTTTCGGCCGCATTCCTCAGGACCCGGTGCGCATGCCCGGTGGTTGCAATGACCGCCAGGCACCCGCAATTGCCCGCAATCACGGCAGAAGCATGGATCTGTGTGTGTAAACACACTGATCCATGTCCTGTCAGCGGTGAGGAGACTGATGTGTGTTCCCAGTACAGAGGAACACACATTGATCTCCTCCCCTTGTGAGTCCCCCTCCCCTAACAGTTAGAACACACTTTAGGGAACATATTTAACCCCTTCAGCGCCCTAGTGTTAACCCCTTACCTGCCAGTCACATTTACACAGTAATCAGTGCAGTTTTATAGCACTAATCGCTGTGTAAATGTGAATGGCCCCAAAAATGTGTCAAAGGTGTCCGATGTGTCCGCCGCAATGTCACGGTCACAATAAAAAAATAATAAAATAAAAAAACAACGCAGATCGCCGCCATTACTAGTAAAAGAAAAAAAATAATCCATAATTCTATTTCCTATTTTGTAGACGCTAGAACTTTTGCGCAAACCGATCAAATAAGCTTATTGCCATTTTTTTACCAAAAATATGTAGAAGAATAAGCATCAGTCTAAACTGAGGGAAAAAAAGTTTTATTAAATCAAAAAGTAAAAAATATTGTGTTTTTTTTCAAAATTTAAGCTTTCTTTTGTTTAGAGCGCAAAAAATAAAAAAACGCAGAGGTGATCAAATACCACCAAAAGAAAGCTCTATTTGTGAGGAAAAAAAAGTATGCCAATTTTGTTTGGGAGCCACGTCCCACGACCATGCAATTGTCATTCAAAGTGCGACAGCGCTGAAAACTAAAAATTGGTCTGGGCAGGAAGGGGGTGAAAATGCCCGGTATGCAGGGCTGGTGCAAGGAGTTTTGACACCCTAGGCGAAACCTAATTTTGCGCCCCCCCCACGCACGCACACTCTGCCCCTTACTAAAAAAATTGCGGCACCCATTTCTTCAGCCGTGGTCCACAGGCTTGCACATGTGCCTCTGGACCCGGCCCGAAGACAAATAGTGTATGGCACTAGCTCGCTTCCTCACGCCAGCCGTGGTCCACAGTCCACTGTGTAACTGCCTGTTTGTACAAGCAGACAGATACGCTGACAAGGCTTTACAGGTTCTTACTAGAAACAATAATAAATGCAAATTTTTGTATCTGAAAAAAGATCTGCATTTATTTTTATTTTTTTACAAAGGTGGACTTGAACCATAACACCTCAAATGGCCCCAATTACTGTATTTTCAGGTCTCAGATCATCACCCCCTCTGTACCCCCCTGCACACACACATATCTGTTCCCCCTCTGTACCCCTCTGCACACACACATATCTGTTCCCCCTCTGTACCCCCTGCACATCTGCCCCCCCCCACACACACATATCTGTTCCTCCTCTGTACCCCCCTGTACATCTGTCCCCCACACACATCTGCTACCCCTCTGTACCCCCCTGCACATCTGCCCCCCCACACACACACACATCTGTTTTCCCCTCTGTACCCCCCTGCACACCTGTCCCCCCCATACACATATCTGTCCATCCGTCCCCCACACACACATATCAGTACCCCCCTGCATGTCTGTCCCCCACCCCACACACATCACTACCCCCCTGCACGTCTCCCCCCCCCCCCCACACACACACATCAGTACCCCCCCTGCACGTCTGTCCCCACCCCCACACATATCACTACCCCCCTGCACGTCTGTCCCCCACCCCACACATATCACTACCCCCCTGCACGTCTCCCCCCCCCCACACACACACACACACACACACACACATATCAGTACGCCCCTGCATGTCTTCCCCACCCCCACACACATATCAGTACCCCCCTGCACGTCTTCCCCACACACACACATATCAGTACCCCCCTGCATGTCTTTCCCCCCCACACACACATATCAGTACCCCCTGCACGTCTTTTCCCCCCCACACACACATATCAGTACCCCCCTGCACGTCTGTCCCCCCCCCCCACACATATCAGTACCCCCCTGCACGTTTGTCCACACACACATATCAGTACCCCCCTGCAAGTCTGCCCCCCCCCCACACACATATCAGTAACCCCTGCATGTCTGTCCCCCCCACACACATATCAGTACCCCCCCTGCACGTCTGTCCCCCCACACACATATCAGTACCCCCTGCACGTCTGTCCACACACATACCATACCATTACCCCCCTGCACGTCTGTCTGTCCCCCCACACACATCATTACCCCCCTGCACGACTTCCCCCCCCCCCCCACACACACACACATACATCAGTACCCCCCTGCATGTCTGTCCCTCCCCCCCCCCCACACACACACACACATATCAGTACCCCCCTGCACGTCTGTCCCCCCACACATATCAGTACCCCCCTGCACGTTTGTCCACACACACACACATACCATTACCCCCCTGCACGTCTGTCTGTCCCCCCACACACATCATTACCCCCCTGCACGTCCCCCCCCCCACACACACACATACATCAGTACCCCCCTGCATGTCTGTCCCTCCCCCCACACACATATCAGTACCCCCCTGCACATCTGTCCCCACACACACATATCAGTACCCCCCTGCACGTTTCCCCCCCACACACATATCAGTACCCCCTCTGTACAATATGTGCTATTAACTTAAAAGCAGTCAATGTTTTATTTCTTGTGCTGCCTGTAGTGTTGCCACTATACCTGAGCCAGCGGTGGGGGATTACTTTAATCCGGTCTTCATGAGAGTTGCGCTGCGACTGTCTGTCCTAGTGTCATTGCACACTAGATCCTGGGTGCCCAGGAGGAGGGGGGGGAGCGGATATTGAGGTAAGCCCGCTGTAGTTACAGTGCATGCAGGGCTTCCATCTCATCTGCCTCCACCGATCATGCGGCACTTCCGGCCGGCTCTCTCCCCACATCTCCTCACTGTCGCCGCTATTAGGGCAGCACTGCAGGCTGGGGATAGATCGGTTCGTCCGGCATGTCACAGGCGCAACCCCCTCTAGCCTGGCAGCTGGCGCCAATGCGCCGTAAGGCATGTATTTAACAAAAATGCCAGTCCTTGAGGTATATAAATAATCTGAATCAGCAAGTGGCTGGAGATCCGGATTTTGCCGCTCCCCCTACCCTGGCGCTCTAGGCAGCCGCCTGACCTGCCTATTGCTAGTGCCGGCCCTGCCGGTATGGAAGTGGTTAAAGGGTATGTAAAGGATTTTTTTTTTTTTTAAATAACAAACATGTTATACTTACCTCCACTGTGCAGCTCGTTTTGCACAGAGTGGCCCCGATCCATGTCTTCTGGGGTCCCACGGCGGCTGTCTCGGCTCCCCCTTGCAAGAACTCATCACCTTCATGTGAGCTTGCATGGTGATGAGATTTTGCCGGCGCGTTCCTGTGATACAGCCAGCGGCCATAGCCGCTCACTGTACCACTCGGCCCCGCACCCCGGCGCGCTGCGTCATTGGATGTGATTGACAGCAGTGCCAGCCAATGGCAGCGCTGCTTTTAATCAACCAATGAATAACCCTAGAAGCCTGGCCGAGAAGCAAGCACATTCACGGCACGGGACTTTCGAGGGGTCAGGTAAGTAAACAAGGGTGCTGGGAGGCCGCTAATCCGCAGATTTTTTTTCACCTTAATGCATAGAATGCATTAAGGGGGGGAAAAAATTTGCAACACCTATATAACCCCTTTAAGCTTTGACAAAGTTTGAGAGCTGCTATGCTAGTGTACATGAAGCCTGAGACATTCACCTGACCTGACTCAACAATTACATCAGGGAGCATTCCCCAGAAGACGTAAATGTATGACGAAACTCATAGGATGGTTAAGGTGCTGATGTCCCTGCAATCATGGAAACCTGGAACGACGGGTGCTGTTTATGTGCCGGCCGGCATTTTATTCTATGGGCGTTTCAAGAATGTACTCAATGTAAGTGTGATCTTAGTAGTTATAATAAATCATTTATGGTTTTACTCTATGTGGAGCTCCTTTTGTCTTTTGGATGCTTATGTTACACCGCTATCGAGAGGATCAAGATAGGCACCCGGGAGGAACCACAGGCGTGCAAAGGCCCTGGCTCGGTATTTAGTCACAAGCGTGGTTGATCTCCTGTAATATGAGGTCAGCAGCAGCTGGTAAGCAGACATTTTGGCACTTGGTGGTGATGAAATCACATGAGGATTTTTTTCAGCTATGGTGGTGGATGCTGTTGACACTCAATCAACATTCATATTTATTTATGTGTACTTTTATTTTGAATCTTACCTTAGGAATTTCACCAATTATATTGTGATAGTGCGACTCATATTATATAAACTATTTGCACTGTATATATCCTACAGAAGAGTTGCGGCTTGGAGAATTGATCTGTTTATTATTGTCATTTTTTACATTTCACAATAGCGTTTTTCTCTCCCTTTAAGTCTTCCCCATCGCCTGAGGGCCGAGTTTGCTATGGTGAAGTAATCGATTGGCTAGAATGGATTTTTCCCTAGGTCATGAAAGCTGTCATTTATTTCTTTGCTGACATTCTAATGCTTTTTAGGATGTGTACTCTTTATTTACATCATGGCATTAGCACTTTCCAACTCAGAATACTGGTAGGTAAGGAGCTGCACACCTTCTTCTCCCCTCCGGGTTTCTGGGGGGGCACTCATATGGGGCTCCCTTCGGTTTTCCCAACGGGTCTGTACAATTTTGACTATCAGAACACTTATTTTACAACGGTAACTTTCTGTTCGGGTCTTTTTATGTGATATTTACTTAAACATGTCTTTTTGATCTCAAACTTATGTTATGTATATATATTTTTGTAGAATCAATCATCCCCCTGAAGAGACCTTCTACGGGTCGAAACGCGTCGGGGCCCGCACACCACACAGTTTTTATGCAATGTTGTATGTAACTGTACTCATATTGTAGGATCTGCATTGTATCACTTGATCCATAAGGGGTTCTTTTATTGTCAACATATTTTATCTGTATGGTATAAACAATCAGCAAATAAATCATGTTTTACTAGACTATAGTGTTATATTTATATTTTGGCTGTCCAAAGCCCCATGGGGTAAACTTCCTTTTCCTACATGTCTAAGTCTTGGGGTTCGCAGCCTTCTTGTCTCTTCTTATATGTGTCCTTTCCTAGCCTAATAGAGAACATTAGTTCTGCCTTGGACACGTCTAGTTAGCAGTAGAACAAAACGTTTTTTCTGCTTTATGTGAGAACCTTCATAGGGGCCCATTAACAAAAAAAAAACGGTGCACTTAGCATGCATTTTATATTGTATCTGAAAGCGCTAAAATGCAGGCAAAGAGCATGTATATTGGATTTCACATACATGTACCTTTAAGCCTAGTACACATGGGTTTAAAGTTAGACAACATCAGCCAGTTCAATAAAAATCGTCCGACATTCAACCCATGTGTAAGGTAGTTGGTCCAGAAGCCAGCCGTTTGGCTGACATCTTGCCATTAAAGCGGATGTTCACCCTCAAACTGAACATTGTATTAATCAGACCTGCAGCCTTAATAAATGTATAAGCCACTGTTATTTTTTTTCAAGGTGTCTAAGATTACCTTGAATCAGATTTAGCCTCACTACCGGGACTTGTTCCCCGCGGGAGTGGGTGTGTCGCTCCTTTTCCCCGACGCCTCAGTGCGTTATGGGAGCAATGTCTCCTGGGAGTGACGTTACAAGACTCACAGGAGACCATCTGAAATAGTAATGCGTGTATTCTTGCGCTGTAATGCGTGTATTCTTGCGCTATCTCGAGGGACACGTGACTCGCATCGCATCACGGAATCCAGGAAGTCTTTGCTTGTGGGCTTCACTATGCCCACAAGTAAGATGGAAAAGCCCAGGATTATTTATTTAAAGTTCATATTCATGACGGAAACCGAACCGATAGACGTACAAGCGGCTAGCAAGTGAGCGGTACATTGCTATCTATATTACTAAGCATTGCACATAGTAACAAAAATTCCAGAAACCGCAAAACCTCCGCTTTAATGTGTATGCCAAGCCAAAACCTTTTTTTTTTCTACTGCAATCTTTTCACTTTTTAAAAAAAATGGAAGAACAGGAATGCTAGCCTAGTTTCAAGGTTTAACCGTAAAGTAATGTTGTACTAAGAAGTACTCACAGTTAAGGCCTTGTACATTCAGGGACAAAGGTCCAGAATCTAAATGACCTGATTTCTGGACCTCTGTCCCTGAATGCAGGTACTACTTGGTACATCGCTCAGATCCATCTAGCCAGCCATGGACTCTGATAGTGGGGCTGGATGCTGCACTTGTCCCTCCTGGAGGAGAGACACACTGATCTTAACCACTTAAGGACCGCCTACTGTACATTTACGTCAGCAGAATGGCACGGCTGGGCACATCAACATATATATATACGTTGGTTTCTAGTACCCAGCCGTGGGTCATGGGCGCGCACCCGCGGCGCGCTCCCGTGACCCGGTCCGAAGCTCCGGGACCGCGGGACTCGCGGACCCGATCGCCGCTGGAGTGCGGCGATCGGTCCCCGGAGCTGAAGAACGGGGAGAGCCGTGTGTAAACACGGCTTCCCCGTGCTTCACTGTGGCCGCAGCATCGATCACGTCATCCCTGTTATAGGGGGACGTGATCGATGACATCACACCTACAGCCACACCCCCCTACAGTTGTAAACACACGCAGGGAACACACAAATCATACAGCGCCCCCTTGTGGTTAACTCCCAAACTGCAACTGTCATTTTCAGAGTAAACAATGCATCTTTTGCTGTGAAAATTACAATTGTCCCAAAAATGTGTCAAAATTGTCCGAAGTGTCCGCCATAATGTCGCAGTCACGAGAAAAATCGCTGATCGCCGCTATTAGTAGTAAAAAAAAAAAAAAATTTAGAAGAATGCAATAAAACTATCCCTTATTTTGTAAACGCTATAAATTTTGCGAAAACCAACCGTTAAACGCTTATTGCGATTTTTTTTACCAAAAATAGGTAGAAGAATACGTATCGGCCTAATCTGAGGAAAAACAAAATTATATATATTTTGGTGGGTTATTTATTATAGCAAAAAGTAAAAAATATTGCATTTTTTTCAAAATTGTCGCTATATTTTTGTTTATAGAGCAAAAAATAAAAACCGCAGAGGTGATCAAATACCACCAAAAGAAAGCTCTATTTGTGGGGAAAAATGGACGCCAATTTTGTTTGGGAGCCACGTCGCACGACCGCGCAATTGTCAGTTAAAACGACGCAGTGCCGAATCGCAAAAAGGGGCAAGGTCCTTTAGCAGCATTTTGGTTCGGGTCTTAAGTGGTTAAACAGCCCTGCGTGCAAGGGGCTAACAAAGTTCATCTAAATGTAAGCTGTACATAAAACTGTGCTTAAATATTGTCCCACTAGATGGCGCTCCTAACTCAAACTACCGTAATGTATTGATGTGTCAAAAGAGAATTGGGTCCTGGAACTGCGGGTGCATCAGATCATATCCTCAAAAAAAGTATTATTTATACAAGTTAGCAGATCACACACAGAACAGTGTGCTTAGATTTCCCAAGTGTAAACAATCCATTCGATGTCTCCTAGATTGTAAGCTCTAACGAGCAGGGCCCTCTGATCCCTCCTGTATGGAATTGTATTGTAACTGTTCTGTCTGCTCTCATGGTGCTAAACTGTTTTTGCTATATAAATCCTGTATAGTAATAATAATAATGTATAATCAAACAGGTCTGGTACATAATATTTATACAAAAGCTGGCGCAAATCGCATGCCAAATCAGGAGCTATTGCCGGCATGTCGCTGTCCGAAAAGTAGTCCCTGTACTACTTTTGGCGACTTCAGGGACGATTTAAATAAACATCTTATCTTACATTATACAGTCACCTATTTGTATTTATTTGCACATTTCACTGTTTTATTCACCCATCATTGGTGTATATCAGGTATGTTCAGTCATTCATGATTGGAGCATAACACCATCCTGCGATTTCCTCTGCGACTGCATATACTATTATCTTTACATTGTGATTTTATTTATGCACCGGAGTCACCTTATCTCCACTGTTTGCACATTCATTCAGTTCACCTTTGGATCCATCTCATCTTAGCATTTATAGCGAATTTATCTTTCAGTCAGTCCATTTGCACATTCATTTATACTATTTTGGTTATTTATACATTTTACCACTTACACCATTCTATGCTATTGGAGCGCAACACCATCTCTTGATTTTCTTAAATAGACATCTGCCTCTGAAATCGCTCCCGAAGACGGACTGATATGCGCGTTTGAAATCGTGCGAGTTCAACTGAACTAACATGCAGCAATGTGAACCTAGGCTTAAAGACCTTTCACACGGGCGGTTCGCCCGGAGGACGCCCCTTTGCTCAGCGAGGAACAATACTCTGATAACTGCTGAGCAGGCGGATGACAGGTCCGTCTCCACTCACTGTGATCAGACGGACCTGTCAGAGTCCCGTTCTCCTTTATGGGGGGGATTGGATGAAAACGGACCGTCTGTCTATTTTAATCCAATCCGATCCGACCTGCCAGACGGATGGAAAGTAGGGTCACCATTCGCCTGTATTTCACGGATAGGATCAGATCTGATAGAGGCAGACCTAATCGGAATGCCCATGTGAAAGGGGCCTTAGGACTACAGATAGGGGTCATACATTAAATTAATATTAGGGCTCATTTCCACTGGCGTTTTTACAGCCACTTTTCTGGGCGTTTTTTGCAGCATAAAAACGCCTGTCCATGTTAGTCTATGGCCTCATGCCCACCATGACGTTTTTGAGCTGTAGATGGCTAAGCTGCAAAAAAAAACGTGGGACCAGGGCGTTCTGAAGCTCCAGCAATAGAGCTGTAAAAACGCTAGGCATTAAAAAATGCTCAAAAACGCGCAAAAACGCCCCAAAAACATGGCCGCTGCGTTTTTAAAGCTCCAGCTCAAAAAAAATATATATATATTTTTTTTTTTCCTAAAGTAAACATGGACATGCCGTTTTTAAGCTGTAAAAAATGCTCAGAAAAGTGACTGTAAAAACACCAGTGGAAATGAAGCCTAAAAGTCAATTATTTTTGTGCAGTGGTTTTGCACAGGGCAGCCCAGATCCTCCTCTTTTCGGGTCCCCCGCCGACACTCCTGGCCCCTCCCTACTGCCAAGTGCCGCCAGAGCAAGCAGCTTGCAATTGGGGCACCCTAGCAGGCTCGATGCCGAGCCGTGGCTCTGCATGTCCATTCACACACAGAGCCACGACTCTTCCCTTCCCACCTCTCTCCTGTGCAGTGCCATGGACAGGAATGTAAAGATTTACTCTACTATAGGTTGTGTATAGAGGGCAACAAATGACACCAAGAAACTACATGATTAACCACTTGCTTACTGGGCACATAAACCCCCTTCGTGCCCAGGCGAAATTTCAGCTTCCGGCACTGCATCGCTTTAACTGACAATTGCGTGGTCGTGCGACGTGGCACCCAAACAAAATTGGCGTCCTTTGTTCCCCACAAATAGAGCTTTCTTTTGGTGGTATTTGATCGCTCGTGCGGTTTTTATTTTTTGCGTTATAAACAAAAAAAGAGCGACAATTTAAAAATATATATATATTTTTTACTTGTTGCTATAATAAATATCCCAATTTTTTTTTTTTTTTTTAATATTTTTTTTTCTCAGTTAAGGCCGATACGTGTTCTTCTACGTATTTTTGTAAAAAAAAAAAAAAAAAAATCACAATAAGTGACTGCTTTGCGCAAAAGTTATAGCACCTACAAAATAGGGGACAGAATTATGATTTTTTTTTAATATCTTTTTTTTACTAGTAATGGCGGTGATCTGCGATTTTTTATTTCGACTGCGATATTGCGGCGGACACATCGGACACTTTTGACACATTTTTTGGCGCCATTCACATTTATACAGCGACCAGTGCTATAAATATGCACTAATTACTGTATAAATGTGACTGGCATTGAAGGGGTTAACACTAGGGGGTGAGGAAGGGGTTAAATGTATTGCCTGGGTGTGTTCTAACTGTGTGGGGGGAGGGGGGTGACTGGGGGAGGTGACCGATGCTGTGTCCCTATGTACAAGAGAAACAGCATCTGTCACCTCTCCCTGACAGGACGTGGAGCTCTGTGTTTACACTCAGAGCTCCACGTCCCTGCTCTGTCACCGACGATCGCGTGTACCTGACGGACATCGGGGCCGCCGGGTACACGCATCGAATCCTCGTGATGCGTCGGGACTGTTTTTCCCCGCCGCGCGCCACCCTGTGGCGCGTGCGGGGAATTACAAGTAAATGACGTCCAAAGACGTGACCCCGGCGCCTCAGGTCCGCGCTGTTGACGTGTTCTGTCAATAGCGCGGACCCGAAGTGGTTAAAGCACATCTTTTACAAGTGAAAAACAAGGTGGAGGTGGGAAGGTTTATTATAATTTTAACTTCTTTGAGCCCGGGTCATTGAAAAATGATGGCCACAAGGTGGCTCTTCAGGTCCGGGAGGCCACCTATTGACGTCCTCAGGTCCTCCGGCCACTGGGGCGTGCCCGCCGCGTCACTGAGATGCCGATTTGCGTGCCTGTCGGCCACGATGTCTGCCAGGTACCCGCAATCGGGCGTTACACAGCCAAGGACGTGGATCTGGGGGTTGGAGGGTATTCTGGGGTTGGAGGGTATTCTGCTGTGTTGATTCTTCCTCTCTATGAGTTATGTCTGGATTTCTTTTATATATGCCTGATTTATTTGTTTCCCACGTATACTGCATTCTTCCTGTCATGATTTGGTCCATTTTGGACAATGTTGTATTATGATTGGATCACTTTGCTTCAATAAAGGAACATCCTTTCTTGTAAAAGAAAAAAAAAAACACACAGATCCACATCCAGTCAGCGAGAGGAGACCGATGCTGTGTCCCTTGTATATAGGGAAACAGATCGGTCACCTTCCCCAGTCACTCCCCTCCCCCCACAGTAAGAATCACTCCTAGGGAACACATTTAACCCCTTCCTCGCCCCCCAGTGTTAACCCCTTCCCTCCCAGTCACATTTATACAGTAATCAGTGCATTTTTATAGCACTGTTCGCTGTATAAATGTGAATGGTCCCAAAAATGTGTCAAACGTGTCCGTTGTAATATCGCAGTCCTGACCGCCATTACTAGTAAAATAAATAATTGAAAAAATATCATAATTCTATACCCTATTTTGTAGGCGCAATAACCAATCACTATAGACTTATTGAGATTTTTTGCCAAAAATATGTAGAAAAATACGTATCGGCCTAAACTGAAAAAAAAAATTATTTATTTTTTTAAAATGGATATTTGTTATAGCAAAAAGTAAAAAATATTGTTTTTTTTTTTTTTAAATGCTATTTTTTTTGTTTATAGCGCAAAAAATAAAAACCACAGAGGTGATCAAATACCACCTAAAAAAAAGCTCTATTTGTGGGAAAACAATTTTGTTTGGGAGCCACGTCGCACGACTGCGCAATTTTCATTCAAAGTGTGACAGTGCCGAAAGCTGAAATTTTGCCTGGGCAGGAAGGGGGTATATGTGCCCAGTAAACAAGTGGTTAATAACATGTGACCAATGTACTGTACTGTACTGTAGTATACTGAGCATCTTTTTGTTTCGTTTTTTAACTGTGCGGGGGGGTTATTTTTATTTTTTTTCTACATCTGGCATTTATTATTAATATAAATACTTTTTAAAGAGTCCAGTGTCATTATCTGCTCAAATATTTTTTTTTAAATCTCACTTTTTTCAGTATAGCTCAGCATTCCACAACAATTCTATTTTCTGTGTCTCCTGTAAGTGCACAGAGATCACTTCCTGATTCCTTCCTCCTGCACAAGGCTTCTGAAATCTTAGCGTCTCCATACATTCAGGAATCACTGTAGTTTGGCTGGCCAGGCTCTGAACTCAGTATGTACCTTTACATTAAAGTATACCTAAAGGAAAAACATGTTTGTTTTAGTTTTGGATAGAGTGGAGAGGGATTCCTGTTTTTTTCCAGTACAAAATGAAAGTGAAAAAATCCCAAATTTTGAGTTGTCACCAGAATAGGAATAGAGAAGCAATCTTCCAAAGGTGACACCAGTCTTGGTAAGCCTGGTGACAACCCATCGTGGACTCACTTCCTGCTTTGGCTATGTTACAGGAAGTGAGGGGAAATCTTCCAAATGGGACACAGATGGGAAAAAAAAAACTGACAGAGGTTGTACGGCGGCGTACACATGACCGAGAAACTCGTCGGGCGAAACACATCGTTTTCCCCGTCGAGTTCCTTGTTCGGCAGTCAAAAAACTTGTCAAGTCAAATTTTCCCATTGCCCAACCAGGAAATAGAGAACCTGCTCTCTTTTTGGCTCAACGAGTTCCACGGGTTTCTCGGTGAAAAGTGTACACACGACCGATTTCCTCGGCAGAATACGTCTCCCATCGAGTTTCTTGCTGAATTCTGCCGAGGAAACCGGTCGTGTGTACGCCGCCTAACTCTCCCTTACCCTTATCCAAAATGAAAAGAGAAACAAAGCTTTTATCTCTAATTAAGGGGCAGTTCACACCACAAAAATGCACTCCAGATATGTTTCTGCTTGTGTGTTTTTGATCTGTTTTCAATGCATTTTTCTCATTGATTCAGAGGAAAGGAGATAACACACATGCCGCCTATTTTCTACCACCTTCCATGATCCGTGGACTGGCACTTGTTGGAGTAGACACTATTGCTCCCACCATTAGTCTCAGAGGAGGAGACCCTGAGGAGCTGGGAGGTCGGACGATCCAGTATAACCTCTGCAGAGGTTTATATCTGCAAAAGCGCTTCAGACCTTATTTCCTGAGGTCCTACGGTTCTGGTAAGGGTCCCCCCTTTACTATTCTGTGTTGCACTGGAGAATATTTGCCACGCTGCTGTGGTGGATGACAGCTTCATTTCCGGTCCTGAACACATCTGTCAGCTTTCTATCTGAAGTTTTGGGGTTTTCTTCCTCATATTGGGCTGTTTGTTGCCCTATCCATCTGGAACTTTCTTTTGGTGGATTCACTTTGATTTTGACTTTGTTGGACATATTCATTTATCATGTATTTCCAATATTTCATTTTATTTGGTACCACATAGCGCAACTATTTGCCCCTTTTACTGTTTTTTCACATGATTATCACATGTTTTATGTTTCAGCTTTGACTTCTCACTTTTTGGCCATCAATACTGTTTCCAGTTAAATTAGCGCAGGATTATAACCCCCCCCCCCCCCCTTTCCAAATGCATTTTTCCTGTCTAGTTTTTTTTTCCTCCAAGATTTCCAAAAAAAATTCTTCACGTATTCCGATAAGTTTTTGATCCATTTTGCTGTTTTCTATTACAGTTCCGTGCCGGAGAAAAATGCATGATGTTTTA
This sequence comes from Rana kukunoris, assembly GCA_029574335.1. Classification (NCBI taxonomy): domain Eukaryota; kingdom Metazoa; phylum Chordata; class Amphibia; order Anura; family Ranidae; genus Rana; species Rana kukunoris. Next base: position 57,717,718 of record CM056051.1, read on the forward strand.
CGTTGTTTTTTTTTTGTACTGGGATCTGGCTGCGCTGGTGTGAACTACGCCATTAGAAACCCATATAATCTACTGTCCATGCATTTTTGATACAGAAAAAAAAAAGCACACTGGTGTGGACTGGCCCTTAAAGTGGTTGGAAACCCACTCTTGTAACTTGAACCTACAGGTAAGCCTAGATTAAGGCTTACCTGTAGGTGTAATGCCGCGTACACACGGTCGTTTTTTGCGATGAAAAAAACAGCGTTTTTTAAAACGTCATTTAAATTGATCATGTGTGGGCAAAACGTCGTTTTTTGTCTTAAAAAAAAAACGACCAAAAAAAAATTCCAACATGCTTGAATTTTTTGTGTCGTTTTTCAACGAGTCGGTTTTTGTTTCACAAAAAGTCGCCGTGTGTAGCAAAAACGTCGTTTAAAACAACGTTTTTCAACCCGCGCATGCCCAGAAGCTAGTTATGAAGCGAGCTTCAATGGAAAAGAGTGGTGAACGTAACCTCGCTTTTTGTGAAAAAAACGATGGTGTGTATGCAACATCGTCTTTGAAAAGTGACGTTTCAAAAACGTTGTTTTTTACTTCACAGAAAATGTCGTTTTTTTTTTCATCACAAATAATGAGTGTTTGTACGCGGCATTAGAAATATCTCCTTAAAGAGGATGTAAACCCACTCTCATGAATTCTAAACTACTGCCATGGTGCTGTTCTATAAGGACGTACAAGCCTCCTGCATGTATCCTCACCTGTCAAATGTCCCCCATTTTGCTGTTTAAACCCCCCAAAAGTCCAGATTTTGTGGGCAGGTCTGTTGGTCGGTGCTCGGTGGGCGGAGTCATGATGTCAGCAGACTCCCGCCCCACCTCTACACTCCCCTTGGCCAGAGCGCGCAGAAGACAGGAAGAGCGCGTTCTGGGTAGTAGTAGAGCGCGCTCACGGCCCCCTGTCAGCTCACATTGATGTCCTGTGAGAGTCGGGGATGATCGCTGCGATGGGACAGCTGTAAACACCGACGCCCCCTGCATGGCTTTTTATCATCTGCTTCTCCTCCTCCTTCACCGACCACCCCCCCATACCACTGACACCGACCACCCCCCCATACCACTGACACGACCACCCCCCCATACCACTGACACCGACCACCCCCCCCCCATACCACTGACACCGACCACCCCCCCCCATACCACTGACACCGACCACCCCCCCCATACCACTGACACGACCACCCCCCCATACCACTGACACCGACCACCCCCCCCCATACCACTGACACCGACCACCCCCCCCATACCACTGACACCGACCACCCCCCCCCATACCACTGACACCGACCACCTCCCCATACCACCGACACCGACCACCCCCCCCATACCACTGACACGACCACCCCCCCCCATACCACTGACACGACCACCCCCCCCATACCACTGACACCGACCACCCCCCCATACCACTGACACCGACCACCCCCCCATACCACTGACACGACCACCCCCCCCATACCACTGACACCGACCACCCCCCCCATACCACTGACACCGACCACCCCCCCCATACCACTGACACCGACCACCCCCCCCATACCACTGACACCGACCACCTCCCCATACCACCGACACCGACCACCCCCCCCATACCACTGACACGACCACCCCCCCCATACCACTGACACGACCACCCCCCCCATACCACTGACACCGACCACCCCCCCATACCACTGACACCGACCACCCCCCCATACCACTGACACCGACCACCCCCCCCCATACCACTGACACCGACCACCCCCCCATACCACTGACACCGACCACCCCCCCATACCACTGACACCGACCCCCCCCCCATACCACTGACACCGACCAGCCCCCCATCCCACTGACACCGACCACCCCCCCATCCCACTGACACCGACCACCCCCCCATCCCACTGACACCGACCACCCCCCCATCCCACTGACACCGACCACCCCCCCATACCACTGACACCGACCACCCCCCCATCCCACTGACACCGACCACCCCCCCATCCCACTGACACCGACCACCCCCCCATCCCACTGACACCGACCACCCCCCCATCCCACTGACACCGACCACCCCCCCATACCACTGACACCGACCACCCCCCCATACCACTGACACCGACCACCCCCCCATACCACTGACACCGACCACCCCCCCCATACCACCGACACGACCACCCCCCCCATACCACCGACACGACCACCCCCCCCATACCACTGACACCGACCACCCCCCCATACCACTGACACCAACCACCCCCCCATACCACTGACATACCACTGACACCGACCACCCCCCCATACCACTGACACGACCACCCCCCCATACCACTGACACCAACCACCCCCCCCATACCACTGACACCAACCACCCCCCCATACCACTGACATGACCACCCCCCCATACCACTGACATGACCACCCCCCCCATACCACTGACACCGACCCCCCCCCCCCCATACCACTGACACTGACCACCCCCACCATACCACTGACACCGACCACCCCCCCCCATACCACTGACACCGACCACCCCCCCCATACCAATGACACCGACCACCCCCCCATACCACTGACACCGACCACCCCCCCCCCATACCACTGACACCGACCACCCCCCCCCATACCACTGACACCGACCACCCCCCCATACCAATGACACCGACCACCCCCCCATACCACTGACACCGACCACCCCCCCCCATACCACTGACACCGACCACCCCCCCCCCCATACCACTGACACCGTCCACTAGCCCACTGACACCGTCCACTAGCCCACTGACACCGTCCACGAGCCCACTGACACCGTCCACGAGCCCACCGACACCGTCCACGAGCCCACCGACACCGTCCACGAGCCCACCGACACTGTCCACGAGCCCACCGACACCGTCCACGAGCCCACTGACAATGACCACTAGCCCACTGACACCGACCACTGCCCCATCCCCCCACCCCCCTTTCCCAAAAGCACTGTGAAAAAATATATTTAAAAAAAAAATCCACCCTCCCATCAATGGGCAGCACAGTGGTGCAGTGAGTAGCACTTTCGCCTGGCAGCAAAAGGGTCGCTGGTTCGAATCCCGACCACGACACCATCTGCCTGGAGTTTGCATGTTCTCCCTGTGTCTGCGTGGGTTTCCTCCGGGTACTCCGGTTTCCTCCAACACTCCAAGACATGCGGGTAGGTAAATTGGATCTCGTCCAAATTGGCCCAGTAAACATGTATATATGTGTGTATGACTGTGTGTCCCTAGCGTGTCAAGATCCTACGGGGTAAAAATGACCGCACCAGCCAAGCAGACACTGGCTGGAAAAAGCGCCCAGAGGCGATTCAGTTCGCATGCGTTGCGCTATACAAGTCATTCATTCATTCATTCATTCATCAATAGTACAAAAATAAATTGTAAAAAGAAAAAAAAATGTTATTGTAAAAATTAATAAAAATAAAAAAATCCATTGGTCCCAAACACACACAGGACCCTTTTTTTTGGTCCGCACCAGAATCGCATGGGTGTTCAGACCTATGCGATCTGATTCATGTCCTGTCAGTTTGCAGTGCGATATGCGAGCTGAAATGGGGGTGTCATTACTATTGTATGGCACTCCCCAGCATATGGCAGTGTGTACTGCCGTGCGAGTCGGGTGCGATGTGGGAACCCGCAGTGGATTCGCAGGTTTCCTGAATCGCACCAGTGTGAACCGAGCCTCAAAGCATACAGCCTACAAATGTCATCTGACTGCTCCCAACAAGGCTCGGTTCACACTGGTGCGATTCGGGAACCCTGCGAATCCACTGCGGGTTCCCACATCACACCCGACTCGCACGGCAGTTCACACTGCTATATGCGAACTGCTGGGGAGTGTCATATAATGGTAATGACACACCCATTTCAGCTTGCATATCGCACTGCGAACTGACAGTTAGGACATGAATCGGATTGCATGGGTGTGAACACCTATGCGATTCTGGTGTGGACCAAAAAGAGGGTCCTGTGCGAGTTTGTTCCAAATGAGATGCAATTTCAGCTATACAGTTTGTATGGCTAAAATCGCATCACACAGACATCGCATGTGACCTGAACAGCAGTGCGGTGCAAATCACCTGCGATCTCGCACAGCGCATTAATGTGAACCAGCCCTAAGTTCATTCAGCCTTATGGGTGTAAGTATAAAACGTGAGAAATCCACCCCTCCCCCACATAACACATCCTGATAATATAAGAATTTTGCATATGTGATCAGGTGACCTCAGACACACACACTGCAATATAACAATAAGAAGAAGATCACTCAAGCTCGGACTACATATATCTCCCCTAATCACTTGTCTATGACTGTTCACTGGAGCATTTCATCATGAAATTGAACTGTGGTTCACCTCACCTCATGTTTTGAAAACATATAATCAAAACACAGGACAAGCAGACAAATATAGGATAGCTAGAAGGGAGATTTGTGCACTGTTTATAGAAACTGTGTATGATTGCAGGCTGGTGCACGAGATATGTAAATAACCTGTCACTCAAAGCATGGGGGCGTAACAGACTTTGCTTTTTCTAGGAAAGTCCGTTTTATTCCACTGAACAATAAAAAGAGGATTGCTCAGCGTTGGATTAACTTTGTGTGGTAAGACTGGGCTCAGATGATAGGAAATCCTATTCTCTACATTGTGATATAAAAAATAAATGTTTTGGGTTTACATCCACTTTAACCACTTCCATACCAAGCACTTACGCACCTTCCTGCCCAAGCCAATTTTCAGCTTTCAGCACTGTCGCACTTTGACAATTGCGCGGTCATACTACACTGTATCCAAACAATTTTTTTTATCATTTTGTTCCCACAAATAGAGCTTTCTTTTGGTGGTATTTGATCACCTCTGCGATTTTTATTTTTTGCGCAACAACAGCAAAAAAAAAAAAAAATTATGAAAAAAAATTAAGTTTTTATTTTTTTCTGTCAATTTCTTTGGTAAATAAGTATGTTTTCTACTTCGATTACAGGCACCGGTGAGGCGGCACTGTTGGACACTGATAGGTGGCACTGGTATGCGGCACTGATGGGCACTCATAGGTGGCACTGATGGGCACTCATAGGCGGCACTGATAGGTGGCACAGATGGGCACTGGGGGGTGGCACTGATGGACACTGAGGGGTAGCACTGATGGACACTGAGGGGTGGCATTGATGGACACTGAGGGGTCCATGTTGCCAGTCAGTGCCCATTTGTGGGCACTAATTGGCATCTACTCTTTTTTTTTTTTACTGACCTTTTTTTTTTGCCCTTTCCTGGTGGTCAAGTGGCGCTGCCCTGGTGGCCCAGTGTGGGTATCCGAGGGGGGGCTGAGCTGATAAACACTTTACCGAGATCGGAGATGTGGGGTGTCACACCGATCGCCGCGCGCACCGGCATGAAATCCTGCAGGACGTCAATAGACCTCCAGTCAGGATTTCACAACCACTTCCCGGACGTCAATTGTCCATTGACCAAGCGGGAAGTGGTTAACCTACACTGTTAAAGAGATATTTTCACAAAAACGGGCACCACTGTCTACGGCGCGCATGAGCTGAGCGGTGACGTTTTTGTGAATGGCATTAACTGGGTTAATGCTGTGTTTTTCGCGCATGCGCAGGAGTGACATCATCGCCACTCCAGCTAATCACAGCGGCAGTAGACGGGACCGAGGCAGACTTCGATCTCAGGTAAGTGACACATAATGAGCTAGTATGCTATGCAGCAGACAGTGTGTGTCCAGGGTTGGCATTTCCCCAGAGTTCTGCCCGCAGCTAATCAACAAGTGTGTATGCGGCCATAGCACAGAGTGTCGCTGTGTTTAGTGTGAACGTAGGCTTAAAGCGGAACCTCACCCGAAATGGAAAGTTTTGCTTGTTTGCCTCCCCCTTCCACTGCCACATTTGACACTTTTTGGGGTGGAGCAGGTACATAGTTTTGACACGTCACCGCTGCCACCTCTGGCTCAGGTCACTGCAGCTATCTGAGCCACAAGCCCTTGTTCCCCCACCACAGTCTTCTGGGACACATTACAGGTCCCAAAAGGGTATGGGACCATTTAAGCCCCTTTCACACTGGGCGTTTTTCGAGTGTTATTCAAGCGTTTTTCGAGCGTTATTCGACCGTTATTTGAGTGAAGCCTCATCTGCAATCCCAATGTGCTGGTAAAGCATCGCTAAGATCCTAAAGTTTTAGGGTGCTTTTGCAGTGCCTCGGTGAGATAGGGTAAGGCCTCGTACACACGATCGGACATATCCGATGAAAACGGTCCGTGGACCATTTCCATCGGATATGTCCGATCAGGAGTTTGATCCGATGGCGTGTACACACCATCGGATCAAATTTCCCGCCGGCGGACGGCGCGGTGACGTGTCGGTGACGCGGCGGTGACGTTGACGCCGCCACATCACCACACCAGGAAGTAAAACACTTCCGCGCATGCGCTGAATCCATTCGGCGGCGGCGCGGCGGGACGACATGTCTGCTGGTAAGTGTACTAACCAGCAGACATGTCGGGCGGACAGATTCCCACCGGATAGATTTCAAAGCATGCTTTGAAATCTGTCGGGTGGACAAATCTGTCCGCTAGCCCATACACACGATCGGAGAGGTCTGCTGAAACGGTCCATCGGACCGTTTTCAGCGGACATATCCCCTCGTGTGTACGAGGCCTAAGGCGTTTTTACAGCGCTTTTCAATTCATTTCAATGGAGAGGGGCGTTTTTGGAGTGTTTTTTTCAGCGCTCAAAAGCTGCCCCAAAGATGCTGCTTGCAGGACTTTTCTTAATGCCCCGCCAGTTCACAGCCTCAGTGTGAAAGGGTAAGGCGTTTTTACAGCGCTTTCAATTCATTTCAATGGAGAGGGGGGTTTTTCAGCGCTCAAAAGCTGCTCCAAAGATGCTGCCTGCAGGACTCAGTGTGAAAGGGTCCATTGAGATGCATGGGGGGCATTTTATGAGCGTCTTAAGAGCACTATTTTTAACGCTAACATGCTGTAAAAACGCTTCAGTGTGAAAGGGGTCTAACAAAGTAGTGTGGCAGCAGTAGGTGTGAAGCTGCAAGGCTTCCCTTCCTGTTTGTGGTCACATACTGAAAATAAAATTCGACACACGTTCTATCCATTCCTCACTGTGTCTAAAATGTAAAAAAATGTTTTTGGCTGGGGATTGGGCTTACAGTTACTTTTCATAAAGAAGAAGAGCACTCCGGGCTGCAGAGATTCATCATAACCAACCAAGCTAAAGAAAACTCTTGTGTAATATCTCCAGGAACACAGGAGCATCTCAAACTTGTCATGTGACAGGGCCCTCTCCCACTAGTCATGTGACAGGGCCCTCTCCCACTAGTCATGTGACAGGGCCCTCTCCCACTAGTCATGTGACAGGGCCCTCTCCCACTAGTCATGTGACAGGATCCTCTCCCACTAGTCATGTGACAGGGCCCTCTCCCACTAGTCATGTGACAGGGCCCTCTCCCACTAGTCATGTGACAGGACCCTCTCCCACTAGTCATGTGACAGGGCCCTCTCCCACTAGTCATGTGACAGGGCCCTCTCCCACTAGTCATGTGACAGGATCTTCTCCTACTAGTCATGTGACTGCGTCCTCTCCTACTAGTTACAGGGGCTTAATGCCGTGTACACACGATCAGATTTTCCAATGAAAAAGTCCAATGGACTTGTTTCATCGGAAATTCTGATCGTGTCCATCTGACTTTTTTCCATTGGAGTAAGAATATAGAACATGTTTTAAATTCTTTCGGTGGAAAAAAATCCAATGGGAAATTTTGATCTCCTGTGTGGAGTTCCGTCTGAGAAAAATCCATGCATGCTCAGAATCAAGTTGACGCATGCTCAGAAGCATTGAACTCAGCTCATCGTAGTGTTTTACATCACCGCGTTTTAGATGGTCGGAATTTAGTCTGACAGTGTGTATGCAAGACAGCTGGTTGTAATTCCGATGAAAAAAAACATTGGATTTTAGACCATCGGATACTCCGATCGTGTGTACGCGGCATAAGGAGTGTGGTGGACAGGAATGGCAGAGGAGAAGGGTCTGCAGGGCAGAAAAGAGGCATCACAAGGGCAGAGGATAAGAGTTCAGTAGGGTAGTGTAAATGAGTCAGCAGAATGGTAGAGGTACAGGGGTCAGCACAGAGGACAGGGGCCAGTAGAGCAGGGAAAAGGGGTCAGCAGGGTGGAAGACAGGGAGTTAGTAGGGCAGAAGACAGGGGGAGTCAGTAGGGCCAGGTACAAGGGTCAGCAGGATGAAAGACAGTGGTTCAGTAGGGTAGCATACTGGATTCAGCAGGACAGAACACCAGGGGTCAGTAGGGCAGGGTACAGGGGTCAGCAGGACAAAAGATAGGGTCAGTAGAGCAGGGTACAGAGGTGAGCAGGATAGAAGAAAAGGGGGTCAGTAGAGCAGGGTACAGGGGTCAGCAGAATGGAGGACCAGGGGTCAGTAGGGCAGGGTACAGGGGTCAGCAGGATAAAAGAAAGGGTCAGTACAGCAGGGTACAGGGGTGTGCATGATGGAAGAAAAGGGGTTTAGTAGGGCAAGGTACAAGGGTCAGCAGGATGGAGGACCAGGGGTCAGTAGGGCAGGGTACAGGGAAGAGCAGGACAGAAGACTGGGTTAGTAGAGCAGGGTACAGGGGTGAGAAGAATGGACAACTGTGGTTCAATACAGCAGGGTACAGGGGTGAGCAGGACAGAGGAAAGGGGTTAGTAGGGCAGGGTACAGGGGTCATCAGGATGGAGGACCAGGGGTCAGTAGAGCAGGATACAGGGGTCAGGACAGAGGACTGGGGGTCAATACAGCAGGGTAAAGGTGTGAGGGGGGTCAGTAGGGCAGGGTACAGGGGTCAGCAGGATAAAAGAAAGGGTCAGTACAGCAGGGTACAGGGGTGTGCATGATGGAAGAAAAGGGGTTTAGTAGGGCAAGGTACAAGGGTCAGCAGGATGGAGGACCAGGGGTCAGTAGGGCAGGGTACAGGGAAGAGCAGGACAGAAGACTGGGTTAGTAGAGCAGGGTACAGGGGTGAGAAGAATGGACAACTGTGGTTCAATACAGCAGGGTACAGGGGTGAGCAGGACAGAGGAAAGGGGTTAGTAGGGCAGGGTACAGGGGTCATCAGGATGGAGGACCAGGGGTCAGTAGAGCAGGATACAGGGGTCAGGACAGAGGACTGGGGGTCAATACAGCAGGGTAAAGGTGTGAGGGGGGTCAGTAGGGCAGGGTACAGGGGTAAGCAGGATAGAGGAACAGGGGTCAGTAGAGCAGGGTATGTGAGAGGAGCTCCTCATACTGGCCATGCGACAGGGACCCCTCATAGTGTGACAGGGTCCACTCATACTGGTCATTCACAGGGACCCCTCATAGTGTGACCGAGACCCCTATAGTGTGACTGGGTCCCCCATACTGGTCATGTGACAGGGACCTCAATACTGGTCATGCGACAGGGAACCCTTTTGATGTGACAGGGAACCCCCTCATAGTGTGACAGGAACCCCTATAGTGTGATTAGGTCCCCTCATACTGGTCATGTGACAGGGACCCCCTCATAGTGTGACAGGAACCCCTATAGTGTGACTGGGTCCCCTCATACTGGTCATGTGACAGGGACCCCCTCATAGTGTGACAGGAACCCCTATAGTGTGACTGGGTCCCCTCATACTGGCCATGCGACAGGGACCCCTCATAGTGTGACCGAGACCCCTATAGTGTGACTGGGTCCCCCATACTGGTCACGTGACAGGGACCTCAATACTGGTCATGTGACAGGGAACCCTTTTGATGTGACAGGGAACCCCCTCATAGTGTGACAGGAACCCCTATAGTGTGATTAGGTCCCCTCATACTGGTCATGTGACAGGGACCCCCTCATAGTGTGACAGGAACCCCTATAGTGTGACTGGGTCCCCTCATACTGGTCATGTGACAGGGACCCCCTCATAGTGTGACAGGAACCCCTATAGTGTGACTGGGTCCCCTCATACTGGTCATGTGACAGGGACCCCCTCATAGTGTGACAGGAACCCCTATAGTGTGACTGGGTCCCCTCATACTGGTCATGTGACAGGGACCGCTCATAGTGTTACAGGGACTCGTCTAGTGTGACTGGGTCCCCTCATATTGTGACATGGACCCCTCTTTTCATATCGGTCATGTGACTTTTAAACTTGAACTTGCATGTTGTCACTAGCAGAGCCATCGCCTCATAGAGCCCCAGACATACATCCCAGCTTAGAGTCATTGAAGAACTACAAGTCCCAAGCAGCCCCAGACAGGCAATGGTCCTCTCCTCCCCATACATACAATACACACAGCGCTCTCCATAGAAGGACAATGGTGTGTCGGTGCTGACTGACCTGTCCTGTGCGGGGACCGGGATGGAGGGGGGAGGGTCGCTGTCCGCCATGTCTGCTCGGTGCTCTCCTCTTCCGGGTACATCCGCGGATATCCTGACAGAAGAGAGACGTGGAAGGAGACGAGTGACCGAGCAGAGCACACACCTCCTGTACTGAGATCTCCTGATCGGTGGTGTATGTCCTGTACACACACAGCACGATCTTCTATGAGCGATCAGTGAGATAAGGACCAGGAGGCGTGTCCCTGTCCTGATCACACTGGACCTGATCAGTCCACAGCGGACCATACACAATGGAATCTGATTGATGGTGGCCATACACAGTGTGATAAAACTAAACAATCCATGCCTGATTGGACAAAGCAATTGAGCACAACAAGCATTGAGCAACGAATAATGATGGTTTTGAATGCACCAAATTGATCGATTTTGACAAAAAAATTAAATCTATTGTGCAGAGTAGACGGGTGCATTTTTCAAACCCTTGTAAATTGCTTGCAATCAATCTATATGTAAGGGGTACAACAAGCCCACCATTTCCCAGCCTTGTCTGATCAATCGTCTTCCACCACGACCCACTTGGGTGAATGGAAACCATCGCTGTCCGGCGCTCATCAATCGGCCATCACATTTGTGTCTTGCTCAGTTGATGTTACTATACATCAGTTTCATCCTCACCGACATCGATCCTTCCGTGTTATTATTTATTTATTTATTGCAGGTATTTACCGTATTTATCTGGGTATAACACGCGCAGGCTTATAACACGCACCCTAACTTTAACCACTTAAGGACCGGACCAATATGCTGCTAAATGACCCAAGGGGCTTTTACAATTCGGCACTGCGTCGCTTTAACAGACAATTGCGCGGTCGTGCGACGTGGCTCCCAAACAAAATTTGCGTCCTTTTCTTCCCACAAATAGAGCTTTATTTTGGTGGTATTTGATCACCTCTGCGATTTTTATTTTTTGCGCTATATACAAAAAAAAACAATATTTTTTACTTTTTGTTATAAGAAAAATCATATAAACTAAATTTTAGTCAAACATTTAGGCCAAAATTTATTTAGCCACATGTCTTTAGTAAAAAAAAGCTACCTAGCGACACTAATACAGCGATCAGAAAAATGATCGCTTAGTGACACTGGCAATAGGGAGTGAAAGGGTTAACTAGGGCGGTGATCAAGGGGTAAAAACTTTATTGGGGGGGGTACGGGGGCTGCCCTGAACCTAACACTAACTGCCTGTCACACTAACTGTCACACTGACACTAAATGCAGTGATCAGTACATATATATATATACTGTGACGGGGGGGTGATCGGGGGGGTTAAATGTGCCTATGTGTGTACTGGTGTCAGTGTAGTGTTGGTGCCACTCACTGTGTGTTGTCTTCTCTCATCTCGGCGGTTAAAAATGCCGCCGAGATGAGAGATTACATCACTTCCCCCTTCCTGTGTTTACACAGGAAGAGGAAGTGCAGAGCAGGGGGAGCGCGCGCATTGGCTGGGAGCGATCCGGGGGGGGGCGGACAAAAACTAACAGCTGCCCCCTCATCCCGGATCGCTCCTGCAGCCACGGGGACCGTCGCATGTACCGGGGGGGTCCCGATCGGACCCCCGACCCACGTCAAGGCAGGGACGTACAGGTAAGCCAATGTGCCTGTACGTGCCATTCTGCAGACGTATATGTACATGCGGCGGTCCGCAAGTGGTTAAGAAGGAAGTTTCAGCAAAAAAACTTCCACAGCCCCCTGTGTATAACATGCAGGCACAGTTTACATTCTATTTTCAGGGTAAAAATGTGAGTGTTATACGCCAATAAATACAGTATACAGCACAGTCATTTCCAGTGTTGTAAGTAACAGAGTTACAATAAACGCAGTTACCTAACGCAGCCCCTTTTGAGGGTAACGAGTAATCTACCTGATTACTCTTCCCCTCACGGTAACGCAGTTCCCATTACTTGGGCGGCATTACCGCAATTACATCTACCGCCACTAGATGGCAGCAGAGTAATTGCTTCTGCCGGCGCTGTGAACATAAATATGGGTGGAACTCCGCTTTAGAATCATGTGACCGCTGTGATGGCCTGTCACAGCGGTCTGAAAACTCCCAATCGCAAGGAGCCCTGGATACAGTGAGCCCCACCCACCTCACACTGACCTATTACCGGGGAACAACTCACATCGATCACACACACTGTGTGCGCAACCTGATCAATGATCCGGGGGACATATGGCCGGAAAAAAATGTTCCACAGAACAAACGTTCCCTATACACAGCGACATCTAGTGGTCAACATGGTAAGTGCAGGACACCTATACAGACCAATGATCAGCAGGTTATTTGTGGCTAGTGATTTCATCTCTTCATCAGACACCAAAGAAAAATCTGACATCCCCATTCCAGATCCCTTGCATCCAATAAAGCTTATATAAGATAAATAAAATAATAAACAATAAACTATAGAAAATTCTAATAAAGCCTAATATAAGATTTTAAATTACAGACTCTGTAAACGTCAAGGGAATGTATATTATAAACATACATTTTAATCCAGCTTATAATTTGGATGTAATATATAGCAGACGGATAAGGGTTTTAAGTCCTATTAGCTGCACATACATGGTGGGACGGATGCACCTAGGCTGGGATATACACAAGATCACCATTTGTTTCCGGTTTTCTTCTCTCATATATATAAAAAGAAAGAAATATTTATAAAAAAAAACAAGGGGGTTGCCTGGGGACCCCTGGGCCCTTTAATAAATAAATAAATATATAAACAAAAATAACATGGGGCCCTGGGGACCTCTGAGCCTTTTACTAAAATATATATATATATATATATATATATATATATATATATATATATATATATATATAACAAAATGTAAAAAAAAATAATAAGAAAAAAGGTTCTTATCTGGGGCCCTGGGGACCTCTGGGCCTTTTAATAATAATAATAATAAATGTATGTATATTTATATGTATATAAAAAATAAAAATAAAAGTACTAAAAAATATATATAATTTATTTAATTTTTTTAATAAAAAAAGGGGGGTTGTCACCTGGAGCCCTGGGGATCTCCGGGCCCCTGGGGACCTCCAGACCCCTAAAAAAAAACATTGGCCCTTTAATAAAAAAATAATATATATTAAATATGTATATATTTTTTAAATAAATGAAAAAATGGGGGGTTGCCACCCGGGGCCCTGGGGGCCTCTGGGCCCCTGGGGACCTCCGGATTGCTAAAAAAAAATAAAAGAAAAAAAATTGGCCCTTTAATAAAAAATAAAATATTAAAAAATATTTTTTTTTTTATAAAAACTAAAGCCAAAAAGAGGGGGGTTACCATCTGGGGCCCTCCTTTTTTTTAGGGGGTTCCCATCCGGGCCCCTGGGGACCCCCAGGCCCCTTACAGGTGTACTGCCTGTACCCCCCTGATGGCGGCCCTGCAGCCAGCAACAGTGTTCATGATTACAACCACGCCAGTGCAGTGTTGCTTGTGCCTTGACACCTGTACTTAACCTGGTTTGGTTATTGACCATTTTGCTGCCCTACACCAGGACTGGTCCTTTGCCTATTTGCTGACCATGTCTTTGCATGCTGCCTGAACTGAATCTGCATTTTGCACATCCCATTGACTACATTCTTGGGAGAGGTTCCTGGGAGACACCAGTCCCAGCCATTCCCTGTGGACCTTGGCACTCCTGCAAAAACATGATCCCTTTGTTCAGACCCCTGTACCTCCTGGCAAGTGAACATGGCATTCCAGGGAGCTGCCATGTACTAGTGGGCTAGGCTTGCTTGGCTTATAGGAATAGGGACTGCTATAGGGGATGCTACAATAAAGTATATTTCCTGAACACTCGTACAGAGGTGGCCATTATAGTACAGTTTTTGTGACAATCGGTTGATTTTTGTGGTACACAATGTCCTGTACATAATTATTATTATTATTATACAGGATTTATATAGCGCCAACAGTTTACACAGCGCTTTACATCAGGGAAGATAGTACATTCACAATACAAATAAATACAGGAGTGATTAGAGGGCCCTGCTTGTAAGAGCTTACAATCTAGAAGGGAGGGTCAAGTGGAACAAAGGGTAGTTAGCTGTGGGGGATGGTCAGATGGACTCAGATGAAAAATGCAGTTGCTAGGTGTGGGAAGGGTAGGCTTCTCTGAAGAGGAGGGTTTTCAGGGATCCTCTAAAAGCTAATAGAGAGGGAGATAGACGGATAGATTGGGGTAAGTAGTTCCATAGGCTTGGAGAGGCTCTGGAAAAGTCCTGGAGACGAGCATGGGAGCAGGTGATGAGAGAGCTAGAGAGTAGGAGGTCTTGAGAAGAACGAAGAGAACAATTAGGTTGGTATTTAGAGACTAGATCAGTGATGTAGCTGGGGGCAGAGTTGTGGATGGCTTTGTAGGTAATTGTTAGTAGTTTGAATTTAATTCGTTGGGTGAGCGGAAGCCAGTGGAGGGATTGGCAGAGAGGAGCAGCAGGGACAGAGCGGTTGGTAAGGTGGATGAGTCTGGCAGCAGCGTTCATGATAGACTGAAGAGGGGATAGAGTGTGCAGCGGTAAGCCAGTGAGAGGGGAGTTGCAGTAATCAAGGCGAGAGATGACCAGGGAGTGAATCAATAGTTTTGTGGTGTCATTGGTTAGAAAGGGGCGTATTTTGGAGATGTTTCAAAGGTTGAGGCGGCAATTTTTGGAGAGTGATTGAACGTGAGGTTTAAAGGACAGTTGAGAGTCCAGGATCACGTCTGGGACCTTGGCATGTGGGGATGGGCTGATAGTTGTGCCATCAATTTTGACAGAGAGATCAGGGGAAGAGACACGTGGGGGAGGAAAAATTATAAGTTCCGTTTTGAATAGATTGAGTTTGAGGAAGTGGTGCGACATCCAAAGTGATATATCTGATAGTAAATTAGTGATACGGGAGGAGAATGAAGGAGTGAGTTGAGGGGTAGAGAAATAGATTTGAGTGTCAACAGCGTAGAGATGATATTGGAAGCCATGGGAGGCTATAAACTGACCCAGGGAGGAGGTGTAGATTGAAAATAAGAGAGGTCCAAGAACAGAACCTTGGGGGACCCAATGGAGAATGGAAGAGGAGAGGAGGAAGTAGAATTGTAAGTAACGCTGAAGGTACGGTTGGATACGTAAGTAGAGAACCAGCGAAGAGTACAGTCACGGAGACCAAAGGTGTGGAGTTTTTTGAGGAGGAGGGGGTGATCAACTGTATCAAAGGCAGCAGAGAGGTCCAGGACTAGGAGCACAGAATAGTGTCCCTTAGATAATCAGCTCAGACATTAAAAAAAGTCTTCTACTTATACTTTGGATGAGGAACCGAACGTGTTTTGGGTTATAACTCTAAATATGCCCATGCTGTGTGTGAAATATATCTTATTAACTTGACAACTTTGTGTAAAAAATAAAATAAAAATTATTTTGACATTTTCGCAAAAACTCGTGGCAATAAATGAAAACCTCAAAAAACTCACCATGCCTCTTAAAAATGTTATGGGGTGTTTACTCTCAAATATGTGGTCATTTTGTGGGTGTTTCTACTGTCTTGGTGCTTCAGGGCCTCCAATAATGTGAAAGGCAAAAAGGAATTTATATGCCTAGTTTCTGCCCTTGAAAGCCTGAAGGTACCCCTTGGATTTTGGGCTCCTCTATATGGCTAAGCTGCAAAACATTGCACATATGTGGTATCTTCCTACTCGTGAGGAGTAGCAGAATGTGTATTGGGGTGAAATTCTAAGTATGCTCATACTGCATGTTAGGAATACCTTATTAGTTGTATTTCTTGATTTTCAGAACTTTTCAAAAGACTTACCATGCATCTTTAAAAATACTTTTGGGTGTTCGCTTTCTAAAATGTGGTCATTTCAGGTGGTCCAGGACCTATAAAAGGTCATAGATAGGTAGTTAGGAAATTAGATGTGTAATTTATGCCCCTTGCAAGCCTTAAGGTGCTCCTTGGATTTTGGGACCCTCTATGCATCCAGGCTACAAAAAAGCCTCACATACAGTATGTGGTATCTATTTAGGAAGAATAGCAAAATGTGTTGTGCAATGTAGTTCTAAGTATGCCCATGCTGTATATTAGAAATATCCTATTAATTTACAACTTTGTGTGAAAAAAAAAATATTTTCTTTCTGCATTTTCCAAAAACTTATGGTAGAAAAATGAAATCTTCAAAGGACTCACCGTGCCTCCTAAAAATTTTCATGGGCTGTGTTTACTCTCCAAAATGTGGTCATTTTGTGGGTGTTTGTCTTGTCTTGGCACTCCAGGGGTTTCAAACATGTAATAGGCCAGGGGTCTCCAAACTTTTCAAACAAAGGGCCACTTTATTGCACTTCAGACTTTAGAAGGGCCAGATTGGGGCCAGCAAGGGAAGAAAATCGGCATCAGTGAGAACAAATATGGCATCAGGGTTGGTGGTCAATAGGAAGAGTAGTATTCCCCCTATTAGTAGGAGGAATAGTATCTCATCATTGGTATCAGTGGATAATATAGTGCCCCATTGTTGGTGTCAATGGGAGGAATAGTGCCTCATGTCAGTGGGAGAAATTGTGCCCCAGGGGCCGGATAAAGGCTAGCAAAGGGCCACATCTGGCCCTCGGGCCGCAGTTTGGAGACCCCTGTAATAGGCAGTAAGAAAATTACATGCGTAATTTATGCCTCTTGAAAGCTTGAAGGTGCTCTTTGGATTTGGGGCCCCTTATATGGCTAAGCTGCAAAAAAGTCTCATGCTGCGTACACACGACCGTTTTTCGGGTTGTAAAAAATGAAATTTTTAATGGTCTAGATAGAAAAAAACGACGTTTTTTTTAACCTGATGGTTAAAACGGCCTTGCCTACACACGATCGTGAAAAAAAATTCTGTAGCAAAGCGCGGTGATGTACAACACGTACGACGGCACTATAAAGGGGAAGTTCCATTCGGATGACGCCACCCTTGGGGCTGCGCTTGCTGATTTTGTGCTAGTAAAACACGATTCACGCTTTTCAGTCTGTTACAGCGTGATGAATGTGCTTACTTTATTACGAACGCTAGTTTTACCAGAACGAGCGCTCGCATCTCATAACTTGCTTCTGAGCATGCGCGTTTTTTTCACGTCGTTAAAGCTCACACGACCATTTTTTACGACGTTAAAAACGACAACGTTAACAACGATGTGAAAAATGTACAACCCGAAAAATGGCTGTGTGTACGTGACATCACACATGTGGTACCCCTATACTCAATAGGAATAGAATAATGTGTTTTAGGGTATTATTCTAGGAACGCCCATGCTGTGTGTAAGAAATATCTTATTAATCAACCATACGTAACAAAATAAATACAAAATAATCTTCTTACTTGATTTTCCAAACCTGTGCAAAAAAATTGATCCGCAAAAGACTCACCATGCCTCTAATTAAATATGTTGGAGGGTCTACTGTGCAAAATTGGGTTATCTTCTGGGTGTTTCTCCTGTCCTGATACTTCAGAGCCCCAAGAAATGTGATAGGGTGTCACGAAATTATTTATGGCCCTTGAAAACCCAAAGTGCTCCTTGGATTTTGGGCCCCTTTATGTGTCTGGGCAGTGAAAAAATATGCATGTGGTATCTCCATACTCAACTGGAGTAGCAAAAAAAAATGTTGGTATGTAATTGTAAGTATGCCTTATACTGTGTGTGAGAAATAACTTTTTAAAAAGACAGCTCTGTTAAATAAAATAAAATTGTATCCACTTTGTTCATTTTTCATAAAACTGACCACAGGGGTCGCTTGTTTGGTACTGTTATCATTCATAAATCGCCTAAAAATAGTAAATTAAAAGTAAAATAACCAAAATGATAAATACAATTAGTAAAATATAAACAATAAACAACAGTACTAAAAATAATTTAAAAAAATATTAAAATAAAAATAAAATCAGTGAAATAAAAATAACAATAGCAAATAATAAAATAAAATGTAATTTTTTAATAACATTCAATTACAATATAACTTGTGTAGCAATTGTACTGTGTGTGCTTTATTAAAAAAAATTATTTGCATTTTTTTTCCAAGAAAGTGGAGTTACCTTTTAAATAAAGAAAAAAATAATAAATGAAAATAGTAAATTAAACGTAAAATAATAGAAATGATGAATAAAAATAGTAAAATATGAATAATGATAAAAAACAGTACTAAAATAAGTTAAACATTAGTAAAATAAAAATAATCAATAGAATTAGTAGATTAAAAATAAAAATTATAAATAAATAAAAATAGTAAAATAGAAAAAAAGAATAAAAATACCAAAATTATTGAAAATAAAAATAACTGTAATAAAAATAACAGTACTAAAAATAATAATTAAAAAAAACAATAACAAAAGTAAAATAAAATAACAATAATAAAAAATAAAAATAAGAAATAACAGTAATAAAAATAATACATACAAATAACAATAATAATAAAATAAAAACAGTAAATTAATAATACAATAAGAAAAATAAGAAATACAAATAAAAAATGCAATACAAATGCTTCATCATGGAGTTCAGTTTTATAAGCAAAATAATGGATGTTTGAGCGTGTACACCATTTTTCCCATGCCAGTTTTATTTTATAATTGTGCAGCTTTCTAGTATACTACACAAACATTTCATCTAATAACAATGATACACAGCACGCCCACGCTGAGGCTCCCCAGCTGCCTTGGGACTACACCTCCCAGAATGCCCTGCGTCTCTTTGGTTGCTAGGTGTTGTCACACATCATTCTTGCCAAAGTACTTCCGCCATCCTGTGGTGCTTCGGAAATTGTCTTCCCCCGCAACATCCAAACAGCCATCCGTTCCGGGGGAGGAATTAATGCGTCCGGCGCAAAGGATCCTGGGAGTCCACAGGCTCTAGTTCTCTGGCCAAGATGTCTGACATGGAGGATGACTTCATGTGCGACGATGAGGAAGATTATGACCTGGTAGGGGTAGGATGCGGCCTGTGTTGGGGTTTTTGTTGGGCGGGTGGCTGATTTGTTGTGTGCGTAGCTGTAGTGGAGGAGGGGAACTGTGTTGGCGGGACACTGACCTGTCTGCCACCTCCCTCCTCCGGTCGGTTCCTCTCACACCGGTGATGACATGAGAGACGGCGGGAGGCTTCCCCTGTCCGATCCCCTCCCGCCTCCTCGGGGGGCGTACAGGGGGTGGAGGGAGCCCACTGAAATGTCCCTGAGGCCTTCCTGTCACAAGAGCCAGCCCGGAGTTTGTTTACCTTGTGTGAGGTGTGCCCCTCCTCCACATGTCATACACTGGACGGACCCCACATGTCATACACTGGACGGACCCCCCACCTCCTTCCACATGTCATACCCTGGGCAGACCCCTCTCCCCCCCCCCCCCCCCCACATCCCCCCCTCCTCCTCCCTCCTCCTCCCTCCTCCTCCCTCCTCCTCCTCCTCTCACATGTCATACACTGGACGGACCCCCACCTCCTCCCACATGTCATACCCTGGGCAGACCCCTCTCCCCCCCCCCCCTCCTCCTCTCACATGTCATACACTGGACGGACCCCTCTCCCCCCTCCTCCCACATGTCATACCCTGGGCAGACCCCTCTCCCCCCCTCCTCCTCCTCTCACATGTCATACACTGGACGGACCCCCCCCTACCCCCCCCCACCTCCTCCCACATGTCATACCCTGGGCAGACCCCTCTCTCCCCCCCCCCCCTCCTCCTCCTCCTCCTCTCACATGTCATACACTGGACGGACCCCTCTCCCCCCCTCCTCCCACATGTCATACCCTGGGCAGACCCCTCTCCCCTCCTCTCACATGTCATACACTGGGCAGACCACCCCTTCACCTCCTCCTACATGTCATACACTGGGCAGACCACCCCTTCACCTCCTCCTACATGTCATACACTGGGCAGACCCCTCTCTCTCCCCCTTCTCCCACATGTCATGCCCTGGGCAGACCCCTCGCCCCTCCTTCACATGTCATACACTGGGCAGACCCCTCTCCCCCCCTCCTCCTCTCATATGTCATACACTGGGCAGACCACCCCTTCACCTCCTCCTACATGTCATACACTGGGCAGACCCCTCTCTCTCCCCCCTCCTCCCACGTGTCATACCCTGGGCAGACCCCTCGCCCCTCTTTCATGTCATACACTGGGCAGACCACCTCTCGCCCCTTCTCCACATGTCATACACTGGGCAGACCACCCCCCCCTCCTCCTCCTCCCACATGTCATACACTGGGCAGACCACCCCCCCCCCTCCTCCTCCCACATGTCATACACTGGACAGACCACCCCTTCACCTCCTCCTACATGTCATACACTGGGCAGACCACCCCTTCACCTCCTCCTACATGTCATACACTGGGCAGACCTCTCTCTCCCCCCCTCCTCCCACATGTCATACACTGGGCAGACCACCTCTCGCCCCTCCTTCACATGTCATACACTGGGCAGACCACCCCTTCACCTCCTCCTACATGTCATACACTGGGCAGACCCCTCCTCCTCCTCCTCCTCTCATATGTCATACACTGGGCAGACCACCCCTTCACCTCCTCCTACATGTCATACCCTGGGCAGACCCCTCTCTCTCCCCCCTCCTCCCACGTGTCATACCCTGGGCAGACCCCTCGCCCCTCTTTCATGTCATACACTGGGCAGACCACCTCTCGCCCCTTCTCCACATGTCATACACTGGGCAGACCACCCCCCCCTCCTCCTCCTCCCACATGTCATACACTGGGCAGACCACCCCCCCCCCTCCTCCTCCCACATGTCATACACTGGACAGACCACCCCTTCACCTCCTCCTACATGTCATACACTGGGCAGACCCCTCTCTCTCCCCCCTCCTCCCACGTGTCATACCCTGGGCAGACCCCTCGCCCCTCTTTCATGTCATACACTGGGCAGACCACCTCTCGCCCCCCTCCTCCTCTCATATGTCATACACTGGGCAGACCACCCCTTCACCTCCTCCTACATGTCATACACTGGGCAGACCCCTCTCTCTCCCCCCTCCTCCCACATGTCATACACTGGGCAGACCACCCCCCCCCCTCCTCCTCCCACATGTCATACACTGGACAGACCACCCCTTCACCTCCTCCTACATGTCATACACTGGGCAGACCACCCCTTCACCTCCTCCTACATGTCATACACTGGGCAGACCTCTCTCTCCCCCCCTCCTCCCACATGTCATACACTGGGCAGACCACCTCTCGCCCCTCCTTCACATGTCATACACTGGGCAGACCACCCCTTCACCTCCTCCTACATGTCATACACTGGGCAGACCCCTCCTCCTCCTCCTCCTCCTCTCATATGTCATACACTGGGCAGACCACCCCTTCACCTCCTCCTACATGTCATACCCTGGGCAGACCCCTCTCTCTCCCCCCTCCTCCCACGTGTCATACCCTGGGCAGACCCCTCGCCCCTCTTTCATGTCATACACTGGGCAGACCACCTCTCGCCCCTTCTCCACATGTCATACACTGGGCAGACCACCCCCCCCTCCTCCTCCTCCCACATGTCATACACTGGGCAGACCACCCCCCCCCTCCTCCTCCCACATGTCATACACTGGACAGACCACCCCTTCACCTCCTCCTACATGTCATACACTGGGCAGACCCCTCTCTCTCCCCCCTCCTCCCACGTGTCATACCCTGGGCAGACCCCTCGCCCCTCTTTCATGTCATACACTGGGCAGACCACCTCTCGCCCCCCTCCTCCTCTCATATGTCATACACTGGGCAGACCACCCCTTCACCTCCTCCTACATGTCATACACTGGGCAGACCCCTCTCTCTCCCCCCTCCTCCCACGTGTCATACCCTGGGCAGACCCCTCGCCCCTCTTTCATGTCATACACTGGGCAGACCACCTCTCGCCCCTCCTCCACATGTCATACACTGGGCAGACCAACTCTCGCCCCTCCTCCACATGTCATACACTGGGCAGACCAACTCTCGCCCCTCCTCCACATGTCATACACTGGGCAGACCACCTCTCCCCCCCCCCCCCTCCTCCTCCCACATATCATACACTGGACAGACCACCCCTTCACCTCCTCCTACATGTCATACACTGGGCAGACCACCCCTTCACCTCCTCCTACATGTCATACACTGGGCAGACCTCTCTCCCCCCTCCTCCCACATGTCATACGCTGGGCAGTCCACCCCCTCCTCCCACATGTCATACACTGGGCAGACCACCCCCTCCCTCAAGAACGATTCCAGCCCAGCGCCATATACAAGTATGGATGTCCCACACCTGGGGGATCACTATGGAAGATGACAGTCAATGTAGTATCGCAGGCAACCCCCCCTTCCCTTAGGGGGAGGGAGGGAATCCCAGGTGACCCCTAATCTCTGAAGGAAGGGAATCCCGGGTAACCCCCCCCCCTTTCTCTCTGGAGGGAGGGAATCTCTCTCGGGAATCCTGGGCTGTCATCAGGACTAGTGTCCCCATTGGAAGATATCCTCATGATTCGTGTTCCGAGGACAACCAAAAATTTTGGAATATTCTTTTACTTTAAATAACGGTAACCATATAGGATGAATCTCCCCAACGGTCACAGAAAGCAATAAACCCTGACGGGTGTTGCAATCCCTCTCCACTCTATCCAAAAGTAAAAAAAAAACCTAGGTGGATGCAGCATTCATCCGATGTGTCTTTCCCCCGCTGGCTCTGCAGTGAGAACTGAACGATCAAACACCACTGATCGCTCAATTCTCCCCCTCCATCCACTCTGAGCAGAGAGCTGTGACTGACAGTCCCCATCAGTCTTCTCTCCCCTCCAGTGCTCACCAGAGGGCTGGGCTGTGGAGGGGGTGTGAGCGGCCGGCTCAGGCTCTTAGTGGCACGCTGAGAGGCTGAACCAGCTGCCGTTCTCGGCCATATGATCACAATCTTTCCCCAGCCTGTGATGACAGCCAATAGCGGGCTTTAGTCCACTCTCGGCTGAAAACAGATCACAGGAGTGCAGAAAGAACTGTAATCCATAGAAGTACAGCCAAAATAGCTTCGGCCATACTTCTTCTTTAAACCCAGAGGTAAACATTTATTATACTACAGCTTATCAATAATTGGATGTAATGGCTGCATTAGTTTTCGTTCCTTCCTGACAAGTAGGGAAGAACGTGCTGTCCTGCGGTTGTAGCGCTTATGCGTTTAAATAGGGCTTCATAATTGTGTGACCTGCAGTCTGTGGGAAGGCA
Organism: Rana kukunoris; assembly: GCA_029574335.1. Taxonomy (NCBI): domain Eukaryota; kingdom Metazoa; phylum Chordata; class Amphibia; order Anura; family Ranidae; genus Rana; species Rana kukunoris. The sequence continues at coordinate 57,741,382 of CM056051.1, forward strand.
GCCAATTCATTTCAATGGGCCGCACTACCTGCACAGGGAAAGAAGCCTCTGACTTTTTTTTTTCCAAATGGCACCTCACTGATCGCATGTTGTGTATGGAGCTGTGTATCTGCACACTATTCAGGGTGTCCATGCTGATCCGTGTCCACAGCTAAAAGAGCTTACAATGGGCAATTGAGCATCACAACTGGACCACAGAACAATGGAAGAAGGTGGCCTGGTCTGAGGAATCATATGGATGGTTAGGTGGGTGTGCGTCACTTACCTGGGTGCATTATGGGAAGAAGGCCAGCTGGTGGGGGCAGTGTGATGCTTTGGGCAATCCTCTGCTGGTCCTGCCATTCATGTGGCTGTTACTTTATTACGTATCACCTATCAAAACATTGCTGCTGACTAAGTACACCCCTTCATGGAAAAAGTATTCTCAGATCACAGTGGCCTCTTTCAGCAGGATAAGGAGCCTGCAACAATGCAAAAATGGTTTGGGGAACACAAAAACATGTTGGCAGTGTTGGCCTCTAAATTCTAAATGGAGTAAATGCAAATTGCCATCCTAGAAACTGAGGCAGCAGACTTTGTGAAAATGTATATTTGTGTATATTTGTGTCGTTCTCCAAACTTTTGACCACGGCTGTAGTATTGATATTCCCATCGCACACTTTCCTGGATAAGTCTTTAGGAGAATCGGGTGCTGCAGCAACTACCAGCTGGAACCAGAAACATCACAGATGAAATGCACACATATTGGCCAGATCACAACGGATCGTCAGTTGCGTCGTTTGGATCTGTGGTGTGCTGGTGAATATGTGCATGTGATTGGTATCTACTCAGCATAACATCGTCTTTTATATTTTACCAAACAATTGGGCGTTTTGTTTTTTGTGCAATAAAGTGTATCCCCCCCCCCCCCAAAATGGAAATGAAAAAAATGCTGCGCAAATACCATGTGACATAAATAATTGCCACTTCCAACAGTTTATTCTCTAGTACCTCCTATTTAAAAAAAATATATTTAATGTTTGGGGGTTCTAAATTTTCCAGCAAGAAAATACAGATTTTTACATGTAAACAAGGCCTTGTTTTGGTGGTGATATAACTCCTTCCATGGGCCAGCTCACCACTTGCATCAGGGCTGAAGGTCTCGGTTCTCACTCTGTCACGAGCGATCGCGGGTGCCCTGCAGTCATCGCACGTCCCTAGTAGCCAAAAGGCTACGTAAGGTAATTTGCCCAGCCAAAACAACTTGCTGCAGTAAAACAGTGACGGCTGGTATGGATGTAGTTAACCACTTAAAGCGGAGGTTCACCCTAAATATACTCTCTCTCCCATGCGATTCAGCATACTGGCGTCAGCGCCAGTGTGCTGTGTTTTTTTTTTTTAATCCCCCACTTACTGTGTAATCTTATAATTTCTTTCTCGTACATCACGGGACACAGAGCGGCATATTCATTACTATATGGGTTATATGGAGTACCTTCAGGTGTGGACACTGGCAATCTCAAACAGGAAGCCCCCTCCCTATATAACCCCCTCCCCTAGAGGGAGTCCCTCAGTTTTTTCGCCAGTGTCTTAGGTGTTGGTCACGGAATAGCTTTGCTCCACATCCTTGGGATTAAGGGCGGGCTAACCGGATCTGTCCAAGGAGCCTCAGTGCCAAAGTGGACAGTACCCGGGCCCCAAGCCGTGGGGTTTTGCCTATAATGCTCCTCTTTGGAGGGCTGGACCCTGGGCCCAGGACTTGGAGTTTGTAAAAACCATAAGTTCCTGCTTGCCAGGGTGCTATATAGGTCCAGGACAGTGGGTACCTTCATAGGACCCCAGGGCCTGAAGGTCTACTACGCTACCCACGGAGATGGGAGAAGATTGGATCAGTTTGCTGGACAAACATCCTGCTGCATGGAGCAGGTAAGGGGGAGCCTGCGGGACTTGGTTCGACAGCAGGCTCTCCGGGGTAACCTAAAAGGGGGGATAGCCTAAGTATGCTCTGCATGGGCAACCTTGTTCACTATGTCTGAGAGAGACAGGATGACACCCTTTCTCCCCCATCACTAGGTTCCCCTGTTTAAAAAATGTGTTGCTAGCTAAACCTGCTGTTTTCTTCCTAGGGCTAGTAAGGATCCCTAGGGGCCTTTGGAGAGTCCTACCTGGCCGGGGGTTTGAATCTGCCGCCTGTTTCTGCGTTCCTGGATCTCCAGCAGCGCGGCTCCTCCATGTTCCTCCTGTTTCCGGCATACGCGCGCGCGCGCGTGCGCGCGCACGTCTTATAGACTTTTTTCGCGCCGTTCAGACAGGAGGGCGGGGGGGGGGGGGGGCGTGCCTGCGGCGTCATACAGGAGGCGCGCCTTAGTGCTGTTATAGACAGCAGGCATTGTCAGTGCTCAGTCTGAGGCTGATTTTCAGAAGGAGAGGACGCAGAGCGGCAGAACAGTGACTCCCGGTGGCGGAAGAGGGGTAGTACATGCTGGACTTTGTTCCAATGCCTTTTTTGTTAAGCCAAAAAATTCCCCTTTTTGCAGCAGGTTGGAGGCTGGCAAACTAAGTTTGGGGTCACTGTATGTTGTAAAAAGAAAATATATAATATATATTTAAAAAAAAAAAAAAAAAAAAGCATACGGGATCCCATCAGTTTTTGGGCATTAGTGATCTATTGTCCCCTAAACTCTGGTTTTGTACTCCTGCCCACTACAGTCTGTTGTGTGGGCGGAGTCCCTCGATTTTGTATTATGGCTTCCAAAGGTTCGGGGTCAAAGGGTACAAAAAAGACCAAAAAACAAAAGGGTTCCCTTTCTGATTCTGATGATATGCCGATACTTTCCCCGCAACTTATTAACATAAAAAGCGCCTTGGATGAGCCATTAGGGGGATCTGGTGCGGAGGCTGGCCCAGATCAGCCCAGCCCTGTGTTTATCACAGAGGAGATGCTAGCCGTATCCCTAGGGGGGCTAGAAGAGAGAATAGCAGCATTGATCGCTAGAGCTATTCCTGGTAAGAAACGGGTTAGATCCCCATCACCAAGAGGTGTATCCTCAGAACGGAGGAACCATTTTCAGACTCCCAGACAGAAAGACTGTGGGTACAGTCTTTGACGGACATGGTCCGCTCGGCATTTAGTTTACCATTGCCAGAGCCTCAGGTTCCTCCGGTATCCTCTCTGGGCTCTTTGAAAGCTCCGTTAAGCAACGCAGTTTTTCCAGTCCATCCTCTTTTGGAGGAATTGATCTTTCGGGATTGGGTACGGCCGGACAGGATTTTTCTGCCACCGAAAAGATTTGCGGTCATTTACCCCATGGAGGAAAAATTCTCCAAGAGGTGGAGGCTCCCAGTAGTGGATGCAGCCATCTCATGTGTGAATAAATCACTAACTTGCCCGGTGGAAAACATACATATGTTTAAAGATCCGGTTGATAAAAGGTTAGAGACACTTTTAAAAGCATCCTTTGCTACGGCAGGAGCAGTGGTGCAGCCAGCGGTGGCTGCGATTGGTGTTTGTCAGGCGTTAAAAGACCAGACAAAGGAAATGTTAAAGGACATGCCTACCCAACAAGCAGAAGAGTTTTCTGACATTCCCAGAGCTCTGTGTTTTGCGGTAGATGCTATAAAGGATTCCATCCAGCAGGCCTCTCGTTTATCACTATTTTTGGTGCACATGAGAAGGCTCTTATGGTTGAAGAACTGGGCGGCGGAGCCCCCATGCAAAAAGCTTCTGGCAGGGTTTCCCTTCCATGGAGGGCGACTCTTCGGAGAGGATCTGGATAAATATATTCAGACTATTTCAAGGGGCAAGAGTACCCTTTTACCGGTCAAAAAGACATTCCGGGGTCCTACATTTAGAAGGCAGCTCTTTCCTGTCTCGGGGCCCTCAAATTCCAGGCAGTATCGACGGCCGCCTGCACGATCCAACGTTAACAGTAGATCGCAGGGACAGGCCCCTGGGGGTAAGAGGCCATGGTATCGCAAGCCGACAAAGACAGCCCCTAAGTCTGCCTTATGAAGGGGCGCCCCCACTCTCGCGGGTGGGGGGAAGGCTTCGTTTCTTCTCAGAAGTTTGGGAAGCCAAGATCCCCGACAAATGGGTCCGGGCATCTGTAACCACAGGCTACAGACTGGAGTTTCTAAGGTGTCCTCCGCCTCATTTTCAAGAATCAAGGCTACCAAAGGATCCAGCAAGGAAGGCCTCATTGCTGGCAGCTTTGGATCACCTGCTTTGCCAGGACGTAATAATAGAGGTGCCAGCCCAAGAGCAAGGGCTAGGTTTCTATTCCAATCTCTTTGTCATACCAAAGCCCAACGGCGATGTCAGGCCAATCTTGGACCTAAAGAGGTTAAACGGTTACCTAAGGGTTCGTTCCTTCCGGATGGAATCCATCCGGTCAGCAGCCGCCGCGCTTCAGAGGGACGATTTTCTGGCCTCCATAGACGTAAAGGATGCTTACCTTCATGTACCAATCTTTCAGTCGCATCAAAGACTTTTACGCTTCGCGGTGGGGCAGCAGGGCGCTCCCCTTCGGGCTGGCCACGGCCCCCCGGGTATTCACGAAGATCCTAGCCCCAGTTCTGGCCAATTTAAGGATCCAAGGGGTCACAGTCCTAGCATACTTGGACGACCTTTTAATCATAGATCACTCACGACCGGGTCTGCAAAAGGCAGTAAACCTCACGGTTCGGTACCTCGAAGAATTCAGCAGGGTCCTAAAACCGGGGAAAGTCAGCGTTCCAGCCTACAAAGCAGTTGGAATACCTCGGCATGAGGTTAGACACAGAACAGCAAAGAGTGGTCCTGCCCCTGGTAAAGATCGAGGCTATCAAGGGATTGGTTCAGTTGGTTCTAAACAAGAAAAAACCAACTATTCGCCTGTGTATGCGATTACTAGGCAAGCTAGTGGCCACGTTCGAGGCAGTACCATACGCTCAGATCCACACTCGCGTCCTACAGGCAGCCATTCTAGCAGCCTGGGGCAAGAGGGCACATGCCTTAGAGTCCCCTTTGACGCTATCATCAAGGGTCCGACAAAGCCTGGCCTGGTGGTTGAACCCCCAGAATCTTCTAAAGGGAAAAATCCTTCAGCCCTGTTGTCTGGAAGGTAGTTACCACAGACGCCAGCCTGGCAGGCTGGGGGGGGGCGGTCTTCGAGGGGTCCTCTCGCCAGGGAACTGGGGTGAAAGCAGAGAGGCAGCTCCCCATCAATATCTGGGAGATCAGAGCTGCTCGCCTAGCCCTTCTGGCATGGACCTCCAGATTAAAGGGGTTCCCGGTGAGAATCCAGTCAGACAATGCCACGGCGGTGGCATACATAAACCACCAAGGGGGAACCAGGAGTCAGGCCGCTCAAGAGCTTGATTTTTCAGTGGGCAGAGGTTCATGTACCCTGCATTTCGGCGATATTCATTCCCGGAGTAGACAACCTGCAGGCATACTTCTTAAAGTCGCCAGAGTCGGTTGCCAGGGGAGTGGTCTCGGCATCCCCAGGTCTTTCAGACAATCTGCCAGTGGTGGGGAATGCCGGACGTAGATATAATGGCATCCAGGTTCAACAAGAAACTAGACAGGTTCGTGTCTCGAGCGAGGGATCCTATGGCCTGCGGAACCGATGCGTTGGTTTGCTCTTGGCATCAATTCAAACTTCTATATGCATTCCCTCCGCTACAGTTACTTCCTCGCCTGTTGCGCAAGATCAGAGTGGAGCACAAGCCAGTCATTCTAGTAGCTCCGGCTTGGCCCCGGAGGACTTGGTACTCACTAGTCCTGAAGATGGCAGTGGGAGACCCTTGGACTCTTCCTCTACAACCAGACCTACTCTCACAAGGCCCGATCCTCCACCCTACATTACAGCGTCTAAATTTGACGGCCTGGAGGCTGAATCCCTGATTCTCAGGGGTAGAGGTCTGTCTAGGCAGGTAATTCCTACCCTGATTAGGGCTAGAAAGCCGGTCTCCAGGGTGATTTATTACAGGGTGTGGAGGAACTACGTAGGCTGGTGTGAATCCAAAAGATGGAATTCCCGCAAATATACTATTGATAGGGTGTTAAGTTTTCTCCAGCTAGGAGTGGATAAAGGCCTGGCACTAAGCACAATCAAGGGACAGATCTCAGCTCTGTCAGTGTGGTTCCAGAGGCCGCTGGCCACCCACTCGCTGGTAAAGACCTTCTCACAGGGGGTCTTGCGTATTAATCCTCCTGTCAAGTCACCACTTTGTCCATGGGACTTAAATCTTGTTCTGTCATCCCTACAGAAACAACCCCTTGAGCCGTTGGCTGAGGTACCTTGATTTTACTGACTAGAAAGTCGGTATTTCTGATCACCATAGTCTTGGCCAGGAGAGTATCGGAATTGGCAGCCTTATCTTGTAAGGAACCATATCTCATTTTGCATAAGGATAGGGCGGGGTTCCGTCCTCATCCTTCCTTTCTACCAAAGGTTATATCCAGTTTCCACCTGAACCAGGATGTGGTACTTCCATCCTTCTTCCAAAACCCACCTCTAGAAAGGAGGGGTTGCTGCATACGTTGGATATTGTCAGGGCCATAAAGGCCTATCTTAAAGCTACAGAGAAGGTTCGGAAAACAGATGTGGTGTTCGTTTTACCGGAAGGACCCAAGATGGGTCAGGCAGCTGCTTGATCCACCATCGCAAGATGGATTAAACAATTAATTGTTCGGGCCTGCGGTTTGAAGAGGTTGCCTCCTCCTTTGTCGGTAAAAGGGCCCATTCTACCAGGGCCAGGGGCACCTCCTGGGCAGCACATCATCAGATCTCTATGGCTCGAATATGCAAGGCAGCAACGTGGTCATCAGTCCACACGTTTACAAAATTTTATCAATTGGACGTAAGAAGGAATGCGGATACAGCCTTTGGGCAGTCAGTACTACAGGCCGCGATTCAAGCTCCTCAGGATCTGAGGGGGCTCCCTTGATTTGATTTGAGATTCACATTTCTCGTTTAAGTTGGATTTACTAGTATCTGAGTATACCTCTAAAATTAAATCCTTCTTTGGAAGATGTCTCCCTCCCCTCATTAAAGCATTGCTTTCGGACATCCCATATAGTAATGAATATGCCGCTCTGTGTCCCGTGATGTACGAGAAAGAAAAAGGGATTTTTAAATACAGCTTACCTGTAAAATCCTTTTCTTGGAGTACATCACGGGACACAGAGCTCCCACCCCTCTTTTGGGTGACCATTTTGGGAGGCATACTGCTTGCTACAAAACTGAGGGACTCCCTCTAGGGGAGGGGGTTATATAGGGAGGGGACTTCCTGTTTGAGATTGCCAGTGTCCACACCTGAAGGTACTCCATATAACCCATATAGTAATGAATATGCCGCTCTGTGTCCCGTGATGTACTCCAAGAAAAGGATTTTACAGGTAAGCTGTATTTAAAAATCCCTTTTTTTATATCTTTCCCCCGCAGTGGATGGCGCCTATACAGCCCGTCACATCTTACGAAAATACCGATTTAGGACTCGGGTATTCTCGGCGCAATGCAGCGCCTGCACACAGACCTAGGAGCTGACTGCGCAGGCGAGAAATACGGCGCATTGTGCCGAGAATACCCGAGTCCTAAATCGGGTATTTTCGTAAGATGTGACGCGCTATACAGGCGCCATCCACCACGGGAGAAAGAAATAAAAATTAAAGATTACGCAGTAAGTGGGGGATTTAAAAAAAAAAAAAACAGCATGCTGACGCCAGTATGCTGGATCGCATGGGAGAGAGTATATTTAGGGTGAACCACCTCTTTAAGGACCGCGGCATGTACATATACGACGGCAGACTGGCACGGACAGGCACATCAACGTACCTGTACGTGCCTGCCTAGACGTGGGTCGGGGGTCCGATCGGGAACCCCCCCACCCCCATACATGCAGCAGTTCCCGTGGCTGTCCGAGCGATCTGGGATGAGGGGGCGGCTGTTCGTTTTTGTCCGCCCCTCCGGATCGCTCCCAGCCAATCCGCGCGCTCCCCCGTGTATCGCTTCCTCCTCCTGTGTAAACACAGGAAGAGGGAAGTGATGTATTCAACTGCCGCTGAGGAGAGATCACATCACACAGTGAGTCTGCACAACACTACACAGGCACATTAACCCCTTGCGATCACCCCCCCCCCCCTAATAAAGTTTTAACCCCTTGAACACCGCCCTAGTAAACCCTTTCACCCCCTATTGCCAGTGTCACTAAGCGATCATTTTTCTGACCGCTGTATTAGTGTCACTGTTCCCGCTAGGTAGCTTTTTTTTTTTTTTTTTTTTTTATTAAAGACGTGGCTGAATAAATTTTGGCCTAAATGTTTGACTAAAATTTAGTTTATTTGATCTTTCTTATAACAAAAAGTATTGATTTTTTTTCAAAAATGTCGCTCTATTTTTGTATATAGCGCAAAAAATAAAAGTCCCAGAGGCGATCAAATACCACCAAAAGAAAGCTCTATTTGTGAGAAGAAAAGGACGCAAATTTTGTTTGGGAGCCACGTCGCACGACTGCGAAATTGTCTGTTAAAGCGACGCAGTGCCAAATTGTAAAAACCCCTTGGGTCATTTAGCAACATATTGGTCCGGTCCTTAAGTGGTTAAAGAGCAACTGTCATTTCTGTCCCGCAGCAGCTCCTCCTCTGATCCGCTGTTGACTCACTGAAAGTTCTAGTCACTTTAATGGGATGGCTGGTGATGAGGCAAGGAAACGGCAAGGTGAGGGACGTGGTGACAGCAGGTGAGTGGATGCCCGCTAACAGGCACTGTCATGGATCTGAAATGACAGGTGCTCTTTAAATGTAAGGACTCATTCTTGCTAGTAGTTATATATTTAGTATTTACAAACAAAATTAAAGTTTCCTATTCCTAATAAGCTGTATCAGAACTGATTTTAGGTTAATCACGCATACCGTGTTTATCAGCGTATAACATGCACTTTTTCACCCTGAGAATCTGGTGCAAATAGCGTATCCGTGTTATATGCCGATGCTTCAATTTTGGCAGCCTCAGAGGGGGTGGGACGAGCGTCGTCGGATTACATACAGTGAGAATCTCATATTTACTCGGCGGCCTCTGTAATAGGAAATCCCGTCTCCTGGGCTGGTATTGGACCAGTGTTCTGTCTATCATAGGAGGCGGGACTGCATTGATGGCAATGGGCGAGACCGCAGATTGGCACTGACCTTTATTTTGCTTCAAAGTTCTCTATTTAAAATTCCATCTTAAAGTGACGGTGCATGTTATCCGCTGATAAATACAGGTAGTTGAACTATTTTATTAACCACTTGCTTACTGGGCACTTAAACCTCCCTCCTGCCCAGATAAATTTTCAGCTTTCAGTGCTGTCACACTTTGAATGACAATTGTGCATTCATGTAATACTGTACCTCAATGAAATTTTTATAATTTTTCCACAAGTAGAGCTTTCTTTTGGTGGTATTTGATCACCTCTGCAGTTTTTCTTTTTTGTTCAAATTAAAAAGACAGATTAAAAAAAAAATATATATATATATATAACATTTTTATACTTCATTGATGAGGCTGTACTGATGGGCGGCACTGAAGGCCATTGATAGGTGCCACTGGTGGGCACTGAGAAGTGGCACTGATAGGTGGCAGTAATGGGCACTGAGTGGAAATAATGGGCACTGATCGATTTCACTGATAGGCAGCATTACAAGGTGGCACCTCGGGCATTAATAGTGGGCACTGGCAGGCGGTATTTCTTTCTCGTACATCACGGGACACAGAGCGGCATATTCATTACTATGTGGGTTATATGGAGTACCTTCAGGTGTGGACACTGGCAATCTTCAAACAGGAAGTCCCCTCCCTATATAACCCCCTCCCCTAGAGGGAGTCCCTCAGTTTTTTCGCCAGTGTCTTAGGTGTTGGTCACGGAATAGCTTTGCTCCACATCCTTTGGGATTAAGGGCGGGCTAACCGGATCTGTCCAAGGAGCCTCAGTGCCAAAGTGGACAGTACCCGGGCCCCAAACCGTGGGGTTTTGCCTATAATGCTCCTCTTTGGAGGGCTGGACCCTGGGCCCAGGACATGGAGTTTGCAAAAAACCATAAGGTTCCTGTTTTGCCAGGGTGCTATATAGGTCCAGGACAGTGGGTACCTTCATAGGACCCCAGGGCCTGAAGGTCTACTACGCTACCCACGGAGATGGGAGAAGACTGGATCAGTTTGCTGGTCAAACATCCTGCAGCATGGAGCAGGTAAGGGGGAGCCTGCGGGACTTGGTTCGACAGCAGGCTCCCCGGGGTAACCTAAAAGGGGGGATAGCCTGAGTATGCTCTGCATGGGCAACCGTGATCACTATGTCTAAGAGACAGGATGACACCCTTTCTCCCCCCATCACTAGGCCCCCCTGTCTAAAGGTGTTGCTAGCTAACCTGCTGTTTCTTCCTAGAGGCTAGTAAAGGATCCTTAGGGGCCTTGAGAGAGTCCTACCTGGCCGGGAGTTTTGAATCTGCCGCCGTTTCTGCGCCATGGATCTCCAGCAGCGCGGCTCCTCCATGTTCTTCCTGTTTCCGGGTACGCGCGCGCGCGCGTGCACGCGCGCGTCTTATTGACGGTTTCGCGCCATCCAGACAGGAGGGCGGGGGGGGGGCGGGCCTGCGGCGTCATACAGGGGCGCGCCCTTCTGCTGTTATAGACAGCAGGCCTTGTCAGGGCTCAGTCTGTGGCTGTTTTTTTTCAAGGAGAGGACGCAGGGCGGCAGAACAGTGACTCCCGGTGGCGGAAGAGGGGTAGTACATATGGACTTTGTCCCAATGTCTTTATTGTTAAGCCAAAAAATCCCCCTTATTTGACAGCAGGTTGGAGGCTGGCAAACTTAAATTAGGGTCATTGTATATGGTCAAAGAAAATATTTAATATATAATTATTTAAAAAAAAAAAAAAAAAAAAAAAAAAAAAGAAAAAAGACCAACATACGGGCCCATCAGTTTGTGGGGACACTAGTGATCTACTCTCCCCTAAACTCTGGAATTGTACTCCTGGCCACTACAGTCTGTTGTGTGGGCGGAGTCCCTCGATTTTGTATTATGGCTTCCAAGGGTTCGGGGTCAAAGGGTACAAAAAAGACCAAAAAACAAAAGGGTTCCCTTTCTGATTCTGATATGCCGATTCTTTCCCCGCAGCTTATTAATTTAAGAAGCGCCTTGGATGAGCCATTAGGGGGATCTGGTGCGGAGGCTGGCCCAGATCAGCCCAGCCCTGTGTTTATCACAGAGGAGATGCTAGCCGTATCCCTAGGGGGGCTAGAAGAGAGAATAGCAGCATTGATCGCTAGAGCTATTCCTGGTAAGAAACGGGTTAGATCCCCATCACCAGGGGGTGTATCCTCAGATGCTGAGATTCTCTCTCCGGAGGAATTAGAATCACAGGAGGATCAACTGGACCTGAACCAAGAGGGTTCAGGGATGGAGGGGTCTACCTCTGAGGAACCATTTTCAGACTCCCAGACAGAGAGACTGTGGGTACAGTCTTTGACGGACATGGTCCGATCGGCATTTAGTTTGCCATTGCCAGAACCTCAGGTTCCTCCGGTATCCTCTCTGGGCTCTTTGAGAGCCCCGTTAAGCAACGCAGTGTTTCCGGTCCATCCTCTCTTGGAGGAATTGATCTTTCGGGATTGGGTACGGCCGGACAGGGAACTGGGCGGCAGAACCCCCATGCAAAAAGCTTCTGGCAGGATTTCCCTTCCATGGAGGACGACTCTTCGGAGAGGATCTGGATAAATATATTCAGACTATTTCAAATGGCAAGAGTACCCTTTTACCGGTCAAAAAGACATTCCGGGCTCCTACATTTAGAAGGCAGCTTTTTCCTGTCTCGGGGCCCTCTAATTCCAGGCAGTATCGACGGCCGCCTGCGCGATCCAACGGTAACAGTAGATCGCAGGGACAAACCCCTGGGGGTAAGAAGCCGTGGTATCGCAAACCGTCAAAGACAGCCCCTAAGTCTGCCTTATGAAGGGGCGCCCCCACTCTCACGGGTGGGGGGAAGGCTTCGTCTCTTCTCAGAAGTTTGGGAAGCCAAGATCCCCGACAATTGGGTCCGGGCATCTGTAACCACAGGTTACAGACTGGAGTTTCTAAGGTATCCTCCGCCTCATTTTCAAGAATCAAGGCTACCAAGGGATCCAGCAAGGAAGGCCTCAATGCTGGCAGCTTTGGATCACCTGCTTTGCCAGGACGTAATTATAGAAGTGCCAGCCCAAGAGCAAGGCCTAGGTTTCTATTCCAATCTCTTTGTCATACCAAAGCCCAACGGCGATGTCAGGCCAATTTTGGACCTAAAGAAGTTAAACGGTTATCTAAGGGTGCGGTCCTTCCGGATGGAATCCATCCGGTCAGCAGCCGCCGCGCTTCAGAAGGACGATTTTCTGGCCTCCATAGACATAAAAGATGCTTACCTTCATGTACCAATCTTTCAGTCGCATCAAAGGTTTTTACGCTTCGCGGTCGGGCAGCGACACTTCCAATTCAGGGCGCTCCCTTTCGGGCTGGCCACGGCCCCCCGGGTATTCACGAAGATCCTAGCCCCAGTTCTGGCCAATTTAAGAATCCAAGGAGTCACAGTCCTAGCATACTTGGACGACCTTTTAATTATAGATCATTCACGGACGGGTCTGCAGAAGGCAGTAAACCTCACGGTTCGGTACCTCGAAGAATTCGGCTGGGTCCTAAACCAGGGAAAGTCAGCATTCCAGCCTACAAAGCAGTTGGAATACCTCGGCATGAGGTTAGACACGGAACGTCAAAAGGTGTTCCTGCCCCTTGTAAAGATCAGGGCGATCAAGGGGTTGGTTCAGTTGGTTATAAACAAGAAAAGACCAACTATTCGCCTGTGTATGCGATTACTAGGCAAGCTAGTGGCCACATTCGAGGCAGTACCATACGCTCAGATCCACACTCGCGTCCTACAGGCAGCCATTCTAGCAGCCTGGGGCAAGAGGGCACATGCCTTAGAGTCCCCTTTGACGCTATCATCAAGGGTCCGACAAAGCCTGGCCTGGTGGTTGAACCCTCAGAACCTTCTAAAGGGAAGATCCTTCAGCCCTGTTGTCTGGAAGGTAGTTACCACAGACGCCAGCCTGGCAGGCTGGGGGGCGGTCTTCGAGGGGTTCTCCCGCCAGGGAACTTGGGTGAAAGCAGAGAGGCAGCTCCCCATCAATATCTTGGAGCTGCTCGCCTAGCCCTGTTGGCATGGACCTCCAGATTAAAGGGGTTCCCGGTGAGAATCCAGTCAGACAATGCCACGGCGGTGGCATACATAAGCCACCAAGGGGGAACCAGGAGCCAGGCCGCTCAAAGGGAAGTGAACTTGATTTTTCAATGGGCAGAGGTTCATGTACCCTGCATTTCAGCGATATTCATTCCCGGAGTGGACAACCTGCAGGCAGACTTCTTAAGTCGCCAGAGTCTGTTGCCAGGGGAGTGGTCTCTGCATCCCCAGGTCTTTCAGACAATCTGCCAGAGGTGGGGAACGCCAGACGTAGATATAATGGCATCCAGGTTCAACAAGAAACTAGACAGGTTCGTGTCGCGAGCGAGGGATCCTATGGCCTGCGGAACCGATGCGTTGGTTTGCCCTTGGCATCAATTCAAACTTCTATATGCATTTCCTCCACTACAGTTACTCCCCCGCCTGTTGCGCAAGATCAGAGTGGAGCACAAGCCAGTCATTCTAATAGCTCCAGCTTGGCCCCGGAGGGCTTGGTACTCGCTAGTCCTGAATATGGCAGTGGGAGACCCTTGGACTCTTCCGCTACAACCAGACCTACTCTCACAAGGTCCGATCCTCCACCCTACATTACAGCGTCTAAATTTGACGGCCTGGAGGCTGAATCCCTGATTCTCAGGGGTAGGGGTCTGTCTAGGCAGGTAATCCCTACCCTGATTAAGGCTAGAAAGCCGGTCTCCAGGGTAATTTATTACAGGGTGTGGAGGAACTATATAGGCTGGTGTGAATCCAAAAGATGGAATTGCCGCAAATATACTATTGATAGGGTGTTAAGTTTTCTCCAGCTAGGAGTGGATAAAGGCCTGGCACTAAGCACAATCAAAGGACAGATCTCGGCTCTGTCAGTGTGGTTTCAGAGGCCGCTGGCCACCCACTCGCTGGTAAAGACCTTCTTACAGGGGGTCTTGCGTATTAATCCTCCTGTCAAGGCACCAGTTTGTCCTTGGGACCTAAATCTTGTCCTGTCCACTCTACAGAAACAGCCTTTTGAGCCTTTGGCTGAGATTCCTTTACTCTTACTGACAAGAAAATTGGTTTTCTTGGTCGCCATAGTTTCGGCCAGGAGAGTGTCAGAATTAGCAGCCTTATCATGTAAGGAACCATATCTTGTTCTGCATAAGGACAGGGCAGTTCTCCGGCCCCATCCTTCCTTTCTACCAAAGGTTATATCCAAATTTCACTTAAACCAGGATTTGGTACTTCCATCCTTCTTTCCAAAACCTACGTCTAGAAAGGAGGGGTTGCTGCATACCTTGGATATTGTCCGGGCCATGAAGGCCTATCTTAAAGCTACAGAAAAGATCCGGAAAACAGATGTGTTATTCGTTCTACCAGATGGCCCCAAGAAGGGGCAGGCAGCTGCAAAATCCACCATCTCGAGATGGATTAGACAATTAAGCATTCAAGCCTACGGATTGAAGAGGTTGCCCCCTCCGTTGTCGGTAAAGGCCCATTCTACCAGGGCCATGGGCGCCTCTTGGGCAGCACACCATCAGATCTCTATGGCTCAGATATGCAGGGCGGCAACGTGGTCATCAGTCCACACGTTTACAAGGTTTTATCAACTAGACGTGAGAAGGAATGCGGATTCTGCCTTTGGACAGGCAGTACTACAGGCTGCAGTTTGAAATCCTCGGGATCAGAAACACCCTTGGTTATAAAAAAAAAAAAAAAAAAAAAGTTTTTTCTTGACTAAGTTGGAATTATTATTATGATTTGAGTTTATCTCTAAATTGAATCCTTCTTTGGAAGATGTCTCCCTCCCCTCATTAAAGCATTGCTTTCGGACATCCCACATAGTAATGAATATGCCGCTCTGTGTCCCGTGATGTACGAGAAAGAAAAAGGGATTTTTAAATACAGCTTACCTGTAAAATCCTTTTCTTGGAGTACATCACGGGACACAGAGCTCCCACCCCTCTTTTGGGTGACCATTTTGGGAGGCATACTGCTTGCTACAAAACTGAGGGACTCCCTCTAGGGGAGGGGGTTATATAGGGAGGGGACTTCCTGTTTGAAGATTGCCAGTGTCCACACCTGAAGGTACTCCATATAACCCACATAGTAATGAATATGCCGCTCTGTGTCCCGTGATGTACTCCAAGAAAAGGATTTTACAGGTAAGCTGTATTTAAAAATCCCTTTTTTTGTGCACATAGGAGACAGATGTGCCTCCTTCCTCTTCACGACCGATTTCCCTTGTAAACAAGCCGGTGATCGGCTTTTTTTTCTCTTCAAGCTGTCAGCATGAGGAGAAAAAAACGATTACCGATCTTTTGTTTACATCATGTGATCAGCTGTCAATGGCTGACAGCTGATCACATGGTAAGGGGTCCTTACTACGGATCTGTGATCCACCGAGTCTTAATGACTCAGCGATCGCAGTGCGTGCCCTGCGCGTGCAAAGGGAAGGCTGTCTATTGACGGCCTCCCAGATTTTTTTAGGCCCGCGCTGTAGCCCTTATTTGACTATAGCGCGGGCCTCTAGTGGTTAAAACAATACCTGTGCTTGTTATCTCAGCTTGCAGAGCTTGGATTCAAGTTAAGTTGAGTTAAAATATTGCAGAATATACAGCCTCATTCTACATAACTAAGCTCTATTTAACGCTAAATAAACAAAATGTATTAATGTATCTTAAATAGAAAACATATTTAGATTTTTTTACTCCAAAATAATTTTATTCAAATTTATATAAAAAATTTTTTTTTTTTTAATCCACCCTGTGCCTTGGTAACATTGTTAGTGGCGCAGTACATTCCTTGTGGTGAGGACACTTGCTGACACATGTGAACAGTCAGCCATGTGTATTTTATTTTTAGATGGTATGATTGATGCCACAAACCTGACACACACCAAGCAGATTAATCCTCAGGAACTTATCCCAGAGGCCGTCTCTGCTCTTCTGCGTCTCTTTCCAAGACAACTGCTGCTCCTCTCATCTGCCTGGACCATTTTTCTGTCTTTTTACGTGAAACCAAATTATGATTTAACTTTAATACTTTACAGGAAACCTTGCAGCTGTGCTAAAGTCAGGTAGTCGCTATAAACCTACCAATTCAGTTATCTGTTCTCCTGTGCTGAGTGTAAAGATGTGAATTTGTTTTCATATTAACCTTCTGTAGTCCTCACTCAGAGAGGAGACCAAGGACGGGCACGAGGAGACGCTGAGAATATGCTAGATGTACATGTACATGTACATGTACTTGTAGGAAATATGCTGATGAGGAGGAGAGAGCAGAAAGATGACCTCATGAGTAATCCTGCTTCCAATAGTTCATTTAGCTAAACTGCAGTCCGGTGTATATGTTTATTAGCTTAAAGGGATTGGAAAGTCAGAAGTTTTTTTTATCTTAATGCATTCTATGCATTAAGATAAGCCTTTAGTGGGCAGCAGCCCACCTAACACTTGAGGTCCCTCTCTGTCTAGCGATGTCCATAAGTGTCTCTGCCATTTGAGATTTTCCCTCCTGACTGCCTGAGACACAGCAAGGGCACCATTGGCTCCCGCTGCTGTCAATCAAAGTCAGCTAGGAGGGATACGGAGCGGGGCTCTGTGTCTGAATGGAAACGGGGAGCTGAGACTCGGCTTAAGTGTCCCCATAGCAAGCCGCTTGCTGTGGGGGCACTCAACAGGGGGGAGGGGCCAGGAGCACCAAAAAGGGGTCCCAGAAGAGGAGGATCCAGGCTGCTCTGTTCAAAACCAACTGCACAGAGCAGGTAAATCTAGCATGTTTGTTTATTTTGTAGGAAAAAATAAACTAGACTTTACAGTTACTTTAAGCCCCATACACAGGGACTGAATGTCGGGCGGCATCGGCTGGTTCAGTAAAAAACAGCCAACATTCAGCCTGAGTGCACTGCAGCCGGTTCAACAAAAGCCATCCATTCAGATGGATTCTGTCAATAGGCATGACTGAAAAAGGTCTGCCAATTGGCTCCCGATCAGCACCCTCAGCCAATGACTGAGAGCACTGGCTGGGGGGGGGGGGGGCTTTCCCCCTATCGGAACACAATAGTGCAGCAGAGGAGATGGCTGACATTGGGTTGTTAGTACAGTGCCCCCCCCCCCCTGTCAGTAGTGTGTATGAGGCCTAGAGCTGTGAAGTGCAGGCACGGCCCACTCAGAGTCCTGTAGCAGTAAATGCAAGTCTGAAAAGGAGAGGACACCATGTTCTGTCTGCAGTCCCCAAAAAGTTTTGGTCGATGACACCAGTTGTGGGTGACCCTCTTCTTTCCCTGGCATAGAATTGTATTATTCTCATATAAATTATAAGTAGATTTTTTTTTTTAAAAGAAGGGATTTTTATGGTGCCACAAATGCAGAAATATTTTATAAAAACATGTTTATTAAGGTCCAAAATATTTTACATTTTGAAAAAAATAAAAATAAACGAGGGGACAGCAGCTGTTGCCCACATTTCATCGGTTCTGTACACATTCAATACCTACACTCTCTGGTATGTGCCCTGCTGTATAATGCTCAGAACTTCATTGAAATATAACATTCATGCTGATGTATATGACATGTACAGGGGAACCTCAGATTGTGAGTGTTAACGAGCGTTTCGCAATACGAGCAATTCTTCTTTCTTTTTTTTTTCTTTAAATCCTGACACAGTTTTGCAAGTGTTGTCTCGCAGGATTCAAGCCTCTGCGGTTTGCAGTACTGGATTTGACAATCTGAGCTGCTCGGAAATACTCGGTTCCCGAATGTTTCCGAGCCTTTCCTGGGGTTTCCAAGTGCATCCGAGCGGTCTCCGAGTTTCTTCAGTGACCCCCCCACCTCTGGCCACATGCGATACTGTATGCAATAGAAGTCAACATGGAACTAATTATCTTTGTTTCTATTGACTTCTATTGGAAAGCCCGCTTTGATATGCAAGCACTTTGGATTACAAGCATTCTCCTGGAACGGATTATGCTCGTAATCCAAGGTTCCACTGTATTTGGTTCTGGTAACACGCACATGTTCATTTAAAACAATGCATATTTACTAACAAATGTTTTTGAATTGTTTTTCTTATTTATATTGATTGTATCTGTCTTTCTGTAGCTACATATGCTTCATAGGTCCTGAAGAAGCTGAAAAACGAAACATGTCGAGCAACAAGCATTACGTTTGATATAGTAGCTATTCTGTGTGTGTGTGTGTGTGTGTGTGTGTGTGTGTAACTGTTTTATGAAATGTGGGCAACAGCTGATGTCCCCTTGTTTCTTAAAAAAAAAAATGTTGGGCCTCAAAGATCTTTTTATAAAATATATTTGTGGCGCCATAAAAATCCCTTCTCCATTTGTCTTAAAAATTCAATTTTTTGGGAGGAAGGTGCCTTTGATCCATGACTGTAGGTGACAAATACACAGTATATAAGCAGATGTTTAGAACTACCCCCCTCCCCTTTACAACCAAAGTCAATGGTCCACCACCCTCCCTTACATCACAGTGCACTCCCCCTTATCTTGTGCTGGGAAGCAGAAAGTGCAGGGTTTGTAGGAGGGCTAGGTTCAGCTGTGGCAGTGGAGACAAGGGTCTGCTGCAGCTGCACATCAGGGCACGGGACCTGTAGGAAGAGTACTGTCCTCTTTTTTTCTGCCGACTGTTGAGACGGGGGTCAGAGGCCAGCCTTTCCGCAGCTGCACGGAGAGAGGCCGGATCTGGCGGAGGAGTTCTGTCCTCTCTGCTGTCGACTGCTGAGACAAGGTGGGGGTGGAGACCAGGGGAGTGCCGCAGCTGCTGGAGTAGTGCGAGGGCCACCAGAAATGGCCTGGACGACTGGATTTGACCCGTGGGCCTTGTCTTTGACACGTGAACTAAGGCCCAAACCTTTTTCTCTGGTTTTGGATAGAAAAGCCTGTTGGATTTTTATTGTAGTCAGAGCCCCATTTGGGGAGGTACACTCTCTATTTGTCCTGTTTACTGTTATTGAAAGTCAAAGAAAATCCCAAATTTTAGATTATCCCCAGAAGAGTAAAAGAGGGAAAATCTTCCCATGGAGATCCCATTTCTGGTGACAACCAGGGATTCCTGCACTTTTGAGGGATTTCCCCTCACTTCCTGTTTTGGATATGAAATCGTAATGACTGATGACTTCCTGTGTTCTCTGCCTGTGCTGCACTCTTAGGGCTCTTTCACACGGAGCGGATCCGTATTGATCCGCTCCGTTAGCCCGTTTGCTCAGCGGGGATTCCTCCGTTAATCCCCGCTGAGCCGTCGGCTGACAGGGCGGTCTCTGCACACCGCTCTCCCCTATGGGGAATCGGATGAATACGGACCGTGTGTCCGTATTCATCCGATCCGTTCCGCCAGGCGGAAGAAAAATAGGGTTTTCTTCCATCTGAAAAAGCGGAAGTTAGCTCATCCGCTAACCTCCGCAATCCCATAGGGAAGCATTTTACAAGTAAACGGACTTGTAAAAAATGGACCGTTCGTCTGCCCGCGTGAAAGGGCCCTTAGGCTACTTCCACACTGGGGCGGTGGGGGCGTCATCAGTTAAGCACAGCACAGCGATCACCAGATAACATTAAAGGGGGAAATGAAGGCACAAAAAATAAAACATTTTTAGCCACCACATCTGACTGGTAAGTTGCTGTATAAATTGCAGTTTTCTTTTTTCTTTTGGTGAGGTAAACCTGTACTGATGAAATATATAAATCGCCATTTTTTTTTGTGTCTTCCTAAGTATCTGGCTTCAATGATGTCTGAAGCACAGGCCTTAAAAAAAGCACATCATACTAAGTCAGTTACTCAAACCATTAAACCTTCTCCATCTCTTTCAGGTTAAAGTGATTGTAACTCCCCAAAAAAAATAAGAAAAAAATTGATCCTGTTCCCTTTTTTAATAAGCAGACGCTTTCCTGTTCCACGGTCCAGTGATGTAGCCACACGGCGCGTCGCACCTTGTTCCACTCCTCTATTCATACTCTGGGCACCTGGCCGTGACGGCTTTCTGATCCTGCTATACCCTCTTCCTGTAAACTGACCACAGTTAATCATCATGGCTGCTGAGCACTGACACCGTGGTCAGTTGACATGCATCTGTCATCCGCAGCCCTCTGTCTCTCCCCTTCACCTGTCAGCTAGTCTGTGCCACTATGCTCCCTGCCCCTTCCTTTACTACTACCATCATAACTGTATTTAAAAACAGCCCACCCCCCTCTGTTGTCTGCCACACAGCTGGAAGCCAGAGAGTGAGCACTGGAGGAGCAGAGAGCGGTGAATGACGGTCACTGCTCTCCCCTCTTAGGAGTGGTCATGTGATCAGGCTTAGAGCTGACGTGGGACTCCTTTTTTTAAGTCATGTACATTATACATTGTAATTACTCTGCATAGTTCTCTGACATTTTACACAATTTTATATCTGTGTTTATTAAACGTCCAACTTTTGTATTCTGTACACAGGAATACTCTGAAGATAGTAACTCTGAACCCAACGTTGATCTGGAAAACCAGTACTACAACTCCAAAGCATTGAAGGAAGATGACCCCAAGGCAGCTCTCAGCAGTTTCCAGAAGGTAAGAGATGTCGTCTTCTCTTCATTACTGAATATTAGAAAATTATTTTTTAAGAGACTAATAATTATTTTCCTGTCTAAGACTTCATTTACATGTGCTGCAAGGGGGGTAGTAAAACCAGGTGGTTGAGCTGTATTTTTACACACCTGGGCATGCAGCTGTTCAAAAGATAAGTTATTTTGTGCTTTGCATATGTGTAAAAAAATTACACACACACACACACACGTCCATATATATTTGGGGACAGGCACAATTTTGTTATTTTCATGTATTTGACAAAACATATTTAAGTTATAGTTATATAATGGATATGGGCTGAAAGTACACAATCTCGGGTTTCATTTATGGGTATGTACATTCAAATCGAAGTAAGGGTTTAGGATTTTTTTTTCAAGGGACCAAAAGTAATTGGACAATTGAATCAAAAGCTGTTTCATGGCCTCGTGTGGTCTCCTAAATACTGTAGTATTTTCATTTAGAATTTACTGCTGTGAACCTATAGTATGCGTTCAAAGGAGCTGTCCGTGCAAGTCAAACAGGCCATTGTAAGGCTTCAAAAACAAAACAATTCCATCAGAGAGATAGCAGCAGCATTGGGAGTGGCCAAATCAACAGTTTGGTACATTCTGAGGAAAGAAAAATGCACTGGTGAGCTCAGCAACATAAAAAAAAAAAAAAAGCCTGTATGTCCACAGAAGACAAGTGATGGCTGATCGCAGGATGCTTTCAATTGTAGAAAAACCCATTCACAACATCAAATTGAAGGACACTCTCCAGGAGGTGGGCACATCATTGTCGGTCTTCAATCAAGAAAAGACTTAACAAGAGCAAATACAGAGGGTTCACCACAAGGTGCAAACCATTCATAAGCCTGAAGAATAGAAAAGCCAGATTAGACTTTTCAAAAAACATCTGAAAAAGCCCAATCAGTCCTGGAAAAGCATTCTTTGGACCGATACAACCAAGGCCACGTACACACGATCAGACTGGTCCGATGAAACTGGTCCGACGGACCGTTTTCATTGGACCAGTCTGAAGTGGTCTGATGTGTGTACACACAATCGGACCAAAAATCCGATCAGACCAGAACGCAGTGACGTAGAACACACCGACGTGCTGAAAAAAGGAAGTTCAATGCTTCCAAGCATGCGTCGACTTGATTCTGAGCATGCGTGGGTTTTTGGTCCGATGCTTTGGCGTACTAACCATCGAATCTTTCCGATGGACAGATTTTTAAAGCAAGTTTTAAAACTTTAGTCCGACGGACAACTGTCCGATGGGCCGTACACACCATCGAATTGGTCCGATCGTGTGTACGCGGCCTAAGATGAATCTGTACCAGAATGACGGGAGAAAAAAGTGTGTAGAAGGCTTGGAACAGCTCATGATCCAAAGCACACAACTTCATCTGTGGTCACATGGTGGAGGCAGTGTGATGACATGGGCATGCATGGCTTCCAGTGGCACTGGGTCATTGGTGCTTATTGATGATGTGACAGAAGCAGCCGGATGAATTTTGCAGTGTTTAGAGGTATACTGTCAGCCCAAATTCAGCCACTTCACAGTACAGATGGACAATAATCAAAAAACACACTATAAAAGCAACCCAGGCGCTTTCGAAGAAAAAGAAGTGGAATATTCTGCAATAGCCGACTCAATCACCTGATCTCAACCAAATTGAGCATGCATTTCGCTTGCTGAAGGCAAAACTAAAGGCAGAAAGACCCACAAAGAAAACAACCTAAAGAGAGCTGCAGTTAGAGCCTGACATAGCATCAGAAAGGAGGAAACCCAGTCTTTGGTAATGTCCATGGGTTCCAGACTTCAGGCTGTCATTGCTAGTAAAGGATTCTCAACAAAATATTAAAAATAAACACTTTGATTATATTAATTTGTCCAATTACACTTGAGCCCCTGAAAATGAGGGGGACTGAAAATCAATGGTTGCAGTTCCTAAAATGTGTACCTGATATTTATGTTCAACCCCTTGAATTAAAGCTGAAATTCATTTTATTCTGGTGGCATACACAGATCCAAAGGATATATGTATATTATGGACCTAACCATACATGCATGCATACGGATTTTAAAGATAAAGCTCCATTCTTTGTCAGGTTTGCACTGTTAAATGATGGTGATCAGTAACTATGGTAGAACATCATGTCCACTGTTATTAACAGCCTATTTAATATATAATATATATGTTAGCGTTTTTGCGCGCTTTTGAGCGTTTTTTTAACGTCTGGCGTTTTTACAGCTCTAACGCTGGCGCTTAAGCACGCACTGGTCCTGTTTTTTTTTGGTTTTTTTGCAGCTTAAAAACGGCTCAGCCATCTACAGCTCAAAAACTTCATGGTGGGCATGAGGCCATAGACTAACATGGAGAGCCGTTTTTAAGCTGCAAAAAACGCTCAGAAAAGTGGCTGTAAAAATGTCCATGGAAATTAAGCCATAAATTGGTGTGAATAGGCTGTTATGTATAATGCAGTCTATTGGAGGGTAAAGCCTAGTACAATTGACTCAGAATTGAATCAGAAAATTGTACGTAAAATACTGCTTTCGAAGTGATCGCACGATAATCTGATAGTACACAGATTTCAAGAGCTGATCAGGACAGCTTGTGCGAAATTATCCAATGGGACAAGCAGAATATTTTTCGTACAATACTTGACTGTACGATTTTCGATTTTATTCGGTACAGTTTTCATCCGAAAATACAATACATCACATCACTTCCAAATTTTTATTCTGTCGTACAAGATGTTTTGTAACTTTAGTAACCTCTTAATTTTCAATCTGGAGACTGGCATTAAAAAAAAAAAAAAAAAAAAAACGGGTGATCGTTTATCTGGTATTCTGATCGTGTGTGTGCCAGGCTTAACCCATACGTCAACTTGGTAGTAGAAAGCCGGCCATAGATGGATCATAACTCAGCAGGTATAACCTGCTCGACAGAAGTGAATGATTTACTTTTTTTGAACAGGAATATTGGAAAATTTTCATTCAATCAGTGGCTACAGCTAATTGACAGCAGCTCTGATCAGTGGAGGAGTCCTCACTCTCGGAATACAATACCACAGCAGGAAAGGAATTTCCTCATCCTCCTCACTTGTGTGTATGGGGGAATCTATTCATTCCTCCATCTAATCAAAAAAACAAGCTATGGGAGTCTTAAGGGGTTGTAAAGGAAACATTTTTTTCCTTAAATAGCTTCCTTTACCTTAGTGCAGTCCTTCACTTACCTCATCCTTCCATTTTGCCTTTATTTGTCCTTATTTCTTCTGAGAAATCCTCACTTACGGTTCTTCTGACTACACAGCGTGATGCAAGGCTTTCTTCCTCTTGAGGGGGCGAACAAGAGTGTCAGGACACCCACTAACACACAGCTCCTTTCTCTATCTGCAAAATAGTGTGTCCTGACCCTCCTGCTCGCCCCCTCAAGAGGCTTTCTCCACACCAGGAAGCCTTGCATTACTGTGTGGAGTTGCACACAGAAGAACAGGAAGTGAGGATTTCGCAGAAGAAATAAGGACATTTAAAAGCAAAATGGAAGGATGAGGTAAGTAAAGGAGGACTGCACTGAGGTAAAGGAAGCTTTTTAGGGAAAAAGTTTTTTACCTTTACAACCCCTTTCAGTTCCCTTTTACACAGGCGTCTCCGCCTGATTGACTAAGCAGGTGGATGAGAGGTCTGTCTGCTTACTGTGCAGAATGGAGACAGACAAAGTCCTGCTATGGGGAGATGAGGTAAAACTGACCGACGGTTCGTTTTCACCCAATCACATCTGATTCGATTCCCCAGACAGATGGAAAATGGGACCACCATCTATCTGGATTTTGCGAACAGGATCGGATTGTGGCAGATGTCAGCAGACATGTCACTGATATCCGCCGCTCCATAGGATTGGATGGAGAGTCTGAGGTCCACCTGAAAAACTGACGGCCCGTGTGAAAGGGCCCTTAGACAATACAATGTCCTTTTTGTATGGTTTTCTCCATCATTTCATAGCTTGCTTAGAGTTGATGTTGCTTTAAACGTTGTCCTTCTTTTATCTCTATTTTTAGGTTTTAGAACTGGAAGGTGAAAAGGGAGAATGGGGATTCAAAGCATTGAAACAGATGATCAAAATAAATTTCAAACTGGTAATGAATTTTTCAGCACATCCATTGTATTAACTTTTTGATGGAAAAACCCCAGTTTTGTGACAGGTACATGTATACTTTTGTGGAGGAACTGTACACTTTTATTATGTGTGTGTTTTTTTTACAGGGTAATTATCCTGAAATGATGAACAGATATAAACAGTTGTTAACCTACATCCGCAGTGCTGTCACCCGGAATTACTCTGAGAAATCTATCAACTCGATTCTCGATTACATCTCCACATCGAAGCAGGTCTGGATACCAGTGAGAGAATTTTGCAGTAACAGTCTTTGGCTAAAAGGATTCTCATAGTTGGATTTTTAGATTAAAGCTGGACTCCAGGCAAACGGCTAAATACACGGTTTAAGTAAATTTATGAAAGCACTTTGCCAAATGGTTTGTAATTTTGTCTCTCCAATCCCAAGATTTAAAGCAGTAGAAAACTGCCATGCTTTTTTATAAAAAAAATAATTCTTTGCAAGGTAAAGTTCTAATGTGCTTGTGTGCATCACATACTAGCACATTTATACAAAACTTGCTTTAAAACAAAGCCCTCCGGCGACGCGTTGTCACCGATGACAGAGCTTGCATCTTCACTCGGTCTTCCTTCTGGGTTTGCATCCTTCAACTGTCTGGCCACGCTGTGTACCTATAGGTAAACCCATTATAGGCTTACCTATAGGGTAAATATCAACCGTGGGAGTTTACTACCACTTTAAATGGCTCTGCCAGATTGTACAGCCAAGTTGGTGAGCTGACTTTTCTCTATTGCTATTAAGCATTACTGCTAGGTCCCTTTCTTGTTCCTAGCCTGTAATTGGACAGTGAATGAGCAGTAACAGACCATAAAAGGTAATCTCTCGGCTCTCTTCTCCTGTCACAATATTCCTCGTCAGCGCATGTTGATGCTGCACACTAGATTGGCGTTATGTGTTGCTCCTTTCTCTCCTGATCTGACTGTATGAGAGCCTGAGATCAAGTCAAATTCAAGTACTTAAATAGTTACCTAGTTAAAGCATTTTTTACCTAAAAATTTAAAAATTGATCCGGTCCCTTTTTTAAAGCATGTTTTACAGCACAGGGCATGGTAATTTGGCCCGCTGTATCACCTGAAAATACCTGGCTGATCCTGCCTGGCTATGCCCTCCCCCCTGTTAACTGACCACAGTTTCACGGTGGTCAGTTTAAGTGCCTCCATTTCCCTGCAGCCCTTCTGTCCTCTGTGCTTTTCTCCATCCTTCCCGCTAGTGCCAGTGCCAGCCCCCCTCCTGCTGCTTGAATAACACCCTACATCTTTATACTATCCGTGCTGTCTCCTAATCTTGTGTCCCCCTGTGTGTGATTTATAAAAACAATGCTGGCTATACACAATTTCAGTGCGCCACTCACGTGACCGGCCGACTCTCTCTTCCTCCCCTTCTGACTGGTGTCAGCGGTAAAACCTTGGCTCCGCCCGCTCCAGCTTTCAGACGGGGGGGGGGGGGAGAGTCAGCCGGTCATGTGAGCAGTGTTCTGAAATTGGGTATATACTGCATTTTTGTTATAAATCACTCTCAGGGGGACACAGGATTAGGAGACAGCGCTGATGGTATAAAGATGTTCGAGCGGCTTAACCACCACTTCACCTCCGGAATGTTTTTTACCCCCTTCATGACCAGACCATTTTTTGCTTTTTAGCACTGTGCTATTTTAACTTGTAATTGTGCGGTCATGCAACGCTGTACCCAAGCAAAATGATTATCATTTTTTCACACAATCTGAGCTTTATTTTAGTGCGATTTGATTACCATTGTTTCTTTTTTTGTTTTGTGATATAAACAAAAAAAAAGACTGACATTTTTAAAACGCAAAGACATTTCCTACGTGTTGTTTATTAAAAAAATGCAATAAACTCAAACTCAAATTTTTGTCCGGAATTTAGTTCAAAATGGATTCTGCTACATGTCTTTTAGTAAAAAATATCCCAATAAGCATATATTAATTGGTATGCGTTTAAAAAAAAATTATATAGCATCTACAAACTATAGTGTGTGTGTGTGTGTGTGTGTATATATACTGGAATTTATGCAACTTTTACTTTCTGGCTACCCATCACATTTCTTGAGGTGATAAAATGCCAGGGCATAAATTGCCTCTTTTTTGGAAAGTAGAGACACAAAGGAAGTTGCTGAGACATATTGACCCCATGGAAGATTTTATCTTTTTGTCAAAAGTTTTTAAAAATGGCACCTAAATAATATATTGCTCACACATGCCATCGGTATATGTGGAATAGCACCCTAAAATACATTTGGCTTCTTCTCCCGAGTAGGGGATACCACTTGTGTGAGACTTTTTGGGAGTCTAGCCACGTATGGGTGCTGAAAACTAATCGCCACCTTCAGAATTTCAAAGGGCGTAAATTGCTCTTTACTTCCTCACTACCTTTCATGGTTTCGGAGGCCCTCCAATTTTATTTAAAAAAAATTCTTTATAAACTGCAAACTTTCCAGGCTAGGTTCTTTCAAAATGCAATAGCCAATTTTGCTATCTAACCTCTTTCATACCCTCCATAATACTTCATTAGTGTGTGGTAACGAAGGAAGCAGTTCTTGAGGCAGATACCAGATTGGCCAGGATGGGAGGGACAGAAAAAGTGGGGTTCTCTTCTTCCGTGTCTGCTACAGACGCATCATTTTTCCGGTCAGAATACCAGGAAGGACATGCAGAAAATGCCTCTCGTGCAGCCGGTCGTGTTTGATCTTTTCCTAAAAATGTAGGAAGTATTTACTCCTTCCTGACGCTTTTCAAGGTACAAAAGCATTAAACAGAGCACTTTAAATAAATATAGACACTTTTATGTACCAGTGTCTGGCTTTACAGAAAACTAAGTAGGGTGCCATCATCTGGTCGTTTAAGTCCACCACTCCTACGTGTGGGTTCTCAACACCAGACACCGTCGTGATGTGGACTGTGGTATCTATGTGAATTGAAGACTGGACGAAAACATCCCGCTTGTCCTTTATCTTCACTGCAAGCAAATAATTATTTCTAAAGCATGCTTTCTCTCTTTTTCTAAGTCGGGTATTTACAAGCCATTGGGGGAACTCCTGGCGATTTAGGTCATGTGCAACGTGAGCCAATTCCAAGATCAGAAGGGTATCTAAAGTGGCCCGCTTGTATAAAAGTTCTCAATGTACAAGAGGTACCCTTTATGGAACAAGAGACACCAAGTCCCAAACTATTTTTCTAATGCTTCCTGTGTAGTCTGGGCATCTAGGGGCTCCACGTGACTATCTTCCCACGCACATTCAAAAATTACATGTATAGCCTGTTGTCCTTTCACAGAGCTTATACATTTTGACCCCAGATCTAGTACGTTTGCTGGGGAGAAACTGTTTAAAGGCGGCCAGAAAAATAGAGGGACTCATCTTTCCAGATGCTTTGTTGGGGCGCATACCTGTCTGCTAATTTCTGGTTAAAGTGATTTACGAGGGGCCGAATTTTGTGGAGGTGATCGTATTCAGGGTCACCCTAAGGACGACAGTGTATTGTCGTTAAAAATGCATAGATCACATTATATTCTCATATATACCCCTGGCCATGGCAGCAGAGAACACCGCGCATATGATGAATTGGGTCTGTGAATCAATATGACCGCAACTTATTATTTTTAGTTGGGCCCAAAAAAGTCTTCAATTCGTAAACCGAGATACGTTTCCATGCAAATTGTCTGGCAAGGAACGAATTTGGGTTGGTGGCGATAAATTGCTTGGCATATAAATTGCTTTCATCCACAATCGATTTGATACAGATCTTCCGCAATAAAAACAGCTCAAAAAAATGAAAGGGAAGTCAAAGTGCTGTTTTCTATTGTGCAGTGAATGGGGGAAGTATGGGTTCTGCTGTTATGAGTTGTCAGGGAATGCCTGAATGATTATTGGTTAATTTTAGCCAATACAGAAACCTTTGCAATAACACAACTGGTCAATGTGAATATGGATTGGGCTACTGACAATACGTTGATACTTATTCAATATCTCATATATTGATTAGTAGGTGGACACAGGCACTACAATTCTGCATAAAAATTCCTAAATTGTCTGTCTATATAACAATGGAATGTATAGAGTAATTCAATATCCAATCTCTCCCCATTGACAAAACAACCACTGAAAATGCACACACTAACATTCGTTATCAGTGGCTATTTTGTCATCGGGGAGAGATGAGCTATTGAATTTTCAATATCTAAACTCTCCCCGATGACAAAATAACCACTGAGAACGAATTATCAGACAATGTTTTGCGGAGTTCTACGATAAACTACACAAAATGGTATGCCACTAGGCCTAAAATTGTTATAATATAAATTTATATATATATATATATATATATATATATATATATATATATATATATATATATATATATATATATATATATATATATATATATATATATATATATATATATATATCTCTTGAATGGTTATGTTCTCATGGGGGGGTTATTTACCCAGAAGGTGTTATCTTATTCCTGATTGGTGAATGTGCTTAAAGCGGGGGTTCACCCAATAAAAAGTGTTTTAACATTACATTCAGGCGAACTGTTATGACAATGGGCTGTTTATTTTTTTTTAAATCCTTGCCGTACATACCATTTTAGATGTATATTCTTCGGTACTGGGCATTACTAGTTGATTGACAGGCTTCCAACGGGCGCATACAGCGCGTCACGAGTTGCCAAAAGAAGCCGAATGATGGTGCGCAGGCGCCGTATAGAGCCGACTCGCAGTCCGGCTTTTTTCGGCAACTCGTGACGCGCTGTATGCGCCCGTCGGGAAGCCTGTCAATCAACTAGTAACGCCCAGTACCGAAGATTATAACCAGAAGCCGCGGTGAACATATACATCTAAAACGGTATGTACGGTAAAGGTTTTTTAAAAAAAAAAAAAAAAAAAGCCGATTGTCATTATAACAACTCGCCTGAATGTAATGTTAAAAAATGTTTTTGGGTGAACCCCCGCTTTAATCATCAATCTGTATTTGCTTATGCATTACCTCATTTGGCCACTGGTTGTCACTTTCAGATGATAAGGTATGACTATTCTAAATGAAACTTAAAAATGTATCTGTTATAGGATCGATTCCTTTCCCACTATAACAAGTGTGAACATGTAATATTATCTAAAGTCTATAGAATGTTTAGATCTGGAAACTGTCAATATATATGAGCATTACCTTTTCTGTTGTAGTGATATTTTAAATGTAACACCTTCACTATAAAGAGGTATAAAACAATCAATATTAGTTATACACATGGAAGAAAGAAAATGACTTTTAATAATTCGCATACTTAACTACTTATATAATGCATACAATATTTCTAAATATAATAATTTAACATCCTAAGTATATAATGGGATTATCAATAAACAAGCATACAATAATATAGTGACTGAACACATATTGGATAATATTTTAGATCATCGTGTCTTTTCATATACTATTATGTGTATGGAAACAGTGAGGTACATTTTTGAGGTTCCTTTTGGTATAATTTCATCAACACAAAATAAACTGCAATGTTGTCAATAGTTCAATTTTAGCATATGATGAACTGTAGAGGTTTCACACATATATAAACATACTAGTTTTCATATTTGAGTTCTGTGTGTCAATATACATTGTAAAGTGTCCACATATATTTAGAGCTAGCAGTTGTATTAATATCCTTGATGTCTTGACTTTTTTTATTTATTTTTTATTCTTTTCTCATCACATTGGAGGATAGATAAAACTTTTTTTTTTTTTTTTTTCTGCTGTCCTTTATTTGGTGAAATTATAGATACTGGCGTTGTCTGAACTGTCCAAGAATATTGACTTTTCTTCACCTGGGCAAATAGGCATCTGTGTGAGTTCTTAAGTCTCGTAAACATAGATCAGGTGTTTTATTTCCTTTCTGTATTGACGCTCTGTGTATCTTGCCTTTCGGATGTTGGCCTGTATTTACTAGGTCCAAGGATTATCAAACAGGTCCTATATGGAGACAATAATGCCTGGTACACACTACAAGTTTTATATTTTAGTTTTTCTGGTTGAATAAAAAAAAAAACTGACGGCTCCGGTTCGAGCCGCTGCACTAACGCTCCAAAGTTAGTACAGCGATCTCCCCCCTGAACTGTTGTGTTCTCACTGGACGTCGGTAAATTTTCATCCTATCCAACAATTAGAACAGTCAGGATTAAATCCAGAAGTCCTAAGTCATATTTTTAGTTAATCCGATGCCTGAATCTGTGAGCTGCCAATCAGGATTTATAAGAACATTAGGAAGGGCACTATGGGCTCTACAGGCCTGTGTTCAAGTTCTTGGTGGCTGTAGGACGCTACATGTACTAGCCAACACACCAGCTTAGACTGCACTAATTGGGCTCGCCAAGTGATACTGCAGTGCTGGTGTGTAAAGGACCAGGATGTACTATGCCGCTAGTGCTCGGCAGTTTAGTGTGACACTAGTACTAGCACTCGGCTGCATACGAGAATCATCATATGATTGTAACACCTCAGCAACCTGGGCACAGGGTCGGGTACGCTTGACCTTAGCAGGGACCTCTACTCCAGCATTAGAGCTATTTGTCAGGGTGCCACTGCTCTCTACAGGTTCATATTCTGAGCCTGATTTTATCAGTGAGTATCCCTCCCCCTCACTCTCATCTGACGTGCTCAGAATCCTGTAGGCCTTTTCACTAGTGTGCCTTTCAGTGGACATTTTGGCCACTAAATTAACAGGTACCTAGTGTGACTAACAGTAAAAAAAAGCACCTGGCTGTCAGGAACTGCTACAAAAATATTTACCCGATAGCACTAGCAGAGATCAGGCCTGAACTTGCTAATGCTGCGGTTTTATATGTATCGGAAGTGACAGTGATCCACTGATGCTGCACTTGTAGAGGGGCTAAACGCAAGTGCTGACAGGTGTCGATGCTGATCCTGCGAACGCTTCGTTTTTGGGGACACTAGTATAGTTCTGATCTGATCAAAGATATTGATCGGTTTGGACACTATACTAGTAATGGAGGTTTATAGTGTCTCTAATAGTGTTACCGGCAATAAAAGGGTATAAATGCGGTGGTGAACATGTGGCGGGCAAACTGATGCTAACTCTCTGTCTCTCTATCTGGCATCAGCCGTGACACTAATACAGTAATCGGTAAAAAAAAAACT
Organism: Rana kukunoris; assembly: GCA_029574335.1. NCBI lineage: Eukaryota > Metazoa > Chordata > Amphibia > Anura > Ranidae > Rana > Rana kukunoris. The sequence goes on from CM056051.1 coordinate 57,773,464, forward strand.
GTACTAATGACACTCTGACAGGCCAGTGAAAGGGTTAACTGTGGGGGGGAATCAGGGGGTTAAATGTGCCTATATTTAGGATTGTGTCAGCGTAGTGTTTTTACACACATTATAAACAATTCTCACTGGAACCGGAAAGGGCTCTACAAAAGATGACAGAATTTCCTGTGCCTGTGTTATGTAAACACGGGCATATGCTGTACTGTGATTCACCAGAATCGATGATCAGGTCCAGCCCACCTGGTAACTGATCGGTGCTGGATTGAATCACAGCTCTGCCATCGATGTGCGCACGCGTGCCCCCCCGCCCAGAAAACACGGAGTGCAGATCACATGTATTTATACACATGATCTGGCACAGACCTGTAGCGGTAAAACTGCTATAGGGTGGTCTTGTGGTGGTTAATCTGGTTGAAAAAAGTCCATCCAGTTCAACCAACAGAGAATAAAAAACACACACAAATAGAAAACCTCTTAATTGGATACACCGTCCAATACCTACAGTTGATCCAGAGGAAGGCAAATTAGAGTTTCAAGTATTTAGAGCTGATGTCCAGGTTTCCTTTCACTTTAAATAGGGCCAGAACAAATTATTTCCTTCACTAACATGTGCACCCACTGTGTTCGCTTTATAAATTGTATTTAGCCTCTGCTACTTACAGTGTAAAGCACTGTGTTCCAGGTGTGAAAAGTGACCTCCCTATCGCACACCTGGGACAAAATGGTGTCAGACAGAGTAGTAATCAGACATTCATAGGCAGCTTTGTATTCTATCAATAATTACAAAGCTTCCTCTGAATGGCCAAGTCAGAGATTGTGATGCCATCAGCCCACCTTGCCTAATTTTTGACCATTACCCAACAGCTGGCCCAGCTTAAATAGGCTAATGGGTGAAGAGTGTGATCACATGCAATTTCATATTGCCCTTTACAACAAATCACTTTAGCTTTTTATTTTTAACCCTAGACTACAGAAATGACAGCTGGAAGATTATTTGTTTCTTTAGGCAGCAAGGCTTTTTTTTTTATTAAATTTTTTTGCAAAGCTCGCAGACAGCAACATTTTATCCATATGTACAAGCAAGGGCTCACCTATTATATATAGGTAAACCCCCTAAACATTTATAGTGCTGTGAAAAAGTGATCGCCGCCTCGCTGTTTTGTTGGTATTTTGTTTTTTTACATATTTGTCATACTTGCAGTAAATGATTCAGATTGTCAAACAAATTTTAATATTACGTAAAGATAACCTGAGTAAATACGGTATGCAGTTTTTAAATGACAATTTAATTTATTAAAGTGTACAAAGCTGTCCAATCCTGCCTGGCCCTGTGTGAAAAAGTAATTGCCCCCTAAACCTGGTATCTGGTTGTGTCACCTTTTTGGTAGCAACAACTGCAATCAAGCTTTAAATGACTACACTAACTCAAGGCACCCACATCCCAAATTGTAACGAACTGGAAAGGGGGGGTTTTAATGGTGCCACAGGCATAGATAAAATATTTTATTGAAAAATGTATCTTTTTATTAATATCAAAATATTAAAAAGAGTGAACAAGGTTAACACTCAAGAATATCAAGAAGAGCCTGTTGAGAGCAGGGGGGCTCTGTCTAGTTCTTTTCGGTGGGTTGCCTGATTGGGCTGTTCATCTTTTTGCGAGTCTGAATGTACTCTGAGCCACACGGTCTTCTCCAGTTCTGAAAGTAGAACACTTCAAACTTTTTTTCCTTACTACATACTTGTGATATGATGCTACACTTTCCTTTTTGGGGATCTTTACAGTTATTGATTTAACCACTTCCTTACTGGGGGCATATACCCCTTCCTGACCAGGTGAAATTTCAGCTTGTGGCACTGCATCACTTTAACTGACAATTGCGCGGTCGTGCGACGTGGCTCCCAAACAAAATTGGCGTTCTTTTTTTCCCCACAAATAGAGCTTTCTTTTGGTGGTATTTGATCGCCTATGCGTTTTTTTTATTGTTTGCGCTATAAACAAAAATAGAGCGACAATTTAAAAAAAAAAACATTTTTTACTTGTTGCTATAATTAATAGCCCAATTAAAAAAAAAAAAATGTTTTTTCTCAGTCTAGGCGATACGTATTTTTCTACATATTTTTGGTAAAAAAAAAAAAAACGCAATAAGCGTCTGGTTTGCGCAATAGTTATTGCGCTTACAAAATAGGGGACAGAATTATTATTTTTTATTTTTTTACTACTAATGGCGGCGGTCAGCATTTTTTTCGTGACTGACATTATGGCGAAGACATCGGACACTTTTGACATCTCAATTTTCCCTTGCTCAGCCTGCAATTCCCATTGCTAGATTTTGATTTCTCCCCTAACTAAACTACTCATCATACATGTGATGGCCAATATATGCCTTGCATCTCCTGAAGAACTATAGTGAAACATGTTGCGCCCAACAAGCATTTATACCGCTACGCTAGCGTTACACGTACATTATTGTTCCATATTATGTTGTGATAATTTTATATGTATTCCTATACTCTTAAGCGATGATCTTGTTCACTCTTTTTAATATTTTGATATTATTGAAAAATATATCCTTTGTCTATACCTGTGCCACCATTAAAATTCCCCTTTCTAGTTCTTTATAAACTGCAATCAAGTCTTTGCAATAACTGGCAATGATACTTGCATTGTTGTGGAGGAATTTTAGCCCACTCTTTGCAGAATTGTTTTTATTCGGCCACATTGGAGGGTTTTAGAGCACGAACGGCCTGTTTTAAGGTCATGCCACAGCATCTCAATCAAAAGTCCAGACTGACTAGGCCACTCCAAAACCTTAAAGTGGAGGTTCCCCTAAAAAGAAACTTTTAACATTGCATTCCCGAGGTTAATGACAAGTAGACTCGGCGGGTTTTTAAAAAAAATGTCCGTACATACCGTTTCTCATATCCCTTCTCACCGCCGCTTCCGGGTCTGATGGTCGGGGATGGGCGTGCCTAACTGATTGACAGGCATCCGACCGACGCATACAGCGCGTCACGAGATGCCGAAAGAAGCCGAACATCGGTGCGGCTCTATATGGCACCTGCGCACCGACGTTCGGCTTCTTTCGGAATCTCGTGACGCGCTGTATGGGTCGGTCGGATGCCTGTCAATCAGTTAGGCACGCCCATCCCCGATCATCAGACCCGGAAGCGGCGGTGAGAAGGGATATGAGAAACAGTATGTACGGACATATATTTTTTTTAAAACCCGCCGATTCTACTTGTCATTAACCTCTGGAATGCAATGTTAAAAGTTTCATTTTAGGGGAACCTCCACTTTAATTATGTTTTTTTAGCGATTTCAGAGGTGCACCTGCTGGTGAGTTTTAGATCATTGTTCTGTTGCATAACCCAAGTACAGTTGAGCTTGAGGTCACAAACTGGCCATTCATTCTGCTTCAGAGTGCAGAATTCATTAATCCAATCAATTATGGCATGTCGCCCCAGACCATCACACTACCATCACCATGTCTGACTGTTGGTATGATGATCTTTTTATGACATGTTGTGTTTGGTTTTACCTGCCAAAAAAATTCAACTTTTTGTCTCATCAGTCCACAGAATATTTGCCCAAAATTATTTGGGATAATCAAGATTTTTTTTTGGGGGGCGGATCTGAGATGAGCTCAGTGGCTTTAGTCTTGGAACTCTCCCATGGATGCCATTTTTGCCCAGTCTTTTTCTAATTGTTGAATCGTGAACACTGACCTTGAGACAAGTGAAGTGAAGTGTTCTTTAGATGTTCAGGGTTTTTTATTTATGACCTCTTGGCTGAGTCGAATTTGTGCTCTTCGAAAATTTTTGGTAGGCCCACCACTCCACTTTATCACCGTTTCAAGTTCTCTCGGGTTGTGAATAATGGCTCTCACCATGGTTCTCTGGAGTCCCAAAGCCTTAGTAACCCTTTCCAGACATGTCAATTGCTTTTCGTTGATGTGCTTTTTTTTAGATCTTTTAGTGTATGTACTTCACTTTGTCAGACGACTTCTATTTAAGGGATTTCTTGATTCAACAAGTTTGGCAGTAATCAGACCTCGGTGTGGCAAGTGAAATTTAACTCTGCTTTTCGAACAAAGTGTGGTTAACCACAGTTCATTTATGATTTAGCAAAGGGAGAGGAGGGGGGGGGGGCGTCCATTAATTTTTTACCTTTTCACATAGGGCCAGGCAGGTTTGGACAGCTTTTCTCCATTTTTAATAAATTAAATCATTTAAAAACTGCATTTTCTTGATCGTACATCACGGGACACAGAGCGCATAGTCATTACATATGGGTTATATGGGTACCTTCAGGTGTGGACACTGGTGTAATCAACTTCACAGGAAGTTCCTCCCTATATAACCCCCTCCCACTGAGAGTGCTTTAGTTTTTTCGCCAGTGTCTTAGGTGTTGGTCACGTCTAGCTGTCCCTCGGAGGTCTCGGGACCCAGGATAGCTAGCCGGATCCGTCCGAAGTGCTTCAGAGCCAAGATGTACGGTACCCGGGCCCTGCTGGAGTGGGGTTTTGCCTATAATGCCTCTCCCTGGAGGGCTGGATTCTGGGCTCCAGTGCCTTAGTCTCTTCCAAGAACTAAACGCTACTGATGCCAGGATGCTATATAGGTCCAGGGGTGTGGGTTCCTTAACACAGGACCCCGGTCCCTGAAGGTCCAAGACAATACCCACGGAGATGGGGGAAGGTTGGGCCTCTTGCATTTTGCAATACCCTGCGGCGTGGAGCAGGTAAGAGGGAACCTGCGGGACTTGGTTCGACAGTAGGTATCCCCCCTGGGGGTTCTGGGTTGGCTAACAGTATGCTGGTGCATCAGCCACTATCTCCACTATGTCTGTATGGGCAGGATGGGATACTAATGTTTTACCCAGATAACATGTAGATATATGTATACTTGTGTAAGATATATATTTGCTACTCACCCCAGGTCTGCCTGTTAACACTGATACTGCAACCCCACATGTTTTAAAGAGGAAATTGCTGGTAAAAACTCCTGTTTCTTAGGAAGCCCAAGGGGACAGCTTCCTCGCTGTGTGTGCACTACAATAAGATTAGTGCTTACCTGGTGTCTGTTGGTGCTGCATAACGCTGGTCCATGTTGTTCCTCTGCTCTGCTTCCTCCATGTGGTTTCAGCGTGGGGGTGTGCGCGCGCGATCGTGCGCGCGATTGTGCGCGCGCGCATGCGCGCGCGTGCACGCCGCCTTTTATAGCGTCGGCGTGCGTCGGGGGGGCGGGCCAGCAGCGTCAGGGTCTGTATAAAGGGAAAACTTCTCTCTGGCTGGTCTTTCCCTCCTGGAGGCAGAGGAAGAAGGGATACAGAGCGTGCAGCTGGGTCTTTTGGCCACACAGGGACACCTAGTGGCGGTTTTGTGGATCTTCAGGTCTAGGACTTAGGTCCACTATTGACCAGAAAAAAAAAAAAAAAAAAAGTTTTTTTGCTTAAAGGGACTCAGCCTTAGATCCAGCAGTATCTGAGTCTACCTTGGACTCCGGCTAACGGGCATTGGTGTGTCAATACTCACAGGTTTCCTCAGTATTGCCACCTCCCAGGCGGGTAAAAAAAAAAAAAAGAGAAAAAGAGAGAAATTAGTTCTTTTTCATTTTCCTCATACCTGCCCTCATATTGGTTACTCCTAGCTGCAACAGTCAGGTGTTGGCTATAGGGGTGACCCAAGGTTGTACAATGGCTCCAAAGGGATCTGGACCAGCCAAGGCTGCTAAAGGTGCCAAAAAGCAAAAGGGGTCTCCATCGGGGTCAGAGGATTTGGGCCAGGCTTCTACGGCCCCACCCTCGCCAGTCAGGACACCGAGTGGCATAGTACAAGAGCCATTGGGGGTGCTGGGGGCAGAGGCGGCCCCCGATCCACCCATTCCCGTTTACGTGACGGAAGAAATGCTAGCAGCCACTATGAGTGGGCTAGAGAAAAGGTTAACTGCGTTGCTTTCCCGTCCTTGCCCAAGTAGCAAGCGGGCTAGATCCCCCTCACCCAGTGTGGGGTTTTCAGATGCGGAGGTCTCCTCTTCAGAGGAACGGGACCCACAAGGGGATCAGGCAGACCCAAGTCCCGACGGTTCAGACAGGGAAAATTCCACTATAGATGAATATTTTTCGGCCTCTCAAGCGGAGGGCCTGTGGATCCAGTCTTTGACAGATATGGTTCGCACTGCCTTTAAACTTCCAGTGCCAGAACTAGTAGCCCCGGAGGTATCCTCATTGGGTTCTTTAAAGGCTCCATTAACTTGTGCATCTTTTCCAATGCACCCCCTTCTGCGGAACGTGATTTACCAGGATTGGGCTCGACCTGATAGAATCTTTGTCCCTCCTAAAAGATTCTCTATTCTCTACCCTATGGAAGAGGAATATGTGAAGAAATGGGCTCTCCCTACAGTGGACGCAGCCATTTCCTGCGTGAATAAATCCCTGACTTGTTCGGTTGAAAATGTCCATATGTTCAAGGATCCGGTCGACAAGAAATTCGAGACCCTACTGAAAGCAGCTTTCACCTCAGTAGGTGCCATGGTTCAGCCAGCAGTAGCAGCCATTGGTGTTTGTCAGGCCTTGAAGGATCAGGCAAAACATATATTAAAGGACATGCCGGCTCAGCATACTCATGAATTAGCAGAATTCCCTAGGGCTCTCTGCTTTGCAATAGATGCTATTAAGGACTCCATCCAACAGGCATCTCGTTCATCTCTACTGATGGTTCACATGCGTCGTCTTTTGTGGCTAAAGAACTGGTCAGCAGAGGCACCCTGCAAAAAGCTTTTAGCAGGGTTTCCCTTTCATGGGGGAAGACTATTCGGGGAAGACCTAGATAAATATATCCACACCATATCAAGTGGAAAAAGTACTTCCTTACCGGTCAAGAAAAGACCGCGTGGGCCCACGTTTAAACGACAGGCCATTGTAGGCTCGGCCCCTTCGACTTCTCGTCAGTATCGACGGCCTCCCGGGCGTTCAGCAGTTAATAGCCGCCCACAGGGACAAGCCGCGGCAAACAAGAGGCCCTGGTCTCGCAAGCCGGCTAAACCAGTCATCAAGTCAGATTCATGAAGGGGCGCCCCCACTCTCTTGGGTGGGGGGGAGGCTTCAGTTTTTCTCCGAAGTCTGGAAGGCCAGAATTCCCGACGCTTGGGTTCGGTCCGTAGTAGCCTCAGGCTACAAACTAGAGTTTCGAGAAATCCCCCCTCCTCATTTTCAGGGGTCAAGTCTTCCAAGCGACCCGTTAAAGAGGGCCTCTCTCGTAAAGGCGTTGGATCGCCTCTTGCTCCAAGGAGTAATTGTAGAAGTACCAACCCAAGAAAGGGGTCTGGGGTTCTACTCCAACCTTTTTGTTATACCAAAACCCAATGGCGACGTCAGGCCTATATTAGACCTCAAACGCCTAAATCGCTTTCTAAGGATTCAGACCTTTCGTATGGACTCCATACGTTCAGTGACAGCCAGCCTGCATCAGGGCGACTTCCTAGCATCTATAGACATAAAGGATGCATATCTGCATGTGCCGATTTACCCAGCACATCACAAGTTTCTTCGTTTTACGATAAATCAAAGTCATTACCAGTTCGTAGCCCTCCCTTTCGGGTTGGCAACAGCTCCACGGGTATTCACAAAGGTGTTAGCCCCGGTGCTAGCCGTCCTAAGGACAGAAGGCATCTTGGTCCTAGCATACCTGGACGATCTCCTGGTTATCGACAGTTCAGCTTCCAACCTCAATCATGCAGTAGTCCGCACAGTGCGGCATCTAGAAGAGTTCGGGTGGATTGTGAACCAAGAAAAATCAAGGTTACAACCCACAAGACAGTTGGAATATCTAGGCTTTCGGTTAGATACAGAATGCCAGAGGGTATTTTTACCTCAAAAGAAGATCAGGTCGTTGATTCAAACGATTCAAATAGTCTTAGGCAAAAAGAAGCCGACTATTCGCCTATGCATGCGACTGCTGGGAAAGATGGTGGCCGCCTTCGAAGCAGCGCCCTATGCCCAGATCCATACCAGAATTCTGCAAGCAGCTATTCTCTCTGCTTGGAACAAGTCCATACAGGCATTAGACCGTCCATTAGTTCTTTCTCCAGGATTCAGGCACAGCCTGTACTGGTGGCTGATCCCTCAAAAATTATCAAAAGGGAAAACCTTTTGCCCCATCTCGTGGAAAATAGTAACCACAGATGCCAGCCTAACAGGTTGGGGGGCAATCTTAGGAAAACGGACCCAGCAGGGACAGTGGTCAGAGGCAGAAAGTCTGCTTCCCATCAATGTCCTAGAGATCAGAGCTGCTCGGTTGGCCCTGGTCGCCTGGACTCTTCCCCTGCAGGGTCTGCCAGTAAGGATACAGTCCGACAATGCCACGGCGGTGGCATACATAAACCACCAGGGGGGCACAAGGAGCCTAGCGGCTCAAAGGGAAGTAAACCTGATTTTTTCATGGGCCGAAGCCCATGTACCCTGCATCTCAGCAGTGTTCATCCCAGGGATAGACAATTCTCAAGCAGATTTTTTGAGTCGTCAACAGTTACTCCCGGGAGAGTGGTCTCTTCACCCCCAGGTATTCCAAGAGATTTGCCAAAGATTCGGAGTTCCCGATGTGGACATCATGGCAACAAGATTCAACAAGAAATTGGACAAATTCGTATCCCGAGCCAGGGACCCCTCGGCCTACGGGACCGATGCGTTGGTTTGCCCCTGGCACCAGTTTTCTCTCCTGTATGCGTTCCCTCCACTACAGATGATTCCCCGCCTTCTACGAAGGATCAGGGTGGAGCGCAGGCCGGTGATCCTGGTGGCCCCAGCCTGGCCCAGAAGGGCTTGGTACGCACTCATCGTGAGGATGTCAGTAAGGGCACCGTGGCCACTCCCCCTGCGCCCAGATCTGCTGTCTCAGGGCCCGATCTACCACCATGCTTCACAGCAGCTAAATTTGATGGCTTGGCGGCTGAATCTCTAATTCTTAAGGGCAGAGGCCTCTCTGCCCAAGTCATATCTACGTTAATTCAAGCTAGAAAGCCAGTCTCTAGAAATATCTATTACAGAGTCTGGAGAACCTATGTGGAGTGGTGCGAGTCTCAAGGAGGGCATCCTCGCAAGTTTTTTATTGACAGGATCTTGCGATTCCTCCAGGTTGGCGTTGACAAGGGGTTGGCTCTTAGTACTCTAAAGGGGCAGGTGTCTGCCTTATCGATATGGTTTCAAAGGCCTTTGGCCACACATTCGCTTGTGAAAACCTTTTTGCAGGGGGTCTTGCATGTAAATCCCCCTATTAGAGCTCCCCTCTGCCCCTGGAATTTAAATCTGGTCTTGTCAGCTTTACAAAAGCAGCCGTTTGAACCTCTGACAGAAATCCCTCTTGTGCTGCTAACCCGAAAGTTGGTTTTCTTGGTGGCTATGGCTTCGGCCAGAAGGGTCTCCGAGCTGGCAGCCTTGTCTTGCAGGGAACCGTACCTGATTCTGCATAAGGACAGAGTGGTTCTGCGGCCTCAGCCTTCTTTCCTTCCTAAGGTCATATCCAGTTTTCACTTGAATCAGGACCTAGTCCTACCATCCTTCTTTCCTACTCCCCAGTCCAGAGAGGAAAGATTGCTTCATACTTTGGATGTGGTCCGAGCCATGAGGGTTTATCTCAAGGCTACAGAAAAGATTCGGAAAACAGATGTGCTTTTCGTTCTTCCGGATGGCCCCAAGAAGGGTCAGCCGGCTGCCAAGTCTTCCTTGGCTAGGTGGATTAAGCAGCTGATTTTTCAGGCCTATGGTCTGAAGCGCGTTCCACCGCCCTTATCAGTTAAGGCCCATTCTACGAGGGCCATGAGTGCCTCTTGGGCGGCACACCATCAGATCTCTATGGCACAGGTTTGCAAAGCGGCAACCTGGTCTTCCGTACATACGTTTACTAAATTTTATAAGTTGGACGTCACAAAGGCTGCGGACGCAGCATTTGGGCAGGCGGTCCTACGGGCAGCAGTATAGAATCCTCTGGCCCGGTTCACGCCCCCTTTTTTTCTGTTGGTGGAGCTATTTTACCTCCTGATATATTTTCTGTTTGGCTATTTTTGGCCTTACGGTCTCCCTCCCTTCATGGAGCATTGCTTTGGGACATCCCATATGTAATGACTATGCGCTCTGTGTCCCGTGATGTACGATCAAGAAAAAGGGATTTTTAATAACAGCTTACCTGTAAAATCCTTTTCTTGGAGTACATCACGGGACACAGAGCTCCCACCCCTCTTTTTGGGGAACATTGTGTAACCTCAGAGAAATTGCTTGCTACAAAACTAAAGCACTCTCAGTGGGAGGGGGTTATATAGGGAGGAACTTCCTGTGAAGTTGATTACACCAGTGTCCACACCTGAAGGTACCCATATAACCCATATGTAATGACTATGCGCTCTGTGTCCCGTGATGTACTCCAAGAAAAGGATTTTACAGGTAAGCTGTTATTAAAAATCCCTTTTTTTATTAACTGGATATCTTTGTGCGATTATTATTCAAATTTGTTTGATGATGTAAATCATTTAAGTGTGACAAATATGCAAAAAAAAATCTGGAAAGGGGCCGATTGTTTTTTTTCACAGCACTGTATTATCTTAGAATCTGACTTTAAAGTGGCAGTAAAGTTACAACACTTACCTCCTCTCAAATGATCCAACCTCAGTACAGGCATTTTCTCCCCGGCTTCTACAAGATGCTGGTCTCTGGCCATCTTGATTGGCCGACCCAGGATGATGTCAGTCATCCCACCACGCAGGAACTATACCAGCAATGTAAACTGAGCTGCATAAGTGCTGCTCCGTTTACTTGGCACAGAAGACTGTGCGCAGGCAGGTAGGTTTATTTTATTGCAGAAGACGTATTGCATGTCTTTTTTGCAATAAATAGCCTGCCTGTTTGCAGGTTTTGTAAGGTAAATTTTTATAAGAAATGAACCTTTTTGCTTAGAAACCTCCCCTCTACAAGTAACATAAACTGTTCCTTTTTTTTTTAATATTGCCAGATGGACCTTCTGCAAGAGTTTTATGAAACAACACTTGAAGCTCTCAAGGATGCAAAAAATGATCGGTTATGGTTTAAAACAAACACAAAGGTAAATTGTGCATTTGTTTTACAGTTTTTAAGTACAGCATGGCCTTCTTAAAGACAAATCTTCCCATAATATTATATGTGTATGTAATATATTTTAGGCACGTCATTTACCTGTAAAAGCCCCCTGTGTGTAGACCTAAAAAAAAAAACAGACACTTCTGCCAGGCGCCCACTACTTAGATGAGATGTCAGCCGTCCCAAAAGAAAGTAACACTCTGTAGTTTATTCCCACCACCAGGTGCTACAGAAAAGGTTATGTATTGGGGAGAAGCTGGGCCAGAATTGACAGTAAATAGATGCTCTCAGAAGAGGAGAGGGCTATGACCTGAAAAGAGGAAAGGAGCTGTACTAGGGAAATGAATGGTCAAATTTTCTTGGAAATTCAGTGCAAGTTAAAGAGAAGCTCCAGGCTCCACCTCCAAAAAATGATGTTAGAAGCTACAAATACTGTAGCTGCTGACTTTTAATATTGGGGCACTTACCTGTCCAGGCATCCAACGGTGTCCTCACCCAAACCAATTGGGTGGGGTGCCATCCTTGCAGCTTCACAGCCGGTTTCCTACTGCACATGTTCGAAGCATGCCGTGCTTAGTGAATGTGCTGCAGCCTTCGGGGGAACTGTAAAGTGTCCCAGAAGGGGGCGGGAAGGCGAGCAAAACTAGATCCCTGCCCCCCCCCCCCCAAAGTGCCATTCTGCTGCTTGCTGATGATTTGTTGAGTGTATTCTGACTGCTTGTCCATAACTCATCCTGTATGTTTCTGCAATAAGAACAGTTCATCAGAGTCCATAGCACTGCCGGGAGAGATGGATGGTGGGCGCCAATGAACGTTTCTCATTGCAGGGAGTGTTTTTTTCAAGGGACCCTGAGTGCACTGTATATGGACCAAGAGAGGCTATATTGAGGCTTTGGATAGCGTCGATCTACAATCTTCAGATTAAAAAAAATGTGTTTTACAACTTCCTTGCTGCGTCCTGCATACCATTTTGATCTGTGACCAGCTAGCATATAGAGGATTCTCATTTGAGATTTGTTGACTCCGTGGGGCAGTGTCAGTAGGCTTCCAGTGACGCCATCTACTGCAGTGTGAGAGAAAGATGCAATGCATCTTTCTCTCCATTAAAAAGAGAAAGCATACACAGGCTTTGCAGTGCCAGCCGATCAAAGGCTGTCGCGGTGATCGAGAACCAGGCTTTCTGGCTCCCAATCAGTAGTACGGGACCTGGGGCTCTGTGTGCGTGTGTGCGTGTACACATATATTCATGCATATATGCGACCCCACAGAAGGCCCACTTAAGTGAGGCCTTATGTGTACATGTGGCGTTGAAAGGGTTTAAGTTTAGAGAATAAAATGCCAGTTTATTATTATTATTATTATTATTATTATTATTATTATTTTTTTTTTTTTTTCCAGCTCGGAAAGTTGTATTTAGAAAGAGAAGAATATGGAAAATTACAGAAGATTTTACGCCAGCTGCATCAATCTTGTCAGGTAACATCTCTGTCTTTATTATAATTCTCAGTATTTTTCTGCCTTCGTAAATCTGTGGTATAAGTGAACTTTGGGAAGAAATGGAAAAAAAATCCTCCCTAAAATAAATCATTAAAGTAGAATTCCAGGATACACCTAACCAGTCTTAAAAATGGGACACCGCGGCTATACCACCGGCAATGCGCCTCTGCAGAGGCGTTTTTCTGTGTTTTTTAACCCTTTAGATCATTGTTCTGTTGCAGTGTGAGGCAAGGAGAGATGATAAATGGCATCTCCTTGTTAACGTGTGATCTGCTGTTATAGGACACAGCTGATCACATGGGTAAAGGGCCAAGATGGCGGTTGCGCTGTGTCCCAGTGAGACTGTGCAATGGCCCAGACTGAGAGCTGCCGGAACGGCTGTCATTTTACTATACGGCGGGTGGGGGGCAGTTAAACTACATAACGTGAAATTTAGTTATGGCAAAGTTATTAAAAGGGTAAGGTCCAAACAGTGATCAATTAAAATAAAATTGGCTTTAACTCTCTTATTTTACTTTAGGGCTCGTTCACACTATGTGCAGTGACCTGCGTTTTTTCACACTAGATAAACAGTGGTCACTGCTAGGGGACATAAAAATCAGTTGCCCTGTTCACACTGCAGCACTGGTTTTGATCCATGGTGCAGTGCAGAAAAATGCAACATGTCTGGATGGCGGTGCACACCACTGCACACAGCAATGCATTGCACTACTATGTGAGTACATATAGAGTAACAAAGTTGAAAAAAGTAAAAAAAAACAAGCAGTGATATGCACTGAAATGTGTATCGCACCGCTCTCTGACAATGACTTCAGCCCCCACAGCAAAATTATTTTATTGTGCAGGCTAGTGTAAACCTAGCCTTAAAGTGGTTGTATACCCTTTTTTTTTTTTTTTTTTTTTTTTAACGAATATCTCCTAAACCTGTACAGTTTGGAAGATATATTGAGCTCTGAAAATCGTAGCTCCTTGCCAGAAATTAGACTCACTCGTGCATGCCACTCGCAGCACCGGAGCCACAAACCTGGGAGCAACTTGCAGGGGAAAATATCAGCTCCCTCAGTGGTGACAGGGATGCGATGCTGACGCTTCATTCTATGTAAAGTGTTTTATAATGAGCTAGTATGCTGTGTATACTAGCTCATTATGCCTTTTACCTTACAGGTGCGTTTTTTTTTTCTTTTTGGTGGGTATACAACAGTAAAATCAATCTGTATATGCAGTAAAGCATGCTTGTTATACTCTGTGAAACCTAAGGGGTTAATCCTGCAGATTGTGTAATAAAAAGGCTTTTTGATCCTGTATTCTCTGATCCTCTCCTTCTTCGACAGTGCCCTATCCATCTCCTGATAGTACAGAGCCCTAGGAGGCACTCTGTACATGCTCAATTTGGTGTGTATTGCTAGAGAGGTTTTTTTTTTTCTTGGGAGAGTGCATGTGATTGGCACAGGGCTTTTACAGGAACTTTAAAGAGGAAGTAAACCCCGATGGGTTTTACTTCCTCTTTTGCTACATTAACAGCCTGCAAATATAAAGCATAATGGGCAAGTATGCATCGCATATTAGCCCATTATGTGACACTTACCTGCAAAAGAATCCAGCGATGTTCCCACTGCAGGAAGCGTCCATCTTCTGTCTCCTCTTCCTTCCGGGCTGTGATTCGCCAGAGCTGCGTGACATCATTCCCGCCCATGCGCACGAGAGCCGCAATTCATGGCACAGGCTAGGGAAGAAACGGCACTTAGTTTTCTTTCTTCCCCACGCATGCGCCATTAAAATTTGCGGCAGACTACAAGTGAAATATCTCCTAAACGGCGCACGTTTAGGAGATATTTTCACTACCTATAGGTAGGCCTTATTCTAGGTTTATCTATAGGAGGAAGTAGTCAAAAGCACTTTACAACCACTTTAATCCTGTAGCTGTAGTATTTTTGGAGGATGAAATGCTTATCTGCAATGTATTTGTGGATTTATATGCCATCCTTAAGACAAGTGTTATATGTGTTTAGACCGATGATGGAGAGGATGATCTCAAGAAAGGAACTCAACTCCTGGAAATTTATGCTTTGGAAATTCAGATGTATACCGCACAGAAAAACAATAAGAAATTGAAAGCACTATATGAGCAGTCCTTGCACATCAAGTCTGCAATCCCACATCCTCTTATTATGGGAGTCATCAGAGGTGAGAAACTTGCAATACTCTTTATTTTACAGGTCTGGTGTTATGTGAATGGGGGGGAGAGAGATGTATCTAATTATCCAGTATTTGGATGACATGCTAGTAAACTTGTCTGTTGTCAGATTTTCGTATGGTCAGTACACAAGTCTGTCGCACAAAAGTTGAAAGTACAGACATGCATGCTCGGAATCAATGCTCACCAAATACAAAATTGGCAGAAGGGGCCCAAAGGGTGGCGCACAAGAGCTAAAATTCCTTGTAGTACGTCGCTACGTTTGTGTTTGTTGGCTGATAATTGTGTGCCATTAATATGCAAGGCGAAATCCAGGCACACGCCCTGAAGACAAAAATGTGGCGCTCCGTTGTCCAACAATCTGATCGTGTGTACCAGGCTTTAAAGTGATATTAAAGGTTAATTTAAAAAAATAACTAAACAATAGTGGTGCACAAAGCAGCTCCTCAAGTGCCCCCCATAGCAAGCCCCTTGCTATGTGGGAACTCATGCAAGCTTGCTCCTGAGCCCCCCGCTCTGTGTGTACATAAGGTGGGGTGTGCAGGGTTTGGACTAAACTGATGGCCTTTGTTCATCTTTCTGATAGCCTTTGTCCCCCTATCAGAACTGATGTATACCTTGTTTAGATATGCATATCTCAGTTCTCAGTGTATTGCCGACAATTTTCCGGTGTCGGAGGATATCAAGTACCCGGCACTCGTGTGTGTGTGTGTGTGTGTGTGTGCGCGCGCGCCCCTCTAGCAGAATTTTTGATTTCTTGGCCATTTTTCAGAGAATATAAATAACACAAAAACTTTTTGTTCCACTCATGGTTGGTGTTTAGCTGAAGCCATTTATTATCAATCGGCTGTTTTTACTCCTTTTTTTTTTTTTTTTTTTTTTTAAATCGTAATGACAACAGAAACTACCCAAATGACCCTGATCAAAAGTTTACATACCCCAGTTCCTAATATCCTGTATTGCCTCCTTTTAATATCAATGACCGCTTGAAGTCAATTTTGACCAAAAGTTCGCCCAATTTTTTTCCATAATGTGAAAGATGATTTTGCGCCGCGTAAATAGATACCCAACATGTCATGCTTTATAATTGCACGCACTCGTGGAATGGCGACAAACTACGGTATCTAAAAATCTCCATAGGCGACGCTTTAAACTTTTTTTTACGGTCACCAGGTTAAGAGTTACAGAGGAGGTCTAGTGCTAGAATTATTGCTCTCGCTCTGACGATCGCGGCAATACCTCACGTGTGATTTGAACACTGTTTCTTCATATGCGGGCGCGTCTTCCCTATGCGTTTTCTTTGTTGCGCAAGCTCGCGGGCAGGGGGCGGTTTTTATTTTTAATAATAATAAAAACGTGTGTTTTTTTTTATTTTATTTTTTACATTTTGATCACTTTTATTGCTGTCACAAGGAATGTAAACATCCCTTGTGACAGTAATAGGTGGTGACAGGTACTCTTTATGGAGGGATCCCTCCTTTGCACTTCAAACTGCTATTCTGAATACTGTGTACATTTTTAAATCCGGCGCCATTGTCATGACGTCGCTTCCGTGTTTCCATTGCGGAGACAGAATCAAAGCTGTTTCCGGCTTTAATTCAGTCTGCGGCTGGACACTGGAGGCGCCGCATCGACGTCCAATCGGGTCTCCCGGTGGGACAGGAGGCCCGGTCAGAGCGGTTGGAGGTCCCCTCCTGCTCCTCCGGTATACCAACCGAGCGGCTTTTAGCCGAATCGGTTGTTATGCCAGATAGCCAATTGCCGGCTCTAAACAACTGTACCGGGATGATGCCTGCAGCTGCAGGCATCATCCCGGTATAACCCCCGAAAGCTGAGGACGCATTTATGCGTTCGCTCGGCGTTTAAGGGTTATAGACACACCCTAATTACAGCAATCGGATCACAGGTGAGGATGGTTGCCTTTTTAATAGCCATTCAAGCCCCTTTGTGTCAACTTGTGTGCAAAGTTATCAGACCAAAATCACCAGGGTATGTAAACTTTTTATCAGGGTCATTTGGATAGTTTCTGTTGTGATAAGATTGACTGTTACAGTTGATTGATAATAAATGGTTTCAGCCAAACTCTAACCACAAGTGAAATTTTTTTTGTGTTTGTCATTCATATTCTCTGAAAAATGGCCAAGAAATCATTAATTCTGCCAGGGTATGTAAACCTAAGAGAGTGTGTGTGTGTGTGTGTGTGTGTATATGTGTATATATATACACACACACACACATACACACACACACACACACACTCTCTTAAGTTTACATATACATAAACAAAAATCGAACACCACCTCAAATACAATAAATATTACAGATAGTCACTCCTCCTGTATGGAGGTCACCACCATAACCAAAGAGCATATATGAAAAAAGAGGGTTTTTTGGTCCTATAGAGAGCACTAAGACAGTGTGCCTCTATGGACCTAGCGGTTATCAAGGTAGTGATGGACAATAACTGAATATAAAAATAGTAAATTTATTGAAAATATAAGAATTGTATATAAATAATATACACAAAATCTAGTGTTAAAAGGTACAAATTCTAAGACCTAGGTATGAGAAGGTTATCAACTGGTGATAGCTGGCCAGAGCTGCACCCGTGGAAACAAAAATTGTTATTCACTAACTGGTACTGACATAACATACACGAGACAAAAACAGGGACAGACAAAGACCAACAAAAAAATAATAAAAAGACAGCTGTCCGGACGCTTCAGTACGATATCCCCGTGAGCATTCCCAAAGATATTGCCATGTGAATGTGGGGCAATATCATAGAAGTATTTGGGAAGTATTAACGGGGGGGGGGAACCCCTGGGAGATGAGAAAAAAAATTATATATATATAGCTTGTCAGAAAAGAGGACTCTGGATTATGCTAGTATATACTGATACTGATGAAGAATAGGGGTATAAATATATTATTGCCCCAGAATATTACTTAGAAAAATAACTGAATAAAGTCCACCTGTCAAGAAAAACCAGAGTCCAAGTGCTGTTTGAATATTTTTTTCTGCTGAACCATCCGCTTTAACTGAAATTTATAAGTAGCACTTATGTAATGTTTTTGTGTTTTCTGTGTGTCAGTGTAGTGAATGTGGGGGGCAATAGACATAATGCACAAAGCATAGGATGACAGTTAGACTAAAACTCCGTTCAACATCTGATTACCTTCATGGAGCGGGCGTGTGGACAGCGAATAAAAGGGAGTACCGCACGCCAAGCTTTACACGTCCAGACGAAGCTACGCAACTTGCCATTGCGAAACGCGTTGACGTCAGACGCCACAGTTCCAGACCCCGTACCATAGCGGGAGATTGAAATCCTATTCGGAAGCGATTCAAGGCGGAGAGAGGTCAGGAGTGACTTGCCTTTTCAGGACCCAAGGACTCATCCCATACCAACTATCAGCACCAGTACCAGCCATCGGTGCATATACTGTGCCGATCGAGGATCCCTGATTGTGTTACTATATCCCATCCATGGGAACAGTATCAGCACAACAGCAGCAGAGGTCTGCCATCAGCCCACATTGATCTACACAGCTGACTGTTCGGGGATGGAGAGCAACGGCATCACTTACTAGGTGGACTCTGGTAAGATTGTTCCACACTTTTATCACCAGCATTTAAAATTTGGGTTAGTGCTGACCTACTGCCATCCGATTATCAAGCTCTATAACTGAGCAGACGAATCCCTCTAAAACAGCAGTGTCAGCACTGCGAATACCCTACTACACATTGTAGCTCTTCACATGTGGGCCCACATGCTATTAGCCGTTCTAAATATATTTGGACTGGAAATATATTATTGAATTTTCTTGGCACAACCTGGCCATATTTAGGCCATATAGACCATCACTTACCTCTCTATACCGCAATATACTCTTCAAACAGCACTTGGACTCTGGTTTTTCTGGACAGGTGGACTTTATTCAGTTATTTTTCTAAGTAATATTCTGGGGCAATAATATATTTATACCCCTATTCTTCATCAGTATCAGTATATACTAGTATAATCCAGAGTCCTCTTTTCTGACAAGCTATATATATAATTTTTATTCTTATCTCCCAGGGGGTCCCCCCCCGTTAATACTTCCCAAATACTTCTATGATATTGCCCCACATTCACATGGCAATATCTTTGGGAATGCTCACGGGGATATCGTACTGAAGCGTCCGGACAGCTGTCTTTTTATTATTTTTTTGTTGGTCTTTGTCTGTCCCTGTTTTTGTCTCGTGTATGTTATGTCAGTACCAGTTAGTGAATAACAATTTTTGTTTCCACGGGTGCAGCTCTGGCCAGCTATCACCAGTTGATAACCTTCTCATACCTAGGTCTTAGAATTTGTACCTTAACACTAGATTTTGTGTATATTATTTATATACAATTCTTATATTTTCAATAAATTTACTATTTTTATATTCAGTTATTGTCCGTCACTACCTTGATAACCGCTAGGTCCATAGAGGCACACTGTCTTAGTGCTCTCTATAGGACCAAAAAACCCTCTTTTTTCTTAAGTTTACATACCCTGGCAGAATTAATGATTTCTTGGAGATATATTGTCCTTTTAAGTAGTTGATGGAATATTCTCAGTTGTGGAAAGGCTCCATTAATGGTGTCGTACTTTTTGTAACCTCGAGTCAATTGCTTGCTTGGGTCTTGCAGGGGATTTGTGTAGCATGCATTCCTTTGCCTTCCTCTTGTGCCATTGAGCCTCTATATTAAATGTGCGTGCATGATAACCTTTTCTGTGCTGTTATAAAGCTAATGATGTATCATGTTGAACAGCACGTTGTCTATGACGTAAATGTCATGTTTTCTGTGTATCTTCTACCCACTGAAGTAAATGACTCAGCTTTTTATTGTGGTATGAGGCTATTCTGGGAAAATGTATTGCCTACATGTATTGTATATCATATTTTCCAACTTGACAGTCAATGAATAACACCTGCTTCGTTAGATACCTGAACTTGGTTTGCAAATTCATTTGCATTCCATCATTACTCACAACAGTCTTATTAATGAAGTTGATTTTATTTATCACGTATATTTTTTTAACAGTGTTAGAAAAAGGTCTAACTGAGAGAAATTTGCATGACCGTCTAAAAAAGAAAAAAAAAAAAGCATATGCCTGGGTGCCTTTTTGGCTTCAATACGTTTTGGTTGCTGACCTAGGGCAAATATGCAGGAACACTGAGTGGCATCAGATCTTCTGTTATTGTTTAGAAAGTTCAGAGGCCAATAAATAAGCTTGACATTTCAGCCAGAGCTTCAGAAAGAGGTCATCAATATAACCCCGCTGATCATTATGGGGGGCGTGGCCTGGAGCAGCATGCTATAGGACACAAGTGAGTAGAGCTACGCCGGCAAAGACTCCTTAATCGATTAACCCGAGATCTCATAAGCTGCAAATCGTCCGCAATTGTGGTGCAAGGTAAAGAACATCACTGCTTTACACCTTTAAAACAATTTATTATGATTTGACCTTGATGCAAGCATAATCTCACATGGTCTGTTTAATCCTTGTGCTTTATAATTTTGCACAAGTTTATTTGTTTTCAACCACTTCCGGAAGAACACGCCATGACACTTTAGGTGTCCACTTCTACATGTGGGCACAATTCTGTGAAGTGTTTAGCAACTCGGCAAAGTTTTGCCTACAATAACATGTACTACTGAAATAAGGTACTTTGGGGATTTCGTTCTCCGTTTTACAAGCAGTTGCTTGTACTAAATTTATACTCTGTATTCGATTACCTACCTGGTTATTTCTTGTTTGGGTACAAGACAATATATGGTGTAGTGGGAGGAACAAAATGTCTGGAGCTCTATTCTCCATTTTCCTTTTGAATTATGGTCTCTTTAAAGTTGATCACGTGGAATGTCCGTGGCATGAGGGACAAGGTAAAAAGGTCTGCTATTTTTGTTTTCTTTTCCTAAAAAAAACATGCTGACATTTTCGTACTGGTGGAGACACATGTTGAGGGCCATCTACAGATGGCGCTCAAACGCCCTTGGATTGGGTTGGCATATCATGCTACCTACACCACCCACTCTAGGGAAATATCCATTCTTGTAGCCAAATCTGCTCATTTTGAAGTCCACAGATCTTAAGTAGACCTCCTAGGCAGATGTGTGTTTTTTTTATATGCTACTTTATTTGGAGAACCGATCTTACTACTGGGATTCTACATACCTCTGTAATTTTTAACTCTGCTTTGCCTTCTCAACCCCCCACTCAAACTACACGCTTCGCCAGACTTATAGTTGATTTTAATTTAGTCGAGGCTTATAGATCCAAAACTTCTCTTATATTTCCCCTTCTCACCGCTTTGTCTCGTATTAATTATATGTTATTCTCTTAAATTCTTCTGCCTAGACTTAATGAGTAGGCATTGTGTCTTAGATCACTCTCTGCCCACAGTCCATACTAGGTTACTCTAAAGTTACAACACAATCGCCCTCCGGCCACATGGCATCTAAATCCTTTCTGGCTTGCTCTTCTTCCAGAAGAGGATGATCTTGCTGCGGAGTGTGGATGTTTTTTTTTTTTTTTTTTTTTGCAAATAACGAAAACTCTGCCCCTTTATCTGCAGTGTGGGTCATATTTAAAATTCATACCTGATTTTGTGTATAGCCAAATTGAGAACCACCTCAGAGACTGCTTTGGGTCAGGCCATTATGGAGTTCTCTTCGGCAGAAAAAGCATTTATTGAGGAACCCTCTGCTACTAGAGCTATTAACCTTAAACTGCAAACCAGAATAGTTGAACAAATGCAATAGGAGAGGGCTAGGCAACAACTTTTCTTTCATAAACAAACTTTTTAGGCAGGTAAACTCCTAGCCTATCTGGTACATTGTGAGGATAGACCACCAGCTGTGATCGCACTAAGATCTCCTATGGGAGACTCTGTAATGAAACCCAGTCAGGTTACTGCCAAATTTAGAGAATTATTTGAAAATGTATATACATCCAATGTCTCAGATTTTACCCTAATGCAGTCTTTTCTTGAAAACATCCAATTTCCCCTCACTTACAGAGGCACAAACTGCAATGTTATAGCCAAGCAATAGCTACATTCTCCCATTCTAAATCACTGGGTCTAGACAGCCTGCCCATAGAATTTTTTACATTTATACTCTGAATTACTAACGCTAAAATTACTTTTACTTTTTAACCGTATTTATTTTTAAACCTTGACCCTACAGTACCTCTATCCATGAGAGAGGCAGGAATAGTATTCCAAAATCTGGCAAGGATCTGAGCCTTCCAGAGTCTCATCGCCCCATTTTCCTCTTGCAGGTGGATGTTAACATTTTTGCCGTCTGTCTCAACAAAGTGATTCTCACTCTGATACATGAGGCAGTCAGGCATTATTCCTGAGAGAAATACATCTTTCAACTCGAAGACTTTTTTTTTTTTTTTTATATGTAAATCTCTAGACTCAAATACTGGCTCAGGAGTAGTTGTTGCCCTTGACACAGCTAAGGCCTCGTTCACACATGGATCCGTTCAGGTCCGTCTGTCAGTTTTTCAGGCGGACCTGAACGGGCGCTCCATGCACCCCTATGGAGCGTCGGATGTCAGCGGAGACATGTCCGCTGACATCCGACCTGATCCGATCCGCTAAAAACAAACGTATGGGGCTCACGTCCCCATCCGTCCATGCGGATCGGATCGGGAAAGATCTGATGAAAACGGACATGCTGTCCGTTTTCATCAGATCGCTCCATAGAGGACAGCGGGACTCGACAAGCTCCTCCCCGCTCAGTGAGCAGAGGGGAGCTTGTCATCCGTCGGCTCAGCGGAGATCTGCGGACTGATCTCCCGCTGAGCTGGCAGACACAGGCGGACTCCGTCGGAACGGACTGCGACGGAGTCGGCTATGTGTGAATGAAGCCTAAGGGATTTGATTTGGTTGAGTGATGCCATCTATGGAAATGTATAGAAAACTATGGGTCCGGACCTAAATTTATTAAATGTGTACACTTATATCAGGCAGGGTTTTGGCAAACGGGTAGACTTCTGAATCATTTCCTCTAACCATTGGTATTCAACAAGGTTGTCCCTTGTCTCCAGTGCTATATTCTCTGGCTGCTGAACCTATATCGATGACAATCCGGGCACACCCTGACATATCTGTCTTGAATGGGAGTCCCCTGACAGAAAAGATAAGCATGTACACGGATGACACACTGCTGTACCTTGCAGATTCTAGCACATCTTTGTCAACAGCTCTGACCCTTATAGAGCAGTTTGGGCTTTTCTCCGGTCTTAAAATTAATTGGTACTAGTATTAAATACTCCCCCTAGACAGCTTCCCACCATCACGTGATCAGGCTAATTTTCCTCTGCAAAGAGTCGATCAAATGAAAGAGTACAAGTTACTAATTCTCCAGCAGACTATATCCCAATTAATATAAAACCCCTATTTGCTATGATTAAGAACAAAATCCAAATATGGTCCTGTTTGCCTATAGGAGTGATGGGCTGCCTAAACTGCGTAAAAATGGTATCATTGCCTAAAATACTCTACATTGCGGGTTATTTACTAAAGGCAAATCTACTTTGCACTACAAAGTGCACTTGAAATTGCTATGCTGCCACGAGGCAGGGCTTAAGATCACATGACCGCCGTGATTGGCGGCCACGTGATTTGAAAACTCCAGCTCTCAAGAAGTGATTAGAAGCTTTTGGTTAGGCAACGATATCATTCAGGAACCCGCTCTTGGCACAAGTGTACTGGCACCAATTCACGCAAATATGCAGCCTCTCTGCGCTAAGGACCAGACGCTGTGAGGCCGCATATTTGCATATGACCAGCGCCAAGTGGTTAAGCATCGAGGGCGAGACGAAACTTGTTGGAGTTGTGGTCTGGATGTATTGA
Organism: Rana kukunoris; assembly: GCA_029574335.1. Lineage (NCBI taxonomy): Eukaryota > Metazoa > Chordata > Amphibia > Anura > Ranidae > Rana > Rana kukunoris. Next base: position 57,797,158 of record CM056051.1, read on the forward strand.
GCTGAGGCTACTTTTACCTGCTTTCACCTGCTAACCACTAGGGTTGGGTAAGGTGTGCAGCGACCAAGCTATCTCTTCCCTTTTTTGCAGTGACGACAGACAGACAGACAGACAGACAGACAGACAGACAGACAGACAGACAGACAGACAGACAGACAGACAGACAGACAGACAGACAGACAGACAGACAGACAGACAGACAGACAGACAGACTTGTGCATTATAAAAGATGAACACCAAAAAAAGTGGTGTCCCAGCGAGAATGGGAAACATTAAAAATAGCAAGAAGGGTAATCCCCAAGGGACCCTTTTTTTTTTCTTTTTCTTCTTAATTTTTACTTTGCCTATATCTGCTTAAAAGTTATGTAGCATTGTGGATTTAATTAGGGTAGGATTAGGCGTAGGGTTGCACCGATACTAGTATCGGTGCCGATAGCGAGCATTGTGATACTTGAGCAGCCTCAGGGATGATCGGTGCGGCAGTGGGGGGGGGGGGGGTTACAACCACCGATCTCCCTGTATATAGCTTTTCTGACAGCTGCTTCTCCTCCTCTCCCTTCCACGGTTGACAGGGAGATTGGTGCTTGTAACTGCCCCATCGCCGCACCAATCGCTCCCATCGGTCCCTCTCTGTGCTCCCCATGTCCTCCTCTGGTCCCAATCTGTTTTGTCCTTCTGGTCCCCCTCTCGTCCCCGGCTCTTCGTGTCCTCTTCCAGTCCCCCCTTGTCCCGGATCTTTCAGGATTGAGAGTCGAGGAAGGAGCCAGTAACTCTGTCATTTACTGGCTCCTTCCTTTTGCGAATGCAGAGTCAATGTCCACCCCTCCCCCCCCGCCCCCAAAACCCTAATTGGGAAATGCCAGGAAAGGACACAAGGGACCAGGCTAAGACAGACTCTTGAGTGGGTATACTCTGTGGATCTGCACATGCTTTTCCACCATGCTCAGTAATGGACTGCTCAGTGTTCTAACTCATTTCACCTCATTTGATACAAATAGTGACATCCATCACATTTCTGTAGAGCTTACCCATTTTTTTCGGACCAGTGACTGGTCATAGTGGTCGTCAAGTTGGTAATGACTATCGATCCTGCATTTCACAGGCCAAAAAGAACTACTTTCTGTAGTGAAGCATGGACAGTAATAACCAGTTTATTTCATGTTTTTTTTTTGTTCCAGAATGTGGAGGAAAGATGCACTTAAGAGAAGGAGAGTTTGAAAAAGCTCACACAGATTTCTTCGAAGCATTTAAAAACTATGATGAATCTGGGAGCCCGAGGAGAACAACGTGTTTGAAATACCTGGTCCTAGCTAACATGCTCATGAAGTCTGGAATAAACCCGTTCGACTCTCAGGAGGTATGGATGCCTCCCTAGATTTTGTAGATCTACTGACATTAACTATTTGGTTTATTAAAATTTTGTTTTACCTTCCAGGCGAAACCTTACAAAAATGATCCAGAAATTCTAGCAATGACAAATTTAGTAAGGTAAGTTATAATCAAAAAGCCACTATTAACATTTCACACATTCAAGGTTTAAAGCAGGTTCTTTTTCAGATAAACACTCATCTGTAATGATGTAAAAGTGTCATGAAATGCTATTCATCTATCAGTCAGCTTAAAGCAATGAATCCTTAAGAGCTTGTTTTAATGTATGGCGATGTTGGATCGCTTTTTCAGGAACATTCTGACTGAATGCAATGCTGTGTTTTACACACAGTTGTGGCACAGTCCTATTCACTTGAATGGGTTGTTTGTGGTACTATCTAGCAAACACAATAGGTTGTATACATTTTTCTGCCCCAAAATATGTACTTACTTGGCTGCTGGCCATGATACTTTTACAAAGTTACTTTGGTTCTGCTCAGACCAGTGTAACTGGTATATACCATACCTTGGGAAGTAGACGCCACTAATTCAGTGATCTCCACTTGCTTCCGGGTGGCATGCCGAGCGGCCGGCCAGATACTATGTGAATACAGGAGGTCAGCCGTTCAACACTGACACCATTCAGAGAATGCTTTTCATTTTCTGAATTAAAGTGGATGTAAACTTACATCGATTTTGTATTTATAGGTAAGCCTATAAGTCTTACTGTAAATATCTCCTAAATGTGCACCGTTTTTAGGAGATATTTACTGTATATGCAGTCGATGGCATCATTGAATGAAAACTTGTATATTGGGTGCATGCGCTCTAAAGCAGCGGCCACCCATGCCATTTCTTCAGAGACCTGTGCTGTGTTGGCGGCTCCCGCCTGCATGAATGCGGAAAGATGATGGATGCGGCCTCCAGCCATTACAATGAGGGTTTAGTTTGCAGGCAAGCTTCACATTATGCCTGTACTTTGCAGATCAGGGGGGGAAAAACAGCGATTTACTTCCTCTTTAATACAAGGCGTTCTGTGATTGGACAAGGTTAAGAGCCAATGATATGCTCCATACGCCACCATGTCCAATCGGGGAATGCTTTGCGATGAACTGAGACATGCTATACACAAAATGTTGGACTTCTGGCACCATGCATTTGCACGTTTTAAAAAATAATGCCAACCTTTCATGCCCCCTTGTTTCATTTGAATAAGATGACGGGGAAATATCAGGCTCTGTGAATCTTTGATTCTAGTCTGTATAGGTACCTCTAATAGATGTCAGAACAGCAAAGGAGAAGAAAAGTAGTATATGTTCTATACTTTCTGCATTTACTGTGCATTATCACTTTCCTAGGGCCTTGTGTGTACTGTGAAGATCCAATAATTTTTGCATTTATTAAGACCCCTTTCACACTGGGGCGGTGCAGGCATGGGCGGTAAAGCATTGTTAGTTTTAGCAGGGGTTTTACTGCTGTTATCTCAGCTCCCTTTGGCCACTAGTGGGGCACTTCTAACCCCTGCTAGTGGACGAAGAAAGAGTTAATAGCGCCCGTTTTGCAGCGCTGTAAAATCACTTTGCAGGCGCTTCAGCAGCACTGTCCTTTTCAATGTACAGGGCATTTTGGGAGCAGTGTATACACTGCTCCCACACAGCACCAAGATATGCTGCTTGCAGGACTTTTATTTATTTATTTTTTCCATCCTGCAAGCACGCTGCCACAGTGTGAAAGCACTCGAGCTTTCACACTGGGATGGCTTGAGAGGCGCTTTACAGGTGCTGTTTTTAGTGCTAAAATGCCTGAAAAGTGCCCCAGTGTGACTTTAGGTCAGCAGTTACAAAAACTGAAATAAGCACACGTTCGCCTGTCCCGCGATCCAGTGACGTGCCCACCCGAGAGCCATTCCTTTACTCTATCTTCTACCCCTGGGCCAGCATTCCCAACTGTGGGCACCTTGCTGTGACAGCTTGTAGCTTCACAGCCGGGTGCCCACTGCATATGTGCAAGACATTCTGCACATTGTGAATGGTCCCGCAGTCTTCTGGGACCTGTAACGTGTCCTAGAAGACTGTGGGGAAGGAGGTGGAGAGGAGAACTTCCTTTTAAAAGAAGGTACCTACATAGTGAAGGGGACAGGGGGGTTGAGGAGGCCTTAAGACAGTCAGAAAATGAAGAACCTTTCCTAATCTTAAAGTGGATGTAAACCCAATGTAGAGTATAAGATTTCCTATCATCTGTGCCCAGTCTTGCCACACAGAGTTAATCCAGATCTGAGAAATCCTCTTTTAATGTTCAGTGAAAATGAACAGCCTTCCAGATAAAAACCTGCCTAAATAAAAAGTCAGTTTTCTCTCTTCTTGCTTTGAGTGACAGGTTATTTAAATATCTAGCTTGGACATGTTTATCATATGTTATGTTATGTTTATCATAATATGAGGTATAAAAAGTGAGAAATCCACCCCTCCCCCACATAACACATCCTGGTAATATACAATGAACTTTGGATCACCTCATGTTATGATAAACAAAACATAGCATATGATAAACATGTCCAAGCTAGATATGTAAATAACCTGTTACTGAAAGCAATAACAGAGAAACGGACTTTATAATTTGGCAAGTTTTTATCTGGAATTCTGTTAATTTGCACTGAACATAAAAGAGGATTACTCGGCGCTGGATTAACTCTGTGTGGCAAGACTGGGCACAGATGATAGGAAATCTTATACTCTACATTGTGACATCAAAGACCAAAAACAACATTTGGGGGTTTACATCCACTTTAATCCAATAATTTATTCTTTTTTAACAAATCTGTCTGTTCTGTCTTTTAATAAAGTGCCTATCAGAATAATGACATCACTGAGTTTGAGAAGATTCTGAAAACAAATCACAGCAACATCATGGATGATCCCTTCATAAGGGAACACATTGAAGGTAGCTAAACCTTTACAATGCAATGAAGTGTGTGTTTTGTAACTGTGAATCTGTATGTTGTGTTGTTGTAAATAAGTATGCCCAATAGAGGGAGATCTGGTCTATATCTGTAACTGCTGAGTGCCAAGCTTTTCTAAATCCAACTACACTTTAAACAATTTACAAATAAATTGGTACCCCATCCAACTTAAAAACAAGTAAACCGCTCATGATTGCAATACTCGCCTGTTCTCCAGCACTGTCCTCCTCAAATTCATCTGCCTATTTTCTTCTTCATTGAGTGTTGCCCAGCGTTATTCAACTCATTTCCTGTAAATTTGTTGCGGGTCTCCAGAGGACGCCTCGCCAAAGGATTTGCACTGATATAATGATGTGAATAACGACCCTGACATGAAGCCAGCACTACTCTCTGCTGATCAGTCTCTCCCCATGTAAAATAACCGGGTGACTGAGTAGCCAGTTGGCCAATTACTTATTACCAATGCTTGTTGTCAAATTATCCCCTATAACTGGAAGAGCAGAGTATTTTATACGCTCTAGGTAGCCAAGTAGTGTGAGGGGAAAATAATTATGTGTTGGTAGCGGGTCCAGCTTTTAAAGTTGACCTCTTGTTTTGCCATGCATGGGCAAGGCCTCACATGTTCACTTTAAAAGAGAGGTATGGCCATACTTTTCTCCTGTTGGTCACAGAAGTGCATTTGCTTGTGATCTCCTGTGATCCAGAATCAGCCGACAGCGAGCTAAAGCCTGCTGTCAGCTTATGTCACAGAGTCGGTCCGGGCTTTGGATGTATCCTGACCATATTGTTGGGATCCACTCAGCTGCCAGATTGACAGTTGGCTCCAGCTCTTTGTGCGCGATGGAGAGCATGCTCATGGAGAGCCTAAGGCTCCATGCACACCGAAGCTGATAAAAGCTAAAAAAAAAACTCCAGTAGCTTTGCAGGGAGCCTTGCAACGATTTTTAGCGTGTTTGCAATAGCTTTAATCAGCGTTTTTCAGTATAGCTTTTATCAATTTTTTACTTTTTTTTTTCAATGGATAAAAAAACGCTGGCACCAGCGTTTTTCAGCATTTTTATCGTTTTTTCTTGCCGAAGAAAGGCACTTTGAACGCAAAATTCGGCGTTCAGAAAAAAGCCAATGAACTCCAAAGCTCATTAACACTGAAAAACGCCCAGGTGTGCATGGGCACATAGGCTAACATAGAGTTCAGTTTATGGGCTTTAAAAAAAAAAGCCAAAACGCCAATAAACTGCAGTTTATCAGCTTCAGTGTGCATGGAGCCTAAGGCCCCCCATCCTACAGCCCAGGACTCCAGTGAGCGCTGGAAGGTCAAAGCGGAGAGCGGTGACTGACGGTCACTGCTCTCCGCTCTGCCAACACTGAGAACTGAGCAATTGGTGGTCATGTGATTGCTCAGTTCTCAGTCTTGGAGCCAGTGGGGGACAACTGCAGCATTACGTGACTACAGCATAGAGGTACTGTATGTGTTTTTTTTTTCTTAAGTAACCCCAAACTGCTTTTGGGGTGCAGTGCTGGATCAAGATTATCTTCGATAAGTATTTAACCTTTTCAGGTCCGCGCTATTGACAGAATACGTCAACAGCGCGGACCTGAGGCGCCGGGGTCACGTCTTTGGACGTGATTTACTTGTAATTCCTGTGGCGCGCGGCGGGGAAAAACAGTCCCGACGCATCACCGAGGATCCGATGCGTGTACCCGGCGGCCGCGATGTCCGTCAGGTACACGCGATCGTCGGTGAGAGAGCAGGGACGTGGAGCTCTGAGTGTAAACACAGAGCTTCACGTCCTGTCAGTGAAAGGCGACTGATGCTGTTTCTCTTGTACATAGGGAGACAGCATCGGTCACCCCCCTCCCCCCACACAGTTAGAACACACCCAGGCAATACATTTAACCCCTTCCTCACCCCCTAGTGTTAACCCCTTCAATGCCAGTCACATTTATACAGTAATTAGTGCATTTTTATAGCACTGGTCGCTGTATAAATGTGAATGGCGCCAAAAATGTGTCAAAAGTGTCCGATGTGTCCGTCGCAATATCGCAGTCCCAATAAAAATCGCAGATCGCCGCCATTACTAGTAAAAAAATATAAAAAAAAAAAATCATAATTATGTCCCCTATTTTGTAGGTACTATAACTTTTGCGCAAAGCAGTCACTTATTGTGATTTTTTTTTTTTTTTTTTTTACAAAAATATATATATATATATTTTTAAATTGTCGCTCTTTTTTTCATTATAACGCAAAAAATAAAAACCGCACGGGCGATCAAATACCACCAAAAGAAAGCTCTATTTGTGGGGGAAAAAAGGACGCCAATTTTGTTTGGGTGCCACGTCGCACGACCGCGCAATTGTCAGTTAAAGCGACGCAGTGCCGGAAGCTGAAATTTCGCCTGTGCCCAGTAAGCAAGTGGTTAAGGGGGGGCAGGGGGTAGCTTCACAAATTTTTTTTTTTTTTTTTTACTTTAATCTTAACCACTTAAGGACCGCCGCATGTACATTTACGTCGGCACAATGGCACCGACGGGCACATCAACATATATATACGTTGGTGCCTTGAGGTGGGTCGGGGGTCTGATCGGGACCCCCCCCCCGGTACATGCAGTGGTCCGCGCGGCTGTACGAGCGATCCGGGATGAGGGGGCGGCTATTCGATTTTGTCCGCCCCCTCCGGATCGCTCTCAGCCAATGCACGCGCCCCTCCGCCCTGTCACTTCCTCCTCCTGTGTAAACACAAGAAGGAGGAAGCGATGTGATCTCTCCCTCCGGCGTTTTTTTCAACCACCACTGAGAAGAGATCACAACACAAGTAAATTTGCACACACACTACATATAGGCACATTTAACCCCCCCGATCGCTCCCCCCTGTCACAGTGTCACTGAATGCAGTAATCATACATGTATGATTACTGTATTTAGTGTCAGTGTGACAGTCAGTTAGTGCTAGGTTCAGGGTAGCCCCCGTACCCCCCCTAATAAAGTTTTAACCCCTTGATCACCGCCCTGGTTAACCCTTTCACTCCCTATTGCCAGCATCACTAAGCGATCATTTTTCTGATCGCTGTATTAGTGTCACTGTTCCTGCTAGGTAGCTAATTTTATTTATTTTTTATTGCGATTTTTTTTTTTTTTTTTTTTTTTACTAAAGACATGTGGCTAAATACATTTTGGCCTAAATGTTTGACTAAAATTTAGTTTATTGATCTTTCTTATAACAAAAAGTAAAAAATATTGATTTATTTTTTTCAAAAATGTCGCTCTATTTTTGTATATAGCGCAAAAAATAAAAATCGCAGAGGCGATCAAATACCACCAAAAGAAAGCTCTATTTGTGGGAAGAAAAGGACGCGAATTTTGTTTGAGAGCCACGTCGCACGACCACGCAATTGTCAAAGCGACGCAGTGCCGAATCGCAAAAACCCCTTGGGTCATTTGGCAGCATATTGGTCCGGGTCTTAAGTGGTTAATGTATTCTTTGCATTAAGATAAAAAGCCTTCTGTGTGCAGCAACCACCCCAGCACCCCTTATAACTTACCTGAGCCCCATCTCTATCCAGCAATGTCCACGAGTCCCTCGGCCATCCAGAATTCTCACTCCTGGTTGGCTAAGACACAGCAGTGGTGCCATTGGTTCCCCGCGGCTGTAAAAGTCAGCCAATCAGGGGAGAGAGGGGGCAGGGCCGAGCCCCAGCTCTGTGTCTGAATGGACACACCAAGCTGCAGCAGAAGGGAAGGGCCAGGGGCAGCGAAGTGGGACCTGAGAAGAGAAGGATCTGGGCTGCTCTGTGCAAAACCAACTGCATATAGCAGGTAAGTATAACATGTTTGTTATTTTTACTTGTACTTACTTTACAGTCACTTTAAGGTAAAAAAAAACAAAAAAAAAACCTTTAGCCTTTTCAGTATAGTAAAGTATTTTTATGTTTTTTTTCTACCTGGTTTTACTGTAAAATGTCTGTTGTAATTAATGGTATAACTCTCTGGTATCTGTAATTATTTGAATCGTGAATGTATTTTTGTTTATTTACTGAATGGTTTTCCACAGATTCCATTAACTCTCATCATAAGAATTTTTTTTCTGCCAAGTACCATCTTTGTTTACAAAGCTTTACATTGGTGTTCTTCGTCAATGCATATTTTTTGTTGTTTTGCAGAGCTTTTAAGGAACATTAGAACACAAGTGCTTATAAAATTAATTAAGCCTTACACCAGAATACATATTCCTTTTATTTCAAAGGTAAGTGCTTTAATTTACTTGGCTTTATTACAGACATTTTTTGTGTTAGAGATGTACAGGTGGTATTACACTGCCTTGTAAATCTCAGCATTATATACCCCTTAGTTATTTCTTTTGTTGTCCCCACTTTATTATTTTCATTTTGGTCAGCATGTTTGACTTGGAATAAAGGAAATCGAATGGTTGATGTGGCTTAGCTACAGATAATAAATAAATAAATAAATAAAATATATATATATATATATATATATATATATATATATATATATATATATATATATATATATATATATATATATATATATATATATATATATATATTAGCAAGACAATTTTAAAGAGTAGAAATGGAAAGGAACCTTGTTTTTACCTTTAACATTACCAGCTTTAACTTTAAAACACTGAAGAAATTAGTACAAATTAGGGTATGGTCCAATTCAGCAAATATTTTTAAACGTGAACCTGTGTATTGTCCCATTCCCCACCATCTATTCATTCTCCACCCAGGCCCCAGAGTAAAAAGAAAAACCTGATACTTGGGTGTGGGGAACATGTGATCTTCTTCCACTAGACCAGGGATCTCCAAACTACGGCCCTCCAGCTGCTGTGGAACTACACTTCCCATGAGGCATTGTAAAACTCTGACATTCGTAGACATGACTAGGGCATGATGGGAATTGTAGTTCCTGAACACCTGGAGGGCCGTAGTTTGGAGACTCCTGCACTAGACGTTGGTATTGAAATGTGAGGACAGGGAGAGTTTGATTAGTCCTGTGTAAGTTCGGTCCAGACGGACTTAGGCAGGCCAATCTTTTTTTTTTCTGCAACCACGGACAGTGTAGACAGGGGAATCTCTCCTAGTGAGCCATTGTATTCTAGCAGCAGCTAGCGATAATCGTATGTAAAATACCACTGACTGGTTGTACCAAGTTAATTGATCAAATTTGGTACATTCAGCCTGCCCATACATGGTTTGAATCGGGGCCAGTTCCTGCTTAACTGGAGACGTTTCAAAAACATTTATAGCCGGCCTTAGAGTTTAGACAGGGCTTCTTGTCCTTTCTGCTGCAAGTGATTAGAAGAGCAGGATAAGGGGGCAAACAATAGATGGGTAATTCATTAAAGAAAGCGGTTTGGGACTTTGTATGAAGCATACAGCTGGGAAGGGGGGGGGGGGGCGTCTGTTGCATCCCTGTTCTTCATTTGAGGGAGGAATCCGGGCTGAATATTTGCCTTAGTTTGGCTCTGAAACGGAGCCAAAGGCGCACAGCACTCCTGTGCAACCCGCAATGGAGATATGTGAGCTGGTCACAATGTCATGTCATGGGAAATCTGCATCCAATCCGCATAGGTGTCAACCCAGCCTTACCCATTGCTCTGCTCTGCATATGTAAAGCATGGGTATGCTTTATGGTTGGTGTCTAAAAAAAAAAAAAAAACTTGCAGTTTTTAAAATTTAAAGGATAGGTATTGATTAGATTTGTGTACAACCAACCTGTCTGTATTTTTGCCAACTATAGCTGGCAACACTGATTATTGTATTCTGATGGCAGGGAAGGCTCCCCACTGTCGGAATGCAATCCCAATTATCCAAAAATTGGGATACTATGCAAAATCTACATAAATCCAAAGATTTGCAAATCTCATAAACCCCATATTTTTTTCACAATGGAATGAAAAAAAAAGTCAGGGTCTTGAGAACAAAGTTGTTCAAAAGGGGTAAGTGTCTAGAGGAAAGGAGGGTTTAAAGTAGGGTTGTCCCGATACCACTCTTTTTTTGAGACAGAGTACAAGTACCAATACTTTTTTTCCAAGTACTCGCCGATACCGATACTTTTTTTTTTTTTTTTTTATAATGGCATGTGACGGTGTTTTTTTTATTTTATTTTTTTTTCATTATTATTAACTTTTTTTAATATATATTTATGCAACTTTTTTTTTTTAAATCAGCCCTGTTGGGGGTCTTTGGAGAGATAGCAGGGGAGAGAGAGAGAAGAGCGGCACGGACGGACGGGGGGGGGGGAGAAGAGCGGCACGGACGGGGGGGGGGAGAAGAGCGGCACGGGGGGGGGGGAGAAGAGCGGCACGGGGGGGGGGGAGAAGAGCGGCACGGGGGGGGGGGGAGAAGAGCGGCACGGGGGGGGGGGAGAAGAGCGGCACGGACGGGGGGGGGAGAAGAGCGGCACGGACGGGGGGGGCGGGGAGAAGAGCGGCACGCCCGGGGGCGGGGAGAAGAGCGGCACGCCCGGGGGCGGGGAGAAGAGCGGCACGCCCGGGGGCGGGGAGAAGAGCGGCACGCCCGGGGGCGGGGAGAAGAGCGGCAGGCCCGGGGGCGGGGAGAAGAGCGGCAGGCCCGGGGGCGGGGAGAAGAGCGGCAGGCCCGGGGGCGGGGAGAAGAGCGGCAGGCCCGGGGGCGGGGAGAAGAGCGGCACGCACGGGGGGGGGAGAGAGAAGAGCGGCACGGGGGGTGGGGAGAAGACAGACTGCACAGGGGTGGTGGAGAGAAGACAGACTGCACGGAGCACGGGGGAGAGAAGACAGCACGGGGGGAGAAAACTTGCAACTCCCCTGCCTGCCCAGGTATCGGGTGAGGCATCTGAGCATTTCCCCCGAGTACAAGTACTCGGGGAAATGCTCGGTATCGGGACTAGTATCAGTACTAGTATCAGTATCGGGACATCCCTAGTTTAAAGTGGATAATTTTTTAATCTATTGGTAGAGACCAGAGATGACATTAACCACTTAAGACCCGGACCTTTAGTCAGCTAAAGGACCCCGGCCAGGTTTTGCGATTCGGCACTGCGTCGCTTTAACATACAATTGCACGGTCATGCGACGTGGCTCCCAAACAAAATTGGCGTCCTTTTTTTTCCCTACAAATATAGCTTTCTTTTGGTGGTATTTGATCACCTCTGCGTTTTTTTTTTCTTTGCGCTATAAACAAAAATAGAGCCACAATTTTGAAAAAAAAATTCAATATTTTTTGCTATAATAAATATGCGACATTATGGCAGACACTTTGGACAATTTTGACACATTTTTGGGACAATTGTCATTTTCACAGAAAAAAATGCATTTAAATTGCATTGTTTATTGTGAAAATGACAGTTGCAGTTTGGAAGTTAACCACAGGGGGCGCTGAAGGGGTTATGTGTTCCCTAATGTGTGTTTACAACTGTAGGGAGGTGTGGCTGTAGGTGTGACGTCATTGATTGTGTCTAGCTATAAAAGGGTTCACGCGATCGATGATGCCGACACAGTGAAGTTCTTCAGCTCCGGGGACCGATCGGCGGACTCCAGCGGCGATCGGGTGCGCGGTTTCCAACGGCTGGGTACTAGTACAGGACGTACCTGTACGTGAATGTGCCCAACCGTGCAATTCTGCCTATGTATATGTGCAGGAGGCGGTCCTCCAACAATTCCTGTCGAGAGAGGAAGTCCTAATTTAATTTAGGACCACTTTGCGTTCATAGGTTCTTCAAACCGTGGAAGTAAAGCTGGGCTTTGTACTTTCGTGTTCAGAGGAAAATGTAGGGAGATAGACCTCCCAGGATATTTAATATTCGTCCAGTTTAGGATATGGTTGTCTATATCTTTTCTACTAGCAATTTTTACTACGTTTTTAGTGTAGTTTTAAGTTTATAAACAATTATCGACTAATCAAAATTCATCATTGATCATTTGAACTTTTTAAATAGGTTCATTCTTTGTAACCGTTACATTGTCAAACACGGAGCTTATTCCTGTTAACCACACTAGGGCTGTGTTGTGTGATACTGATATGCACACCCAGGCCACAGCGTAATATTATCAGCATAAGGGAAGGTTGTTGACAAAGCAGCAACTGTCAGACTTCATGAAGGTCACTTCTAGGCGTGGTGTCAACGAGACCTAGGCCCTTTACTCATAGGGCCTTAATTCATCCTCAGACAGAATAAGGGCTTGTGTCGATGATGCTAGAGTTAAAAGCATCAATATGACAGTTTGGAAGAGTTCTTAAAACATTCATAATTTATTGATGAGTGTATTTGACCTGCAGTTCACCTCCTTCTCACTTGCACTTGAGGTGCTTTAAGCAAGTTTTCCAGAACAAGTTTTCTGAAGTAAGCAAAAGCTTATCAACTCGGGTTTAAGTGGAGATAGATAAAATGGGTTGAAAATTCAGATTCTTGCATAAACCCAGTCCGGGTTGGAGCTCCTTAACCACTTCATGAGAAACAACGTACCTGTACATCGTTTTAAAGAAGTGGTTGTACCGGTTTGACGTCTGTAGCTGCAGGCTTTATCCCACTACCGTTTTTAGAGCTGGCGGTTGGTTTTCTGATAACCGATGCAGCTCAGCAGTCGCTCGGCCATTCTCACAGGGAGGGGGGTGTTCCCCGCCGCTTTGCCAGTGTTTTCCGTCCCATCGGGAGACCCGAGCGAGCAGCCGACACATCCGCCTGCTGGCCGGAGTCCCGAACAAATCTGCGATCGGGTGTCCGATGTAGTGATCCAAAAGCGACATCGCTTCATGTTTACTCGGCTGCCAATGGCGTTGATTTAAAAAAAATCCAAAGTATTCCAAAATGCAGATTTTGCCGTTTTTTTAATACCTTTAAGTGCAAAGGAGGGATTTGGGGTCTTTTAGACCCCAGATCCCTTCACTGCATATTACTATCACAAGGGATGTTTACATTCCTTGTGATAGCAATGAAAGTGATCAGATTTTTTTTTTCCTCAACTTCCCAAAGAAATGGCTAGTTTATTGTCCCTCAGACTATAGGAGGGCTGCACTGTGGCCAGTGGTAGTAGAAAATGCCAGGGGCTTGGTGGGCAATGAAAGTAAAACACAATTACAGTGCTTGTGGTCAATAGGAGGAGGAATAGTGCCCTATCATTTGTATCAGTGGGAGGAAATATGCCCCATTTTTGGTGTCGGTAGAAGGAAAAGGCCCCCAACGGGGGTGTCAATGGAAAGAGTGGTGCCTCATTGTTGGTGTGAGTAGAAGGAACATTGCCCCATGGGCAAGATAAAGGTAGACAAAGGGCCACATTTGGCCCGTAGGCCACAGTTTAGAGACCACGCATCCAAGGGATGTCAGTAGCGGCTTCAGAGTACCCGTAGACATGCCATTGTCTGCTGTTTAGGCCAGGCAACAACAGTCTTGTGTCTTTGGCAGCATTTAGCTTTGGTTTACACAGCAGTTTGTTATGCATTCGGCATAAATTTGTGAAGCCTTTTTTTTTTTTTTTTTTAAAGGCTAAGTTCATGGTTTGAAAGAAAATGTATCTGCAAATATTTTTGTAGGTATAATATATATAATATATCATTTCCTTTTTCTAAGGAGCATGTAGAGCATCACACCCGCAATCAGCAGATGGGTGCAATGTCTGGCTCCTGCAGACTAAGGATAGCTGTCTGCCTATACCTCTGATCTGGTACAGCAGGCAGTTACTTGAAAGCAGCAGGAAGTTCAATGAACTATGAGGACACTCGCCTGCATAAAAAGGATAGTTGCTTTTTAGTTGGGTTGGGAGAGTCTTTTCATGTTACTACATGTGAGTTCCTCTTCCGTTTTTATTTCAAGTAGATATCCGATTTAAATGCTGCAACCGCTATATATAGCTATCTTACCCTAGCTTTGGCCTTGCCTCTGTTTATTCCGTTGTAAAGAATGCCAACATTTGTGCTGGTAAGAGGAAATAAACAATATTTGTTAATACAATTGACAGCTTCCTTGTACTGTATATAGGAATGCAATTGCTATGCGTCAATCTGCCTAGAGTTACTTATTAAACCAACAAATAAAAGAATGACAAGGTGTCTACATTCTGCATTCTCTTTATGGCTTTGCAAATTGCAACATACAAGATATGGGTTTCATTATTTCAGCTGAGATATGAAGCTTTGTTGTTCACTTTTCCTTTATGCAGTCATGTGCTTGACATTTATACTTATCTAGGTGTTTTCCCCTGTAGTGCATGGTCACTGGTGGGTGGGTGTCAGACGGGCTGCTCAATTATAGCTTACAAAATGTTAAGTCTCCTAAATAAATAACCAGTGACATCAAAGTCACTTGATTCCTGTGCTTTTGACCTTTTCAGACTAGATTACCAGCTAGTTAAGAGATGTATGGCCAGTATGGGTCACAGAAGCACACTTACTAATGTAGTGATCCACCCCAAACTCCTCCCCTTTAAATATGCTTGGTCCTGATCTCTGCTGCAAGTCATGTCATGGTGTTCTTTCTTTCTATAAGTGGTTCTAAAGCCTGAAGGTTTTTTCACCTTAATACATTCTCTGTATTAAGGTGAAAAACCTTCTGTGCTGCAGCTCCCCACATACCCCCCCCCCCTCTTTTTATTACCTGGGCCCAATCTGATCCAGCGATGAGCACAGTGGCTCCATTCGCCGTCTCTCTCCTCATAGGACAAATTGATAACAGCAGGAGACATTGGCTCTTGCTGCTACCAATCAAATCCTCACTCAGGAGCAATATACGCAGGAGTGAGCCTGCACAGGTGCCCCCAGGAAAAGCAGCTTTCTCTGGGGGCACCTAATGAAGAGGTGGGGCCTGGAGCACTGGCAGGGGTCCTCAGAAGAGGATCTCTGGGGCTGCTCCATGCAAAACGATTGCACAGAGCAGGTAAGTATAGGTGTGTGTGTTTGTTTTGTTTGTTTTTGTATCCAAGGTTTACGAACACTTTAAGCTAGATCAAGTGATGAACATGCAAAGCTACCAGGAAATGTCAGTAAAATATTTTCACTTCTAGTCCAAAGTTCACAATTTTTTTTTTTTTTTTTACTTCCGTATTACATCAACTATGTCTAAAAATAGTCTGTCATTAAAATGAACCTGTTGAGATGATCTAAGTAATGTCTGCCCCTTTTCTGTTTTCTAGGAGCTTAACATAGATGTATCGGATGTTGAGAGTCTGCTTGTTCAGTGCATACTGGATAAGTAAGTTATTTTTCTTTTTCTTTTTTTTTTCCTCACAAACTATAGATTAACTGTATTATTCCTCTGTAATTGTCAGTTGTGTCTCTGCCTAATATTCATATTAATGGCTTCTGATACCCTCCATGTATTGATCCAGGCGTTTACCAGCACAGCCTGCGTTGTAGCATTACAAACCATGTTTAGGTACACATGGGCACTAAACAAAAAAATAGCACTATGCTTCACCGCATAAAAATATTGCTTGTTGTTTGTGCTTATCTAGCTTATCTAAGGTGAAAAACAACTGTTACTGCTAATCTGGTGGGGTTTCTACCAACCCAAGTCAAACAAAACGAAAATAAGTTCTCAGCTCAATTGGCCAAACAACCAAATTACATTACACATTAAAGGGGTTGTAAAGGTTCGCCTTTTATTTTCTAAATAGGTTCCTTTAAGCTAGTGCATTGTTGGTTCACTTACCTTTTCCTTCAATTTCTCTTCTTAATGTTTTTTTTCTTTGTTTGAATTTCTCACTTCCTGTTTCTCCTCGGTAAGCTTTCCATCGTCATCTGAGTGGTGGAAAGTCAGTCAGAACAGCTTACTGAACAGCTTACTGAGGAGGAACAGGAAGTGAGAAATTCAGACAAAGAAAACAAAGGAAAAAACATTTAGAAGGGAAATGGAAGGAAAAGGTAAGTGAACCAACAATGCACTAGCTTAAATGAACCTATTTAGAAAAAAAAAACTTTACAGCCCTTTTTTTTTTTTTTTTTTATTGAACAATTTACATTCTGAACATTGTACTGCAAGTTACAAGGCAATACTGGCAAAATGCACAAAACATATGTGGCTCATACACATAATAGACACAGCAGATTAAAAACTTATTCTAATTGAACAATCAATGAGTGGAAAACCTTATGTCCAAGCTATTCATGGGATTTCACCCTAGGAGGATTTATAGTTTTACGGACCATTAGTGCATGTGTCTGCGGACTCGAGCCATCTATCCCAGATTTTGTTATACTTATCTGGACAACCTCTGTTAATGTATATGAACTTTTTGTAGGGAAGTGTGTTATTTATATCTAATTTCTAGTCGTTGAAGCTGGGGGGAGTGGGTCTCATCCACTGTCTCGCTATAATTTTTCTAGCAGAAAACAATGTTTCATGCAAAAATGTTTTAGTGAATTTATCCATCTCAGAATCTGGGAATATCCACAGTAGACATTGTTTGGGGATCCCATGTCATCATGGAGGAAGTCCACAGACTCTGGAGCACCGGGCACGCCCAGAGCAGATGGGCTTGTTGCCTGTTGCTTGGTTACACATTGTGCACAAGGTCGAAGACTGTTGTCTGAAGCGGGCGAATTCTTAGGGGGGGTGAGATATGCTCGATGCACCACGTACAACTGGGTCAACCTGTCAGAGCTTGGGGGATACAGTCTTGCATTAGTCAAGTGCTTCACTCCACTCCTCATCCTCCAGCGGGCCCACCTCTCTCTCCCATCTTGGTTTAAGGCTGTAAGTGAGCGTGGTAGATGATGGGGTGAGGAGCATAACATAAAAATCAGAGATCAGCTTTTGTGGGTCCACACCCTTAACCACTGCCATAATAACATTGGGTGTAGACTGTGGCAAAGGCTGGGGTAACTGAGCAGTTGGAAGAATCTAAGGAGCATAGAATTGGGCAGCAGGAACTCATTTTGGAGGTCCTCAAAGCTTTTAAGCGTGCCGTCAGAAATTATGTGGTGCAAGTAATATATTCCATGTTTGCTCCATATCTCTGTGTCAGGGATCAAGAGAAACTCTGAGAGTAGTCTATTGTGCCATAATGGGGTGTAGTCGTTGTGTTTAGGGGTCGTCAACATTTTAGAGACAATGTCCCATACGCGCCTATACTGGTACAATAGGGACCCGCTATCTCTATTGGAGTTATTCCCACTATGTCCCACTGCGAAGTGGATCTGAGGTTAGTTGTGCCCATCGTGGACAGAGAAACGTGAGGAGTTTGAGTCTGTTGGTTTTGTCTATGTGGTGCAGCCGAGACAGTTGGGATGCTAGGTAATAAAGATTTAAGTCAGGGAGGGCTGTGCCACCTAGGTCAGTAGGGTTTTTAAGGACTCTCCAGGCTAGCTTGTGTCTGTTGGTACCCCAAACAAATGTCTTGAGTATGGGCTCCATTGACTCAAAAAATTTCAAGGGCAGGTATACACGTGTGTGCCAAAGTATATACAATATTTTAGGGAGTAATATCATTTTAACAATATTAATGCGGCCCCACACACTGAGCGGCTGTCTCGCCCCTACCTTGGGTTTTAGACTTGATGAGGTCGAAAAGTGGTTCTATGTTCAGGGGTAAGTAGTCAGCAGGTTTTCTAATTACCAATACTCCAAGGTATTTGATAGTGTTCACTCGCTGGAGTGGTAACTGCACCTGTAGCTTGGCAGAGGGGAAACTGTCCATAGGCAATATTTGGGATTTCTCCCAATTAATTTAAAGGCCAGAAAATTGATTAAAGTGTTTCATCGTATGTAATGCCTTCTAAAGAGATGTGGTAGAGTCGGCCAGGTATAGTAGTGTGGAGGCAGGGAGCAAACACCCTGGATCTTGGGGTCCTCTCTAATGGAGATTGCAAGGGGCTCCGGCACCAAGGCGTAAAGGAGCAGAGACAGTGGGCAGTCTAGTGCCCCTGGATAAGTACTGTATGACTCTTCCCACCCATTCCAGTGTTTACATCTACAGCAGATTATATGCCTCCAGAGCTGTGCATTTGTCCCTATACAGATGAGTTGAGAGGTATCTTGATATAGCGTGGTCCTACCCCGAAGGTTCTCGACGGGCCTGCACCAATTTAGACAGGATGCGATTGACCTACCAGCATGTCTTTAGGATGTGGGAGGAAACTGGATGAAACCCAGGCAGGCCCAGGGAGAACATGCAAACTCCAGGCAGATGATGTAGTGGTCGGAATTCAAACCAGCGACACTTTTGCTGCTAGGTGAAAGTGCTAACCACTACACCACTGTGCTGCCCGATGTAAGCACTGGCATGTGCATGAAGACTCCTACAGCTACTGAGTCTCTCCAGCTATCATTGATTTTGACAGGCTAGGTGCAAGGAACACCGGTCATTCCACCGTGTGAATAAACACAACCCTCTGCACAGGGGTATGGGTCTATGCACCTGTGCAAATGAGGCCTAAATGGACTCACAACATCTTTAAAATAGTTTTGCTTTGGTGTAAAAAAAACATGCAATTTTAGTTTGAACCTTGATCAGCTGGTAGCCTTGGGGCTGCTCTCATGTGGCCTCATAACCGCTTAGTCAGAGTGTGAGTTGCTGACCTCAAACTAATTGACACAAAGCCCTCCCATCCACAGAGGTTTTCCATACTTTTCTCAAGTTCAAAACCCCTTTGGATCTGAAATGACAGGTGCTCTTTAAATGTAAGGACTCCTTGCTGATCGAATCTTTAATATTTGCAAACAAAATTAATGTTTCGTGTTTAGAATAGACTTTACAGACTTATGCTACATAACTAAGCTCCATTTCATGCTGAATAAACTAAATTAATAATGTATCTTAACCGGTTAAGGACCGCCGCATGTACATTTACGTCGGCAGAATGGCACGTACAGGCACATTGGCGTACCTGTACGTCCCTGCCTAGACATGGGTCGGGGGTCCGATCGGGACCCCCCCCCCGGTACTTGCGGCGGTCCCCGTGGCTGTGCGAGCAATCCGGGATGAGAGGGCGGCTGTTCGTTTTTGTCCTCCCCCTCCGGATCGCTCCCAGCCAATGCACGTCCTCCCCCGCCCTCTTCCTGTGTAAACACAGGAAGGGGGAAGTGATGTAATCTCTCCTCTCGGCGGTATTTTCAACCGCCGCTGAGGAGAGAAGACATCACAAGTGAGTCTGCACAACACTACACTGACACCAGGACATATAGGCACATTAACCCCCCCGATCACCCCCCACCCCCCTGTCACAGTGTCACTGAATGCAGTGATCATATATTTACTGATCACTGCATTTAGTGTCAGTGTGACAGTTAGTGTGAGGCCGCGTACACACGATCGAATCTCTCTGCTGTAAACGGTCTGCCAGACCGTTTCAGCAGACAGATTCGATCGTGTGTACGGGCGGACAGACAGATTTTAAAGCATGCTTTAAAATCTGTCTGCTGGGAATCCGTCCGTCCGATATGTCTGCTGGTTAGTATGCTAACCAGCAGACATATCTGCCCGCACATGCGTCGAATGGATTCGACGCATGCGCAGAAGTGTTTTACTTCCTGGTGCGGTGACATGGCGATGTCATCGCCACGTCACCGCGCTGTCTGCCGGCGGGGATTTTTTATTTTTTTTTGTATAATCTTTATTTGTGAACGACAAAATAGAACAACACAGCACATAGTGCCCGGAGCACGTTACAGTGAACAAGCAGCCATTCAGTATTTAACGTAACATAAAAAAAAAGGGAAACCAAGGTAGACATTGAGGGCAGAGACATAGAGAATCCCAACAGGACCCAGAACCCCAATAAGCATGACTTAAGTCCATCTACCGGGCAGCTAGCTGGGAATGGATTCCGATTCCCCCTCATCGCATAAAACACAGGAACAGTGAAACATAGCGTGGGGGTGGCTCATCCGACACCTCTCATCAGGTGGTAGAGATGGATATTCGCAGATGGGGGGGGGGGGGGTGTAAGAACCAGACGCCAAACCGGCCAGCCGCCAAACCTGGACAACACCCATAACTAGTGTGCAGGGCAGGAAGGAGGCCAGCCGAGTGCGCACGAGGGAAGGGGGGCCAAATAGACCTCCATCATACCTCCCCACATGCCACAGCCCGGACCAACCCCCAACATGGCCAACAATCCTGCCCAAGGTGACATAAGTCCCCGACCCCAAATGGGGTCGAGCAGTCCCCCGGAAACGGGTCGTCGAGTCCACCCGACCGGCCGAGACCTCCAGCGCTCAGCCCCCCCCCCCCCAGCACGGCAGCCACCAGGTCACTCAATGTCAAGAGATCAATAGGAAGGAAAATAGAACACAATAGAGAAGGGCAGAGGAAACAATAGGGAAGAAGAAAGAGAGAATAAAAGAAATTAGAAAAGAGGGAGAGAAAGTAAAAAAGGGATTAGAATCAGCAGAAACATACCTGAGGTCAAACGTCCGGCTCCTCCCCCGCACCACTCAACCTCTCCGCCTCTCATTCCTTAACAGCTGAAGAGGAAAGAAACAATGCACCCGAGGGACGCAGATTAATCTACGGTGCCCGAGGTCTCTGTTTAAGGGAAGGGTCTGCCAGCTCCAACAGTGCCACATCCAAACTAGAAGGAACACATCCCGGGTCCGCGATGTACTCCGCCCAGGGCGACCAAGTGTCGGAGAAGCGCTCTCGGGTACCCCTACAGGTGGCAATCCAGTCCTCCGCCTCCCTTATTTCACCAACCTTACGAATCCACTCTTCCCTGCTAGGAACCCGTGAACGCTTCCAAAATATCGGGAGCAATCGCTTTGCTGCATTCAATAAGTGGGGCAGTACACTGCGTTTGTATTGGCTCACTGGCATGGGAGGAATGTGCAACAGGAAGTGAGTAGGGGAGAAAGGGATGTCCAGGTCCAGAATTGTCTTGATCTGGGACTGAATGTCCAACCAATAAGGTTTGATTACTGGGCAATCCCACCAGATATGCAGCACCGGTCGGGGATTTTGGTTTGATCGTGTGTACAGCGATCAAACCAAAACAGCCCAGCAGACAAATCTGATCAAATCGGTCTGTCAGACTGATTTGAACAGATTTATTTGGTCGTGTGTACGCAGCCTGACAGGCAGTTAGTGTTAGGTCCAGGGTAGCCCCCGTACCCCCCCTAATAAAGTTTTAACCCCTTGATCACTGCCCTAGTTAACCCCTTTCACCCCCTATTGCCAGTGTCACTAAGCGATCATTTTTCTATTCGCTGTATTAGTCTCACTGTTGCCGCTAGATAGCTAAAGTTTTTTCTATTATTATTATTATTTATTTTTACTAAAGACATGTGGCTGAATACATTTTGGCCTAAATGTTTGACTAAAATTTAGTTTATTCGATTTTTCTTATAACAAAAAGTAAAAAATATTGATTTTTTTTTTTTCAAAAATGTCGCTCTATTTTTGTATATAGCGCAAAAATAAAAATCGCAGAGGTGATCAAATACCGTCAAAAGAAAGCTCTATTTGTGGGAAGAAAAGGACGAAAATTGGTTAAATAGAAAACGATCTTTAGATAGATTGATTTTTTTTTTTTTTCTTCAAAAGCATGTTATTAAAATGTATTTGGTAAAAATCAATTGTGTTGATTTATATTCAATGTAAATGGTAAAATACCAAACGTGATATAAAATTAATATATCCTGTGGCTGAATATCATAAAACCTTAAATCGTTATAAAATGTGCAATATATAAGTGATCTAAATTGTGCAATGAAGAAAAACTAATATATATTAGTTTTTCTTCTTTATTACAATTTTTTTTATTTTTTATATATATATATATATATATATATATATATATATATATATATATATATATATATATATATATATATATATATTTAGTTAGTTCTGAATAGATGTTGGGACTTAAAACAGATCCCAAAAATTCTATAATGAAAAGTTCATCAATAGATGGAAACGGATGCCCAAAAGTCGACACACTACAGTGATGAGTGCTTTCAAACGATCCTCAAGGCAGAAATGGGGTATAGCTGGAAAAGTCACCTGGGAGTGCCTTCACCTTTGGGCAATAGGGAGAGAAATAAATACTCTTACCCTCCAACGTGGACCCAGCTCACCATATGGTGGTGGATCGCTAGCGCTTGTATCCACAGTGTAGGCTCAGGGTAGCAGGATCTACAAGTCACCTCCTCGCTCTGCTGTCAAGACTTATGACCGGACCAGCAGCTCCAAAACGAAGACCCGGTATGGAGGAACAAATATCCAGTCTATGGCTTCACCAAACATGCAATGCATAAAAGAAGGGAAATCCTCCACAGTGTAAATCCAAATGACGTTGAAATTTATTAAAAATATTTGTAAAAAGTTCAAATACTGAACTGATAAAAAATTGATAAAAAAATGCCGAACAAGCAATAAACAAAGCGCGGTATGGGCAGCTGTAGATGCCATGTAAGCTGATGCGTTTCGTCTCAAAAAGACATCAACTGGGTTACACCTCAGCTAGCTACCCCCACATTTATATAGGAAGAGAGATGAGTGTACAGTCTGCACATGTGTCTCACTGTAAACCATACTTCCGGGATCGTACCGTCGTATTGACGTACCGTTGTATTGATCACATGTGTGTGTCAACCAATCTTTGAATTTGGTCAAAAAAAGGAGAAAAAACTGTGTCCGTACCTGTATGGTCCTAATTCGGACTACGCAGCATGATGGACACCACCTCCATTGCAATGACAAATCAAAACTTCAAAACCAAATCACGTGACTTCCCGCGGTGTGAGCTGGGACACGTAGTCCCAGATGTATGCCATACAGGCTGAAAACATCGGAACTCTACCATCCCTAGATTGACAAACGGCTAAAGAACACGGAACCGAGTCCGCCAACATCGCGACACAAGTCACAATGTAATGCTCCACACTTACAAGCTGTACATCAGTAGTATGAGCATACATATCCATACAATATGCAAGAATAGCCAAAGGATGATCAGAGATCCCACCAAGTGGATAATAGAAATTATATCATAATACCATATGTAAAAAAAAAGCACTATAAACGTAGATCTCTAACAATATAAGGAATAATGGGAAAGTATCTCTGATAATATTTGGTCTAGTAAATGTAAATACCATCCTATAAACAAAAGCGGAGAATCTCAAATAATCAAAGTGGTCCCCACATTGTACATCCTGATAAAAAAAGATCCCAAAATTCTAAGAAAATATTATAAGTCCCAACATGTATTCAGAACTCCACACACGCATATATATCTATATATATATTTTTTTTTTTAGCTTTTCTTTATTATAGTGGGATATTCAGTGCACATTTTATAACGATTTCAGGTTTTATGATATTTATATTTACATTTATATTTACATTAATGTACCACTGTTTGGTATTTTACCATTTTTCATGATATACAGGGTTAATACTCTGTATGTTCATTAACACATATTTTTGATCTCGGTTTAGCCTATTTCTTTCATATATAGTGCTACACTTTATAATTTTCATATTCTTTTAATTTACGTCTAATTGTTGTGTTGGCTGCTTGTATTCTTGGTAATTTATGGTTGTCGCAGTATTTGCTGCTTTCATTGATTTATATCCACCCAGGTCCCCTGCTGGCGCTCCAAGACCCGCTCTCCTGCCGAGAGCTTTCTCCCGGGGCACTAAAGCAGGCTTGCTCCCGAGCCGCTGCTCAGTGTATCTATTCACACAGTGTCTTGGCTCTGCTTTTCTCTCTTCTCATTGGCTCACTGGCTGTAATTAACAGCGGGAGCCAATGGCAAGGGACAGTCTTCAGAGAGCAGAGGCTCTTGTACGTACTGATGGATCGTGATGGGGCTCGGGTAAGTATTGGGGGGGACTGCTGCATTTTGAACCTCTTAGAACAACTTTAACGCCTAAATCTTCCTTTTTATTCTTTAGTAAAATGGATTCTCTGTTAAATATAACAGATGGTCCAATATGTCTCTTTATTCTTATAATAAACGCATGTTGAGAATAAACTACTACTAGGACTGAAATGCAAAGCTCTTGTAGATAACCTCACATAACTTCATATGCTCCCAAGAGCCCCAAGTCCAAGGAATCTGTTATGCAAACACCTGTAGACGCCTACTTTCTAATTCCTGTAAGAGTCTCAGACGTGTAAAGAATTGTCGCCACACCCAACCCTGTATAGAAATCCTCTGCTTCTGGGTGCTGAGGGAAAAAAAGGGAGTTAATCATGTTCCACAAACTCAAGCAAAACGTTGCACATTGGAGTTTAATTTAAAGAGAAGTGAACTAAACATTAATATGAACATCAACAAAAGACATTACATAAGGTTTTTCAAGTATCCTCAAGTGAGTAATTTGGTCCATGTGACTTTTATGTAAATAATTATTTACTACAGATTTCCAATCGTGTACGTCTGGGGGTAAAAGTTGTAGTAAACTCTGTACTAACACTTTTACCTACAGGTAAGCCTATAATAAGATAACAACATAACCTGGGGAATGCCCAGGAAAAAACCAAGCCTCCTTACCGACCAGCCTGCAGAACAACCAAATTAACCTGTCCAACAGTATGCGTTAAAAACAGGGGTTTTGTCCACACGCATTTGCAAACGCATGCATAAGTCACAGAGCCGCACCTATAATAAGGCTTACCTGTAGGTATAAAGAATATCTCCTAAACCTGTACGGTGTAGGAGCTATTGTCCCGCGCATGCACGGGAGTGACGACATCGCCGCTCCAGCCACTCATAGCGCTGGAGCGACGATACCCGAAAGACACGCCGAGGCAAGATGACATCTCCCCACACCTCGTTCCAAGGTAAGTATTTCATAATGAGCTAGTATGCAGTGCATACTAGCTCATTATGGCTTTTGCGTTTTCAGGTATGGAAAAAAAACGGCAGCGGGTTTGCTTCCGCTTTATGCATTCTCTTCAACAGTCTTGTATAATAACAAGAATGCACAGTTGTAGAATGGAACGGGGTAGTACATGACTAATGCTAGGAGGAAAATATGTTGATGCACAAAATTACCCAGCAGAATTGCCCACTAGTCTGCAAAGGATCTTTGTAACCTGTATTCAGTGTGGGAACTGAGGTCTTTGTTGCAGTCAGGTGCCATAGGCATACACTATATTACCAAAAGTATTGGGATTTACATGCACATGAACTTTATGACCTCCCAATTTTAAGCCCCATACACACGGTAGGACTTTTTGACAACAAACTTCAAA
This sequence comes from Rana kukunoris, assembly GCA_029574335.1. Taxonomy (NCBI): domain Eukaryota; kingdom Metazoa; phylum Chordata; class Amphibia; order Anura; family Ranidae; genus Rana; species Rana kukunoris. Next base: position 57,822,625 of record CM056051.1, read on the forward strand.
ATAAGGAAGTTTTTTTCCAAAAATCCTACCGTGTGTACGCTCAATCAGACAAATTTCTTTGATTTTTTTGATTGGACAAAAGTTCGCTCTGCAAACGGACAAACTTTTCGGCAACAAAAGTTCTATGGTGCAAAGTCCTATTGTGTGTACAGAAATCCATCGGTCTTTTGTCTGAAGTACAAATGCGCATCCCCAGAACCAATGTTAAAATCAACCAACAATAGCAGAAGTTGACCAAAGGGTGGCGGTCAAGAGCAGAAAAACCATGTGATGTTGGGGAAGTTTGCAGAAAAGTCCTGCCATCTGTATGCTATGGTTGTACCTGGCCAACTCGCTTCGGACAGAAATCCACAGAAAAGTTTGTTTGAAGTCCGACCATGAGTATGAGGCTTTAGTCCGTAGGGTTCAATATTGAGTTGGCCCACCCATTGCAGCTATAACAGCTTCAACTCTTCTGGGAAGGCTGTCCACAAGGTTTAGGGGGGGGACAAAAATGTTGCATTCAAGGAATGCTTTGAATGATAAATGTTACGTTTGCTTGTGCCCTCAACTGAATTGTCAAACCATCAAATGGCTTTTGTCATAACTGATCACACATACAACACCATGGCAACTGCAGACCAAACAGAGGCCAAGATAGCAACTTCCTGGGCTGTGATAGATGGGAGGGTTTAGTTCTGCTTTAAGTGTCCCTTATGGTTTGAGATTTAGATGTCTGAATTCTCTGAAAATTAATATAATCTATTTTTGTTTTCAAGCACTATCCATGGGCGAATTGATCAAGTCAACCAACTCCTGGAACTGGATCACCAGAAGAGAGGAGGAGCACGATACACTGCTTTAGATAAATGGACCAACCAACTGAATTCTCTCAACCAGGCAGTTGTCAGCAAGCTTGCTTAACAAAGAAGAAGTTGTTACTCAGTAGATAAAAAAAAAAAAAAAGTACTTAAAGGCAACAGTGCAGTCATATAACCCTTAAAAAGAACTGTGGAATGGCAAAGATATACTGTTGGTTGCTGTGTGCCCTGAAAAAAAAAAAAAGAATTTTTGACCGAAGCGCTTTCTGATCAGCTGGTATGTGTTTCACTGCTGCATTTGTCCCAAGAGAATAAAGAACAGCTTTAACCTCCAGAAGATAACCAAAATGTTACGGGAACTATGCTGTATTGTTGTCATCTTGTCCTGTAAAACGCAACACCTTAGTACACAGGCAAATCAAGACCAGAGAGAAGATTTTGTCACGATTTTAAATATACACTGACACATTACTGTTGGTTCAATTTAAACATTTTACCTACAGAGAAAGAGAAATGTCTCACAAAATACCTGCAATAACTTGAATGCATATCCTTCCCAACACTTCCTTGTATAAACTGATCTGTTTGCTGCATTTTGCTAATCTGTCTCATATATATATATATATATATATATATATATAGATATATATATATATATATATATATATATATATATATATTATATATATATATATATATATATATATATATATATATTAGTGAAATTTGACCTGCAGTATAGTACATATTTAGAGGGCACCCTATAATTACAGTGGCATAATGTCACTTAGGTTTCAAGCAGCAAAATAAACAGCTCAGCTCAGAATTACATCTTTCTGTGTGTTTCTTGTATTGTTCGTTAAAGCCAGCAAGGCACTCAAAGGTTTTTATTTATTTTTTACAGTTAATTGACGCTCTTCACTTCTTAATGGTTTGTTTTTAGTTGTGCTAATGGTGCAAAACAAGTATAGATTTGGTATGTTATAATGTATATTATACTGACAATGAGTTGACGTGCCAGCAAGTGAATAAATTTCCTTCCGTTCCTAAATACGTTACCATTAATTTTAATTAATTGTAATAATCATCAGAGCGAACGCTGAGGAAGGTGTTGGCACAGGTACCCTGGCTATCGGAGTTCTGCTCTTCTGATATGTGACATGACTGGGAAGTGAAATTTATTGTGGTGGAATGTATTTCCTTTTAAAGAGAAAGTCTATCTGAACCTGTTTTAGATAGATAGTTGTCCGTGCACATTTAATCACCAGTTTCCTTCTTTAGGTCTCCTCCACACTATGCTGCTCCACTGTGGTGAGTTACTGCACTCGCACCACTATGCAGTATTTCGTGTGTTATTGTGTGTTTGTATTAAAGCCCAGCTCCATGTTTTAGTGAACTTTTAAATAGTCCATTTGCACCACACTGGTCCAAATGAACTATACCTTCACAAAGACCCCTTTCACACTGGTGCCACCCATAGCGGATTTTTGTGGCGCATTTCGTCCGCTAGCGGGGAGGCGCTTTTAATCCCCGCTAGCGGCCGAGAAAGGGTTAATACCGCTGGCAATGTGCCGATACAGCGGTGTATTACCGGCGGTATGGCAGCGCTGCCCATTTATTTCAATGGGCAGGAGCGTATTGGGAGCGGTGAGTTCACTGCTCCTAATGTGCTCCAAAGAAGCTGCTGGCAGGACTTTTCCTGACGCCCTGCCAGCGCACAGCTCCAGTGTGAAAACCCTCGGGCAGGCGCTATTTTTAAAGCTATAGCGCCTGCCAAACGCCCTTAGTGTTAAAGGGGTTGGCAAGCCCAGATCACAGGCTGTACCCTGCCATACCACAGCATCCGTGTTGTGAATAAAGTTGGTGGTAGAGGAAGAAATCGGCTGCAGAGCAGAACAGAGCCCCATAAGCCGATGATTCCTCTACAGCGTAGGCTTTTGCCACAGGTTGAGTCTATGGGAAATTTCAGCTAACCCGCAGGATAGACACAGGTGCACTACACTGCACCCGCCGTGTGGGTAAACTGCAGCACATCAGTGTGAAAGCCCTTTTCACACTATAGAGCGGCAGATGTCTGTTTACCCCTGCCTACCTCCAATCTGAAAAACAAAAGGGAATTCGTCCCCTTCCATCTGGGCGGATCGGATGGCCTGTAGAGTTGCTGTGACCTGTCATCCGCCCGCTGCACTCATTGTGGCCCTCAACTGGTTACCAAGTTGCTTAAGTGGCCCTCGCTCTTCAAAAGGTTGGGCACCCCTGGTATACAGCTTCAGCTACATAGAGTATACAGCTCTGTGTTCTGTCAGCGGGACAGGGATTTCCTGCTCTATTTCTGGAACAAAATCAAGTCAGGCTGAGCACTGCTCAGCCATTCAAATGAAGCTTTGTATTTTATGAATGAATACACGGCTTTCTCTGATTGGCAGGGAGTAAGATTGTGACATCTGCCCACCTTTCTGCCTCAGGCAATCAGAGGAAGCCATGTATTTATTCATAAATAACAAAGCTTTGTGTGATTGGCTGAGCAATGCTTGGCTCAAGTGCCAAAAGTGGGACAGGAAGTCCCCATCCCACTGTCTGAATACAGTTCATAGCCCTGCATGTGTTAGGCCGCGTACACACCATTAAATAAATCCGATCAAATCGGTCTGACAGACCGTTTTGATCGGATTTGTCTGCTGGGATATATTGGGTTGATCATGTACAACGATCAAACCAAAATCCCCGCCGGCAGACAGCGCAGTGACATGGTGGTGATGTTGACGCCGCCAAGTCACCGTCACCAGGAAGTAAAACACTTCCGCGCATGCGTCGAATCCAGCAGACATGTCGGACGGACGGGTTCCCAGCAGACAGATTTTAAAGCATGCTTTAAAATTTGTCTGCTGGAAAAACCCGTCTGCTCGCCCGTACACACGATCGAATTTGTCTGCTGAAACGGTCTGTCCTGGGCTTTGTGCGGTGATATCTGAATGATACCTGCAGCTAGAGGCTGCATTCAGATATCATTCTTTCGTCCTGGCAATTCTGTGCAGGATAAGAATGATCATAGCGACGGTTCCACCGCTTGATCGTTATTATCCGGTGCTTCTCCGGGCTCTCCCTTGCCATCGGGGACCCGGAGAAAGAATCGTCCGGCGCCGGATAGGAAGCATAGAGATGACTGATGACCAGATGGTAGTACATTAAGAAAAACACACAAAAAATGCATTATTCAATTCAATCAGTTCACTTTGAGTCACATATCCATGATTTCAAATGTTCACACGTGAAAAAAAAAATGAAGGGTGTAAAGCATGAATTCACTCATGACAAACCATATTAAAGAACGCTTGTGCTTTTAACAAATTGCATATGAGTTTTCTAATGTGAAAGAGTGAAGAGGCTCTAAAGTGATCTGCTCATGCACACTTGTATAGGTGGGAAAGTTTGGTCATGTTGGTAAAAAAAAAATAACACGTAATAAAGGCACATTGGTTTAAAAAAATAAAATAAATAAGATTAACCCCCAGGTCCCCACAAATATGTTAGACACTCTTGGTGACAAACCCAGCTAGATCTTATCTTGGGCCCCATACACACTATTAGATTTTCTGCACGTTTTTGTCTTCAGATTTACCAACACCATATAATATGGGGTCAAACCTTAAAGTGGTTGTAAACCTTTTACAACCACTTTATGCTACAAGTAAGCCTATATCTGCACATGCGCACTGAGGCAAACTGATGCAATGGCACCTATGTGCAGTTGCTTCAGACCGTTGCTCCTGCTCCGGCCAATCACAGCGCCAGAGCCATAATACCTGGAAGGCAACTGGGAGAGACATCCGCAGCTGAAGGGGGGACGAGGACCATTGCGGGGGCTTCGATATGAGGTAATAATGAGCTAGTATGCCTTTGTCTTGCAGGTTTTTTCTTTTTTTTTCAATTTTGTCATTGGGGTTTAGAACCCCTTTAAGGCTGGGTTCACACCTAGGCTTGCACCTTATCTAATTCACATAACGTTTTCAATTCTATTTGTTTGAATGCATCTGGTTCATATGTGTACATTGCATTCGCACTCTGCATTGTCCAAAAAAAAAGTGTGCATTTTCTAGGCATTGTGGTGCGAATTGTAGGCTCATTATGGGAACGAATCTGATTCACAGATGCGTTCTGTTCTGAGGATGAATTCTCTCCCTGCTCACTACCCCTCCCCCCCCCCCCCCCCTCTTCCAGGCCAGCTAACCCGCAGATACAACGGAGTGGCACCGCTGAACAGCTTCTTTTTCTCTAAGCAGAGAAAACTGAGCTGGAATTCGCACCGCACATGTGTGAATCCAGCCTCAGAGTTTCAATTTGTATGCAGTCAGGCAGACCTTTGTACTACATGTTTTTGGTAAATCTGAAGACAGAAATCTGCACAAAATCTAACATTTTGCACAGACATTTTTTATTTGTTTTTGTCCGTGGGAGGAATAGTTCTCCATCGTTTTGTGTCAGTGGGAGGAATAGTACCCCATTGTTGGTGTCCGTGGGATGAATAGTACCCCCTCATTGGTATTGGTGGGAAAAACGGTGTCTTACCATTGGTGTCAGTGGGAGGAATAGACTTCCCCCCCCCCCCCACCAAGGGCTGAATAAAGGTGTGCAAAGGGCCACAGTTTGGAGACCACGGCTTTAGATTATTGTGGCCTGTGAAGGTCCTTCATCCCTAAACTTGGGCTGTAAACAATATAAACTTGTTTCCAAGTTAAGTTTAAGCCACACAAGCTGTTAATTACCAGTCTACAGCCCACTGAGGTTTGACATGTAAATGATTATCTGCAGAATGCCACTTTTATATCTGTTGTAAGTTGACATATGGAATTCAGATGATGGTTTTAATTAAAGTACATTTATTGCGTTAAAACAAATATGAAGTTTAATGTTTAGGTATCGGTAATCCATATTTATTTAAAGCTTCATTCACATGTGCAGCCAGGGTGTTGAGGTGTGGTTTTACCGCCCTCTGACCCTCCGCCTGAACGCTGACATGCAGTTGCTTACCGCTGAAAAAAATGCCACATTGCTTCACAGCTACTGCAAATGTTTAACCGCATATTGTTTTTGGCAGGCGTTGCAGCAGCTGAACATGACTAATACAATGCTATGGGGCTACAGTACAACAGTCTCGCATCCTTAATAAATTGTGTGCCCTTTTTTGCTTCTGTATACAAACTTCCCTTATGCATTACCTCTTTATTCATCCTTCTTTTTCATTGGTGGCAGAATTGCTACCACCGAGTGCATACTCCCCACATTCTACTCAGTACGGCACATCTACTCTTGCTACAGCTTGCTGACTAATTCTATCTCTGAATGGGTCTAAGCCGCAGCAACGTCACATAACCTCTGATGTCACTCCAGCCTTTTCAACAGTTCTCTTATTATCAGGTCTTGTAGTATGGTGAATATTTCCATTGTTACTGTCATGAAATATCTGGAACGCTCCAAGATCACAAAAGTTAACCTGACCTGTGATCCAAATTGCAGAGATGCATGTGCATTATTTGTCTTGCAAATCCTGTCCTTGTCTTGCAGTAAGTTTATTTGAGTTTTGTGGAGTACTTTGCTTCCAAATCAAGGCTGCATACAAGTCCCTAATTCTTCTGCAAGTAGGAGTTTTGCACCATCTGTGTCCTTTAAAGCAGTGGTCATCAACCCTGTCCTCAGGGCCCACTCACAGGCCAGGTTTGCAAGATAACCGAAATACATCACAGGTGGTAGGTATCATTTGCTGCTCAGTGATTTTCAGTATTCAAGTCTGCATCTCCCCAAGGTAATACATACAATCTGGCCTGTTCGTGGGCCCTGAGGACAGGTTTAATGACCACTGCTTTAAAGGGTCACTCCATTTTCGGGGGGCAATATAGTGCATATAGCTGCGACACTAATCAGACACAGGAGTCTGCCTAAGATACAAGTTGGGTTTAAGGCATCCCCTGCAACATAAATTTGATTTTTGGAGAGATACTTTCAATAGAAACACATGTAAGGGATGCAGGCCCAGCATATATCCTCATTAGTGCCCTGCAGCTGAACACCTGACAGTTAATTAGGAAACCACTCCCATTAGACCCACTCACTACAGAGGCACAGACAAACACATGTGGATTTCTTCAGAATAACAAAGTAGGAATCTGCAACATAGGTTGTTATAATCCTTGCAATGGTCATTGATCATCCAGGGGAGAATGTCTATTGGTCTCTGACAATTGAATACCAAGGAAGAGAGGCGTAATCTCAGTTTTGGGGTATTGTAGTCCTGTAAGTAGTCTGGGACTAGTATATGTATATATTACAGGTATTTATATGTCAATGTTAATTTACGCAGCGGGTCCCTCACTCATATTCATACATACACGCACTAGCCCAGTTTAGACAGGAGCCAATTAACCTACCAGCATGTCTTTGAAATGTGGTAGGAAACTGGAGTACCATGAGGAAACCCACACAGGGGGAACATGCAAACTCCAAGAAGGTAGAGCTGTAGTTGGGATTCAAGCTGGTGACCCCCCAGTGCTGCCAGGGAGAAGTGCTTACCATTTAGACAAAATCATCATTAAATTATTGGTGCCAATACTCCTCTATTAGTTAATCATCACTTAGTAAAATATTATACATATTATAATATTGTATAGCATTGGAATAGTAAAAGTTCCCCCTCCCAGTTCAGGCCTTATTCACACAAAATGTTGTTTGTAAACTCAAATCTGAAACGCAATGTGTATAGCAATGCTTTTATTAAGCTTTTTCAGCCAGGAAAGTATGAAGGCTGTGATTATTCATCCTTCTCCTTTGAGATGGTTTGTTTCCTGGCTGTAAAGCTGATGTTTTTCGGCTTCAGTGCCAATTTACTGACCTAAAACAAATCTAGAGATAAGGAATTCTGATGTTTTTTTTTTCTAAAATTTGCAACCATGTTTCCCAAAGTCAAGGCACGTGTTAAAGTTATGCACAATCTCAATGCACCCGTATTCCGAAATATATAAAATAAAAATATTAGTCTTAAGCCTCATACACACAGTACGATTGTTGGCCAATCGAGCGTCTGATTTTTGTCAAAAGGGCGTGTGCCTGGATCTTGTCTTGCATACTGACGTTACACAATTGTTGTGCCACAAACACAAACGTAGTGACATACTATGAGGAATCTCAGCTCTTGAGGGCCCCCCTTGGGACCCTTCTGCTAATTTCATGTTTGGTGAGCATTGATTCCAAACATGCGTGTTTGTACTTTCGATTTTTGTGTGACGGATTTGTGTACTGACCATACGAAAATCAGACGTCAAACCGTTGTCCGCTGAAAATTTACTAGCCTGTCATCCAACATTTGTTGGAGGAAAATTGGACAATAATTGTCTAAAGGAGTGTACTAATGGTAAGATTTTAAGACAACAGTCTGTCAACAGACAATCCCCTGCCAACAATCGTACCATGTGCAATAGGCTTTACATAACACAGGAACTATCATACACGTAGGACACCCAACACTAAGTCTGGCGTCTTAAGAGGCCTATATAAATCGAAGCGACGTGTCAACATCGAAGAAGGTAGAAGGCAACAGAAGCCCGGGCACCCCCCCTCCAGCGGAAGAGAACCAGACGGCGGTGTAGACCGGGACCCCCTCGGCGGAAGCGAACCAGATGGCGGTGAAGACGTCGAAGAAGCCCGGTAGGGGGGCGCTCGTATAAGAGCTAAAGAAGAAACCGACCCCCCCCCCCCCGGCGGAAGAGAACCAGATGGTGGTGAAGACTGGGACCCCTCCCCCCCGCAGAAGACGTCAAAGAAGCCTGGTAGGGGGCCGCTCGTAAAAGAGCTAAAGAAGAAAGCCCCCCGGCGTAAGAGGACCAGACAGCAGTGAAGACCGGGACCCCCTGCAGAAGACATCGAAGAAGCAGGGTCCCCCTCGTAAAAGAGCTAAAGAAGAGGGGGAAGCCCCCGGAGCTGACTAATTACTTCAAAAACCCTGTGTAGTGTGTTTTTTAATTGTTTTCCCTCCAGGTGAATGGGTAGGGGTACGTTGTACCCCATACTTATTCACCTGGGGTAGAGGGCTCCCAGATTCCGATAATCTTCCCTCCTGCAGACCTCGACAACCAACGGCCAGGGTTGTCGGGAAGAGGCCCTGTCCTCATCAACATGGGGACTGGTGCTTTGGTGTGGGGGGCAACAGGACGCAAAGAACCTCCCCCCTCATGTTGAGAGCATGCAGATTGGCACGGTTAAGGAGGGGGGCGCTCGTCCCGACCCCCTTTCCTGACCGGCCGGGCTGCTGCTCGGATACGGGTCTGGTATGGATTTTGGGGGAACCCCACGCTGTTTTTCAGCATACAGGGGTTCCCTTAAAATCCATAGCAGACCCAAGGGCCTGGTATGCTCTTGTAGGGGGGAATCCTTGCCGGTTTTTTATTTGAAATTTGGCGTGGAGTTCCCCCTCAAGATTCATACCAAACGCAGCTGACACAGTGCACTGCGATTATCTGCGGTTATGTGCCGATAGCTGTGGGATTTCACAGCTGGACGCATCCAGTTCTATTTTTTCTATCCGCACAAAACTGCTGGTAACAAAACCGCAGGAAACCGTAGTGTATGAATAATGTCATAGGAAAGCATTGTGTGCTTCTAGCTGCGGTAAAATCCGCAGCTAAAAGCACCATTCTATCCGTCCGTGTGAAAGGGCCCTAAGGCTTGTGGCTTTTAGGAAATACCTTGGTGCTTAACCTACTAGGTCTTGCATAAATAGTTTTAGAACTCGACTCCTGATGTTCTGAAAATTGAGATAAAATAGTAAGGTATTGTACCATAAATTCAAAGTGTAATTTCATAGGAGGAAGCCATTATCCTTTTCATTTAGATATGCTATGTAGCAGAGCTTTACAAGAATCCTTCTTTAGAAGGTAAAGGGGATTATAGGCAATCCTCTTTAAACGTGGAACATTGATTCTCTGCGTCATCTGCCGTGAGCAGCTTTAAGTCACTTATATTCTTCTTTATGGAAACTGCTGATGCCTAGAAGACGTAGTGGCGGTGGTGTCCTATTCATGGCTACATTGCAGAACAGTCATCACTGTATAATGTAATAATGGACATACATATTAAGACCTTTTTGTTTTCAAATGACCACACTACGAAACAGATACTACATACTTATTCAAACTGAAATGTGTTTTGTGATCTATAAACTAGTATCTAGACCGGCCATTCTCAACCAGGGATCGGTGGAACCTTTGGTTGGTAAGGGTTCCTTAAGGGGTGGCTGATTGACCTCACTTTTGATGGACCCTGCTTATTTCCAGAGCCAATGCCACTTGGCAGAGCCAAGCTGTAAAAAAGGCTGCACCACTTCTGCCAGAAGCGATCACCCAGGAAACTGTCAGGAGGAGAGCCGGTCGGATCGGATCACACAGAGCAGGGATCTCCCTCTGTGACACAGCTTGAATATGAAACACCGGCCGCTGTCAAAAAAAAGTCCCCCCTCCTGGACCGGCTCCTATGATAGACAGCACACTGGTTCAATGCTGTTCCAGGAGGCAGGACTTTGTTTGACAGCGGCTGATGTTTCATCTCTAAGCTGTGGTACAGCAGGAGATCCCCGCTCTGTGTGATCCGGCTGGCAATCCTCTGGATTCCTCCCTGTGATTATTGACTGCTTTGATGGGCACTCATGAGGCTGCACTTATGAGCACTGATAGGCTTCACTGATAGGCTGCATTGATGGCCACTGATGAGGCTGCATTGATGGCCACTGATGAGGCTGCATTGATCGCCACAGATGAGGCAGCACTGATATGCTGCACCAATGAGTACCAATATGCTGCACTGATGAGACTGCACTCACGGACACTGATGAAGCTGCACTGATGGCCAATGATGAGGTGGCTAAAATGGGCACTGATAATCCACACTGAAGGGCACTAATATGCTGCTGTGATGGGCACTGATGTGGCTGCACTGATGGGTACTGATATGTTGCACTGATGGGGCAGCACTGATGGGGACTAATATGCTTTATGTTAATATTGTTAAAGTAGTTGTTGTTCATATTTATTTTTGTAACTTAATTCTGCATAAAACATTAGCAGTGTTATTGCATGAGATAATTTATGAGGGCATGTTTAGGGGCGGAATTAGGGGCAGGGTAGGGGTTGGGTGGGGAAACTGGTGGCGAGTAACTCCTAAGACCTGGCTAGCAGCTCAGGACTTACAATTTTGAGCCCTGCTGTAGAATAAAATACCTAAGTGTTTGACTCACAGTATTTTAACATTAGGTAATGAGTAAGACAAAAAACAACCATTATCTACATTGCTATAGTTTAAAGATACTGTAATTTCCGGCGTATAAGACGATTTTTCAACTCCTGAAATTCTTCTTAAAAGTCGGGGGTCGTCTTATACGCCGGTAACATGCAGACCGCGGCCGTCTATTTTTCAAAAGCCGCGCCTCCTCCTTCTGCTGTTCCGTGATAGGCAGAACACTCAGCTTCCCAGTAGAGCCTCTGTTCAGTGTTCCACCTATCACGGATGCCCTCTCGTCCTCGGTCTCGGTCGAGAGGGCATCCGTGATAGGCGGAAAGCTGAACACAGTGTCTCCTGGGAAGCCTATCACGGAACAGCACGAGGAGGAGGTGCGGAGTTTTGAAAAATGGAAGGCCGCGGTCTGAGATTCTGCATGTCAGGGATAAGGTAAGGGATCGTCGAGACATGCAATGGCACAGTGAGGTATGCAGTGAGGCATGTAATGGAGGCACAGTCTGGCATGTAAAAGCACAGTGTGGCATGTAATGGTGGCACAGTCTGGCATATAATGAGGCATGTAATGGTGGCACAGTGTGGCATGTAATGGTGGCACAGTGAGGCATGTAATGGAGGCACAGTCTGGCATGTAATGGAGGCACAGTGAGGCATGTAATGGTGGCACAGTGAGGCATGTAATGGAGGCACAGTCTGGCATGTAATGGTGGCACAGTGCAGCATGTAATGGAGGCACAGTCTGGCATGTAAAAGCACAGTGTGGCATGTAATGGTGGCACAGTCTGGCATATAATGAGGCATGTAATGGTGGCACAGTGTGGCATGTAATGGTGGCACAGTCTGGCATATAATGAGGCATGTAATGGTGGCACAGTGAGGCGTGTAATGGCACGGTGAGGTGATGCAAAGTATGACTAGTAGGAAGCGGGTCATCTTATAAGGTGAGTATATCCCAAAACCAACATTTTAGCTGGAAAATTAGGGGATCGTCTTATACGCCCAGTCGTCTTATATGCCGGCAAATATGGTATCTGGTAATGGATTACCTTTATGGAATATCTTTTATTTATTATTTTTTTTTTATTTTTTTCAGCACATTTCTTTCCAGTTTCTGAAAACAATGTATTTACTGCATGTGTATAATTCTTCCATTTTCTCAGGGAGCATAAAATGATCACAACTGTAATAAAATAACCACAACCGAAAAATTACAACTGCTGCTATAGTGAAAGATTGGGTAGCAAATTGCCAGCATTAGCTGAAAAGACTTACTGTATATAGAATGGCAATAGAATGCAGGGCACAGGTCTGTGACTAAAAATAGATCTAATTTACATAGAAAAAATATAAATTCCACATTGTAGGAAAAGAGAAGAATAGCATATTGTCTTACAAACAAAGCTCTTTTTTAGGGCATTCTAGGCTCCACTGATGGGAGGAAAATGGGGAAACCTCAGAGATGGGTGCTGTTCTATATTCTGGTCCTTGGGAATGAGACGCTTAATATATAGAATATGAACAATAGAAAAATGGGGACTGTTATGCCACACACTATAGTAATATATAACAAATGTTCTAGCAAAGCTTTTAAAGCTATAAATTGAATATTTTTTTAAAACTTAACAAGACAGTTGAAAAATACCCTGAAAATGTTGCTAGTAACACTACACTGTTCTTTGTATGCTGTCTTCATCCTTCTTAAAGATTTTGTTATACATTTAAAGGGGTTGTAAAGGTTCATTTTTTATTTTCTATATAGATTAATTTAAGCTAGTGCATTGTTGGTTCACTAACCTTTTCCTTTGATTTCCCTTCTATGGGCCAGATTCAGGTAGAGTTAGGCTGGAGTATTAGTGATACTCCAGCCTAACTCTCACTTTGAGCTGGCGTTTCTATTTTCTGTAAGCAGAAAACAAGAAACGCCGGGTTGGAGTTCCTATACGAGCGGCGTAATTGTATTTCGCCATCGTATCGGAACTGCAATTTTAAAAATGGCGCTCGGGGCGTTCCCGCTGATTAACGCCGAGAATATGTTAATCAGCGAGAATCGGCAATTCACGATCGTACTCGGGCCCGACGCAGTGACTTTCCGACGTTTCCGTAAGCGATATGCGTCGTAAAGAAAAACATGCCCCCTAGGTGGAGTATCCTATGTTAAGTATGGCCGTTGTCATCGCGTCAAATTTAAAAATGTTTGCGTCGTTTGCGTAAAACGTCCGTGAATGGGGATTGACGTCATTGACGTTCACTGACAGAAATTGGAGCATGCGCACTGACAGTCGACGCATGCACAGTACGTTCGCCGCAGGCTCGCGCCTAGTTTAAACAATACACGCCCCCTACCCGCCCAATTTGAATTCAGCCAGCTCATTTTCGCTACACCACAGCAACTTTAGGAGCAAGTGCTATGTGAATAACAGTACTTGCTCCTAAAGTTTCGGCGGAGTAACGTAAATGAGAAACGTTACTCCAAAATAAAGATTCCCTCTCCTACCTGAATCTGGCCCTAAATGTTTTTTTCTTCTTTGTCTGAATTTCTCACTTCCTGTTCCTCCTCAGTAAGCTTGCCCCCATCATCCGAGCCGTTCTGGCTAGGAGTTAGTCAGCCAGAACAGCTTACTGAGGAGAAACAGGAAGTGAGAAATTTAGACAAAGAAAAAAAAATATTTAGAAGGGAAATGGAAGGAAAAGGTAAGTGAATCAACAATGCACTAGCTTTAAGGAACCTATTTAGAAAATAAAAAACGAACCTTTACAACCCCTTTTAAATAATCAGTTATAGTGATTTTTAGTAATATAGTGAATTACAATATATGCAAAGAATCAACATAAATCCCCCCTTATAAAATTATGACTGCTCAAGGGAATCAAATTAAAAGTTAACCTAAGCACTACACAAATTATTTAACATGAATTCACCTTACAACTTACCCTTTAGTCATAAATGTAATCTTTATGTACTAGATTAGGCAATTTTTGGGCAATCTGGTTACTTTAATGTGTATTTGACTACAATAAATTCCTACTTTTCAGCAATCAGATGACCAAATACAGTATGTGGAAATTGTGTAAACTCCCTTATTGGAGGGCAAAATGTACTTTTGGATTGTTACCCAACCCAGACCCTAAAATAAATCTGTGGCTAACCAAAAAAAGTCTAGTGAACTAGATCTGTTTATACTGTATACTATTCCTGTACCTCCAAAATGTTCCTGTTTTGTAACCAATAACTACAGTAACTTCTATCATCACTGGCTCTGGCCTGCCAGTGTTTTCTCTTGTACCTTACTGTTGGCCCATTATTGCGATGGCTTGTCACTAACTGATAGTAAGGGCGAAGAAGCATGAACATGCAGCCCAAAGCCAGCTGCAGGTTTCATTACAAATGTCATTTTGAACTCTAGAGGTGGTTGGAGGTTCTTGGAGTAAGGTTGTTGGAAGTTCTAATGCCCCGTACACACGTGCGGGATTTCCGACGGGAGAAGTTCAGGGTGGAAAGCCAAGAACCTGCTCGGGCAGTCTTTGCCCCTACACACGGACAGTTTTCCTGTCGGGGAAACTGAGATGGAGCTTTGGTCAGGAATCCCGGCCGTTTGTATGTTCCATCGTAGTTTTTCCCCATAGGAAAACTGCCAAAAACCGCCGGGCAGAAGTCCGCCGATTTACCCGGTGGGAAAAAAGAGAGCTGTTTCCCTTTTCTTGTTCGGCGGTTTTTGGGCAGTTTTCCTGTGAGGAGCATACACACGAACGGGAGTTCCAGCCAAAAGCTCTCCTCGCAGTTTTCCCATCGGGAAAACCGGTCGTGTGTACAAGTCTACAGATTAGACTCTTTAGTGGTCAAAGGTTTGTTTTTTGTGTAATCAGATTTTATTGTTTCACAACCCAAAAACATGCCATGTCAGACAAAACAGAAGGCTCTAGTCCGTCGGCCACGCAGGGCTGAAGAGCAGTTCGCGAACAATGATCGTATCTAGTATAGATGCTCATAACTGAAACCGTCACAGCGGCAAAATAAACATATGTAAAAACGGCATGTTTAAGACATCAGCAAAACTCAAAAAGTAATACTTAAAATAAAAGGAGAAGAGAAGTTAGCTAAAAAAAGGGGAAAGAAAGGGGAAAGTAAAAAAAAAAGGGGGGGGCAAGGGAGGGGAGTAGATGAGAGGATGGTAGTGCCTGGGGGAGAGCTACCTCCAACCTAGGGAGGAAAACCTATTGGGGATAACCCCTGCGATTCACGACGGGGGGGGGGGGCAAACAGCCTCCAACTAGCCACCCCACACCACTGCGTGGATCAGGGCCAACCAAGCTTGTAGACATAAACCCAAGCAGGTGTGCCAGTACCCCACAAAACCTGGGGCTGTCCCATGGGTTGTGTAGCTATATGAGCAAATAGCTCTAGGCAGGCAAGCATTTATTATTAGATATCATCTCAGGTATAAGAGGGGAGAGGGAAGGGGGGGTATAAGAAAGAAGGCAAGGAACTTACAAAAAAGGGTAAAAGGTGGGGAGGAAAAGAAGAAAAGCAAGAGAGAGAAAGATGAGGGAAAGGAGGTCTCAGAAGCAAGGTCACCTGTAAGTTGGCCAGAAGCCTCCTCCGGATCCGCAACGAGCGCACCATGACGGAAGTCCGAGATCCCAGGCATACTCCAGTCTATGGAAAGTTAAGACCCCGTCCCCTGTCTACCGGCCAGTCTAAGAGCTTTGAGCGTGGGATCTGCCAGCTCCAATAGGGCAACGTCTAAGCTCGAAGGTACAAAGGTGGGGTCGGAAACATAGGTGGACCAGGGTGCCCAAACGGCTCATGTACGTTCCTCAATCCCCTTGCAAGTTGCTACCCAATCCTTAGCCTCACGAACCGCATTTACTCCTTTTATCCAGTCCTCCCTAGTGGGAATCCTAGGAGTTTCAAAGGTTTGTTTTAACATTGCCCTTAAACATAAACATTGCCCTTAAAGAGGATGTAAACCCAAAAAAAATATTTATTTATTTTATGTCACAATGGAGAGTATAATATTTCCTATCATTTGTGCCCAGTCTTGCCACACAGAGTTAATCCAGCGCTGAGTAATCCTCTTTTATGTTCAGTGAAAACGAACAGCCTTCCAGATAAAACCCCACCTAAATCAAAAAGTCCGGAATCTCTCTTCTTGCTTTGAGTGAGAGGTTATTTACAAATATAGCTAGGACATGTTTATCATATGTTATGTTTTGTTTATCATAACATGAGGTGATATAACATCATAACACATCCTAGTAATATACAATGAACTTTGGATCACCTCTTGTTATGATAAACATGTCCACGCTATATTTGTAAATAACCTGTTACTGAAAGCAAAAACAGAGAAACGGACTTAACCTAATTTGGCAGGTTTTTATCTGAAGTCCGGTTAATTTGCACTGGACTTTAAAAGAGGATTACTCAGCGCTGGATTAACTCTGTGTGGCAAGACTGGGCACAGATGATAGGAAATCTTATACTCTGCATTGTGACATCAAAAAAATTTTTTTTTGGGGTTTACATCCACTTTAAGCATAATCATTTAATTGAAGTCAACCTGGTCTAGACCATTTCCATGGTAACAACAGAGCTAAAGTGCAGGCACCATCTGTGCGTGTCTTCAAATCAAACCTGATGACCCTTAGGAGCCGACTTGGTTCCCGGGTCTAGGTGTACTGTACATGGAACTTCACTGTCTGCTCAAGTCACGAGTAACCCCTTCTTTCTCCTGACACTAAAGCTGACTATAAATGAGTAGATTTTCAAACATTCATATAAACATTTGTATGAAAATTCTCATCACTACATTCAACGAACTGACAAATGTTCTTCAAAGTACTTAAAAATGTTGTTTTCTCCAAACGAAATCCACATTGAGTCTTAAAAAAAAATGTATTCTACTCCTTCACACTTTCTCATCACTGTGGTCAAGAATTAACAATGATTTGACCCCACTGACAAAGAGAAAATCAAATAAATGTTCTAAAAACAAAAATTGTTGCACACAATTCTACTAGTGTATGGCCAACTTTAGCTTTTACCTACTTTTGTTCTGTTGACAAATATTGTCATTTCTGTGGGCAATAAGCGCTCTGGCATTTGATAGACAAATGTCACTTTAACCGAAGAGCCTGTTATTCTTCAGTTAGGATATGTGTTCACTGACAACTGTTTGCAATCAATGGCTTTCCAAATGAATGGAAGATATTTCATTTTGAGCAATTTTTTTATTTAGTTTTTATTTCTCTTTATTGGGAAATTTAAATTTTAAGATACAAAACATAGCCTTTGGGGCATTTCCCGGCTAACAAGTGTACATAACCATGTACAAATCTTAAAATAACACACTTATCTATTATAACACTAAGTACATATTGCTCAGGTCCACATCAATAAGGAGTATCCCAGAAGACTGATCAGTCCCAGGAAAGTTCCTTTCCTTCCTACACACCAAGACAGTTTCCCATGATGACACTAGTTCTCAGACACTATTACATTAATGCTACTATGCTATAGTTCATCTCTGAGGATAATCCCTAACCAAGCTTAAAGTGAGTCAGATAGTACCAGACTGAGGTGGATAAAGTTAACCTACTGACTCCTGATCATCTACCATATAATCTGAATCTGTCCACAGTTTCCAAAACTTCTATTTCTTGGGGCAACCCCAGGACAGAGTAGCTTTGTAGAGGGGCACTTCAGAATTGACTAATTGTTTCCAAAAGGACAAAGTAGGCACCTGGTCTGACTTCCACTTGAGCACAATCGCTTTCCTGGAGTAGAATAATAAGAGAGCATGTATCGCCCTGACAAAAGCTGAAGAATCAACCAACCCCAGGAGACAAACACTAACTTTCAAGGGAACAGGTACGATAGTCAAAATTAAGTCACCTCCTGACAATAATTTTTAATTTGTGGACATTCCAAAAAGATATGGGAAAATCATGCAGGGTCACTAGAACATCTCCAACAGCTGATGGGTAGAATTGGGATAAATACGGAGAATTCGCTGTGGCAAATAATAAGTTCTATAGAGTATTTTAAATTCATTGAGTTTATGCTTGGGTATTAATGGTTGAAATGGATATTCCCATATACCCTCCCAATTTTCACTGTCTAGCTCCTGCTGCTCCTCATGTCACAACTTATCCAAGCCAACATGAATAGAGGGAAGTAATGTCTTATAAATCATGGATAGCGGTTTACTAAGGTTATCGTCCCGATGGAGAACCTCCAAGTCATCTTGTTCTAGACGAAATGTAAGAGACTTAAATTGCAATTCATAAGCGTGTCGGAGTTGCAAGAATCAGGAGAAAAGGGGATTAGGTCATTGAAATTTGCTTTTTAGCCTGTCAAAGATGAACAGTGCACTCCCATCACAGACATCAGCTAAATACTTAATCCCTTTTGCAACCCATAAACAAGTTTCCGACAGAGATTGACACTGGGTTGAACCAGAATGGTGTATTTGGGGACCAGTGGTCCCCAAATGGGGTTGGGTTTAGTTATAGAAATATGCCAGGCTTTGATAACCACCCTCATAGCCAGAGTTAAAGGTGGGTATGAGGCTCTTGATCCTCTATAGGAGGAGATTACAAAAAGTCTCAAAGGATCCAGAATGTGCCACTTCTAAAACTACTGAGGTGTTAGTGTCATCAGAGATGAACCAATTATGAGTATGGGTAAGCATGGCTGCTAAATAGTAAGTATAGAAATCTGGGCAAGCCAGGCCTCCTTGAGTCCAGGGTCTACATAAAACTTTTTTGCTACATCTAGGCAGGAGGGATTGCCATAGAAACAAAGCTATTAGCGAGTTCAACTGTTTAAAGAAGGACTTTGGTATCCAGACAGGAGAATGCGGTAAACTATACAGTAAGACTGGAAGGATTTTCATTTTTAGTGAAATCATTTTTCCTATGAGAGATAGCGAGAGATGGGACCAGAATTTTGTCTATACCACTATAATGCTGGAAACATGTTAAGTTTGCTGAAATCCTTAAAATTAGGTGAGATGTTCACCCCTAGATATCTAATGGTAGTTTCCCACTGTAAGGACGAGTTAGGATTAACCATTGCCTTTGCTCCCAGGTCAATCGGTAAAATAAGTGATTTGCCCCAATTCGTATGTAGACCGAGAGCCCCCGCGTTTTAGGATCTGCAATGCCTCCGAAAGTGTGAGACTTTGGACCCGGAGAAAAAAGATTAAGTCATCAGCGAAACGTGCTAATGCCTCAGCCAATGGCTCCATAACCAGTGAGAACAATGCAGGGGATAGAGGACACCCCTGCCTTGTCCAACTCCGGATCAGGAAAGGAGAAATGCCTAAATTGTTGAAATGCGTAGGAGTCCCTTTGCATTGCAATGCTCTTTTGAGGAATGGAATCTTTTGTATTTTTTTTGTCATTCTATGTAACATGTGTGCATGTTCTTTTAACTTTACATCCATTTTAAAACTGCATGTACAAATAAACTTTTCTACATTTTTTCTGTTTTTCTTCTACCATTCAACTTGATATGTGCCATGGGAATAACAAGTCAATCCACTTCCTAAATATGGGACCAAAGCCAAAGAGTTCTAAGAACTGTATCATATAACTCCATTGAACTGTATCAAAACCCTTCTCTATACCAACGGATGCCAAAAAACTATCACAGCAGTTTCATCGGGTAGAGGTAGAAGTTGAAGATATTTGAAAACCCTTTGAATATCGATATTTGTGGAATTGGCAGGCATGAAGCCAGTTGGATCAATATTCATTAATATTTAATTAATTAATTAAGGGATAACAACACCTTCATTATTCTGTTAGCTAAGACTTTGGTAAAAATCTTAAAGCGGAGTTCCACCCATAAAATGTACTTTATATAATTCAACTACGATCACCTTCAGCAACAACATTTGGAAACATTATTTTTACTCACTCCTTCAGCACTGTTGCTATGGAGTCCCTTGTAATCTGCCACTCCCTCTCCGCGGCGATTGAGGTACTTTCCCTTGTCGCCAGTGCTCGCTAGTGCTCCTGGAAGATATGTGTCATTCTTTCCCAGGAGTCAGTGGGCAGCGCCGAGGGCTAGCATTGTGTTCTTTCGAGCGACCACCATAGGAGCAGGAGGTGTGTAGAGTGGCTGTAGTGGCGATCTTGCAGCACATTTTCACCCGGATTACTGCACTCTCAAGTCTCCAGGATTTGCCATCACAACGGGGCGGGCACTTCTGATGACGACGCCCGTTGTGATGGCAACCTGAGAAGTTTACTGCACTGCGAGGTGTGCATACTGCGCATGTGCGAGAACAGACGGTGAATGCTGGTTATTCAGCAGCACCGTTTGCAGGAAGTTTATCCTTGTGGGCTTCGCCTGCCAACAAGCAAGATTGGAACGCACAACAAGGAGGAATATAAGGTTAGTTTTTAGATAAAAGATTAACTATAGCGGCGCAATTTAAGTTCGTAGTTCAAGAAGGAAATAGGCCTATATGAGGAACAGTAAGTCAAATCTCTTCCCAGTTATGGCAGCAACAGGATATGTGTCTGATGCATGCTATCTGGTAGCCTCCCAACTACCAGACAGTGAGCAAATACTGTAACTGTTGCAATTAAGGAGCCATCAGAGCAGCATAAGTCTATGTACCATTCTATTTTGAGATCATTTTCAGCTTAAAGGGGTTGTAAAGATTCGTCTTTTATTTTCTAAATAGGTTCCTTTAAGCTAGTGCTTTGTTGGTTCACTTACCCTTTCCTTTGATTTCCCTTCTAAGGGCCAGATTCAGGATGGTGAGCGGTTCTTTATTCTGGCGTAACGTTGCTCATTTACGTTACTCCGCCGAAACTTTAGGAGAAAGTACTGTATTCACAAAGCACTTGCTCCTAAAGTTGCAGTGGCGTAGCGAAAATGGGCCGGCGGAATTCAAATTGGGCGGGTAGGGGGCGTGTAGTATTTAAACTAGGCGCGATCCCGTGGCGAACGTACTGCGCATTGCGCATGCTCCACATTAGGATGGTGTTTTCTACGTGAACGTCAATGACGTCAATCCCCATTCACGGACGAGTTACGCAAACAACGTTAAAAAATTTCAATTCAATGCGGTCACGACGGCCATACTTAACATAGGATGCGCCTGCTTTTTGTTGCTTTATCTTTACGCCGGGAAAACCCTTACGTAAACATCGTAAAGTGACTGCGTCGGGCCTGCGTACGTTCGTGAATTGCCGTATCTCGCTGATTTACATATTCTCGGCGTAAATCAGCGAGAACGCCCTCGGCGGCCATTTTAAAATTGCAGTTCCGATACGACGGCTAAATACAATTATGCCGCTCGTATCTAAACTCAATCCCGGCGTATATAGAAAACAGATACGCCGGCGTAGGTTAGAAGTTACGCGGCTTATCTACAGGTAAGCCGCGTAACTTCTACCTGAATCTGGCCCTAAATGTTTTTTTTCTTTGTTTGAATTTCTCACTTCCTGTTTCTCCTCAGTAAACTTTCCACCATCATCCGAGCGGTGGAAAGTCATTTAGAACAGCTTACTGAACACCTTACTGAGGAGGAACAGGAAGTGAGAAATTTCAACCAAAGAAAACAAAGAAAAATACAATTTAGAAGGGAAATGGAAGGAAAAGGTAAGTTAACCAACAATGCACTAGCTTAAAGGAACCTATTTAGAAAATAAAAAACTAACCTTTACAACCCCTTTAATAAAATATCCATGGGGCAAACTGACCTATATATTATCTAAAAATATTTGTTTTACACTTCTTACCATGAATGGTTGGTGACACTTCTCATTTAGGCATGTGTGATTATTTTTATTTTTTAAATCAGTTTTTAAAATCTATTGGGGCAGGTCTGTCTGATAATAAAGTTGTTATATTTTTCCTAATCGCTGATTATGCTCACTTTTTCTCCCTCTCACCCCCATTTACACTTGGGTGTACTGCAAACACAGGCAGAAAAACACACTAAAATATGCAAAATGCTTTTGGTGCCAATATTTCTTGATTGCATCCTAAATGCTGGTAGCAGTCGTGCATTTTGCAGCACGTTTTCTGCGCGACAAAATATTCTGTTCAAAATTTGGTGCTTGAGCGTCTATATCACGTTTTTGAAGTAGAAGGAGGCCTGTTCAAATGAGTGCTCCAAGAATATGCCAAAAAAAGCCCCAAAAATGCAACGCAAATTGTGAATGGGACCTAATAGTCTGTAGAGGTTCTTATGTTCAGTAATCTTAGGATCAATTTAAATGGAATGTTCCCAGCTATGGTAGAAATAAATACTGCAAGATATGCAGCTTCTCCGCAAAGAATTGACATTTTCAGCTTTTGCTTTGGACAGTCCTACAGAATGTCAAAGCACAGAGGTTACTTTTGCTGCAGAACGTTTACCAAGTTTTAATGCATTCTTTCATATTTATGTGTTCATGTACACAAGGAGATCTTTGTTATGAACAGTTAAACAATGGGCTGTAGATTTTGACTAATACATGCAGTGCCTACACAGTTGGTGACTTGTCAAGCCATTTCACAAAAAAGACAAGTATTTACATTAGATTGAATTCACGTGTAAAGTACTACTATGAGGATGAAAAAGAGATCTCAAAGTTATTTAAAATAAAATATATAATTTATGGCATGTCTGGGCATCATGCATGCCAAATTGTTCTATCTCTGTGAATGAAGACTTGCACACATCACACGATAAGATTTTCGGACGACCGTTTTTTGTTGTATTCTAGTTTAATCTCGAAAGTGAAGAGGTTACTCACAATACGAAAATTCTAGTACAAAATAATTCAACTTCAGAAGTGACGTAATGTGTTGAATAGTTCTGTATGTATTCTTTAGTTTATGAGCATGAGTAGGCTTGCTATTACGATTTTTTTTGGATGAAAACTGTACTGATTAAACAAAAATCAGACGTTGAGTTCACGTACAACAAAAATTTTATAGTCTGCACATCCAGCTTTTGTCGAATGATGAACTGTAATCGGCTGTCGAAAGCACCATACTAACAATCTGAAAATCAGAAGACATTTTACTTCCGATTTTTGTAGTGTGTGTGTACGGGCCTTAAAGGGGTTGTAACGGTTAGTTTTTTATTTTCTGTTTTCAAATATTTTATTGAGAATTTTCAAAAATAAATACAGAATATAATACATGTACAAATAGTAGAATATGCACATCATATAAAACAGACCTTAAAAGGCAAATTCAAGCAATAAACAGATATTCATGAAGTCTATAGAGGACAAATGTAAGGAGAGTATGAGGGACGGGGTGAAAGAAGGGGGATGTTGCAGAGGGAAGGAAAAAAAAAAAAAAGAGGGGGAAAATTCCATACGAGAAGGAAAATGCATGCATTTCATTAGGCAAAAACCCTCTATTGAGATTGTAAAATAAGGAGAGTATGCAGAGGGTGAAACAAAACAACTTTA
The DNA here is from genome assembly GCA_029574335.1 of Rana kukunoris. Classification (NCBI taxonomy): domain Eukaryota; kingdom Metazoa; phylum Chordata; class Amphibia; order Anura; family Ranidae; genus Rana; species Rana kukunoris. Next base: position 57,846,135 of record CM056051.1, read on the forward strand.
TAAAGAAGCCATCCTTAACGAATGAAATTCAGCAGAGCTTTTGAAACTTATCCAACCTGCCCATTTATCATAAAAGGTCTTAGGTGAATCTTTGGATTGAGAAATAAGCTCTTCCATTTCGGCCATGTACCCAATTTTAGTAAACCAATCCGAAATGGTAGGAGGTGAAGACTGCGTCCATCTAATAGGTATACAGAGTTTGGCGGCATTGATCAGGTGAAACAGCAATGATTTTTTATAAATGTATTGAGGCAGCGAGGAGTGGTGTAGTAAATATTGGGCAGCCGTCATAGGTGTGCGCACAGGGTGTGCCAGGTGTGCCCAGGCACACCCTAATCACTTCCTGCAGTGCAGATTCCCCCTGATGCCCGGTGCTGCCTCCCACAGCATGACTGGCTTGCCTCCTCTCCCATTGGCTACTGCAGTGGGCACACATAGATGATATTTCAGGATGTGTGGGGAAAGGGGTAATGTCATTTACTTGCCCGTTCCCTTTCTGAATGAACACAGTCAGAGATCGGTACCATGTTTTTGAGCTTTCAGGTGCACACCCTAATGCAACAAGCTGCGCACACCTATGGCAGCCGTGAAGTCAGGGGTATATGTTGTAATGTGAGAAATCAGTCGGTGGACTTCCTTCCAAAAGGGTTTGATCAGATCACAATCCCACCAAATGTGTAAGGCCTCGTACACACGATCGGACATATCCGATGAAAACGGTCCGCGGACCATTTCCATCGGATATGTCCGATCGGGAGTTTGATCCGATGGCGTGTACACACCATCGGATCAAATTCCCCGCCGCCGGACGGCGCGGTGACGTGGCGGTGACGTTGACGCCGCCACGTCACCGCCACGTCACCGCACCAGGAAGTTAAACACTTCCGCGCATGCGCCGAATCCATTCGGCGGCGGCGCGGCGGCGGTGGGGGACGACATGTCTGCTGGTAAGTGTACTAACCAGCAGACATGTCGGGCGGACAGATTCCACCGGATGGATTTCAAAGCATGCTTTGAAATCTGTCGGGTGGAGAAATCTGTCCGCTAGCCCATACACACGATCGGAGATGTCTGCTGAAAAGGTCCATCGGACCGTTTTCAGCGGACATATCCCCTCGTGTGTACGAGGCCTAAGAGTGTGCTCTGATCACGGTTACAGTGCCAACATAATGGTGAAACGTTTACATTATATTTATGAATGATGGCAGGAGTCCTATACCATCTACACTTTGTAATTGTTTTCCTGGGTCAATACATTCAGGGATCCCTTATGGATATGCTGAAAAACATGTTCCCATTCATCACCAGAGAGGGAGATGCCCAGATCACTTTCTCATTTGAGATTCATTACGTCGTTCTCGACGTGGAAATCAGATGTGGAAATCAGATGTTATTTAGGAGAATTTTGGAGACACAAGGTCCCAAAAGGAGTTTTACTTCTAAACCATACGGAACTCGCTCCAGTGCGACACAAAAATTGTTTAACCCATTCATATCCAGGAGTATGCATAACAATGTTAGGGTGAGAAAGCCTAAAAGAATCGAGGGTAAGAAGAACACCCTTGTCGAAAAAAGTTTCCGCTCTAATTGAACCGACGCATGCGGAATCAGAAACGTCAACAACCAATTCGTTTTTTATTTTCTAAATAGGTTCCTTAAGAGTCCATTCACACAGGGGCGACTCATCAGGGGCGACAGCCGCCTGACAAGTCGCGTCCCGCTCTGTTCAATAGAACCGTTCTAATAGGAGCGACGCAAGGTTCTTGTACGACTTTGGGGGTGACTCGGGGCGACCTGCATTGATTTCTATACAGAAGTCATTTTGCAAGTCACCTCTGAAGTCGTCTTCAGGTCGCCTTGCCGAGTCACCCCCAAAGTCGTGCCACCCCTGTGTGAATGGGCTCTTAAGGTAGTGCATTGCTAGTGCGTTCATGAACCTTTTCCTTTGATTTCCCTTCTAAATGTTTTTTTTCTTTGTTTTCTTTGTCTGAATTTCTCACTTCCAGTTCCTCCTCAGTAAGCTGTTCAGTAAGCTGTTCTGGCTGACTAACCACCGCTTGGATGATGGTGGCAAGTTTACTGAGGAGAAACAGGAAGTGAGAAATTCAGACAAGGAAAAAAAGATTTAGAAGGGAAATCGAAGGAAAAGGTAAGTGAACCAACAATGCACTAGTTTAAAGGAACCCCTTTAAGACCTCATGCACACAGGATGTTTTGCAAACTCTCCTAGAATCCTTTCTCCTGGCAGCAGTGTGTTTGGCAGAAAAAAACACCTGACACTTGTAAAAGTGTCTAACATTTTTACAAGCGCTTAGGCGCGTTTGCAGATGTCAAGCGCTTGGGTGTTAATTAATTTAATTGGCCAGAATAATAATTTATTCTGGCCCTTAAAATGGATTAACACGTGTAGCGGGGGCATTTTTGCCTCTTAACCGCTTAACCCCCGCTGTACGACTATGTACGTCCACAGAATGGCACGTACAGGCAGATGGGCGTACATGTATGTCCCTGCCTTCTTGCGGGTCGGGGGTTCGATCGGAACCCCCTCTGCTGCGTGCGGTTGGCGGCTTACCTACGGGAGCAATCCGCCCCCTCGTGATCGCTCCCAGCCAATCCCCTGAGCCTCCTCTGTGGCCATCTGTGGCCATCTTAGGTCTCTTGTTCCTGGGACACATGGCTTGCCAGCAGAGCTCTGTATGTGTGTGTGTTTCACAGAGCTCTGGGCTACATTGTGCTGAACAAACCAGCGACCCTTGGGGAGGTAACTGAGAACTCCCGGTCATCTTTGAAACAGAATAGCAGTGTGGACAAACCAGCGACCCTTGGGGAGGTAACAGAGAGCTCCCGGTCGTCCGTGAAACGGTACAGCGTGACAGTGTGGTCACAGCAAACAGACTGAGATCCTGGGGAGCGGAGGCATCCATCTGCCGGGACCTTGTGTGGTGAGAGGGCTGATGTCCAGAACTTTGTACTGCTTTTCACACACTTAGACTGACTGCATAGTGTTGCTGGGACCGGTAGTTCCACGGAACAGTTCAGTTCGATAGAGTCACATGTGCATAGGCCTCAAGCCTGATTTTAATGTTTGGTGACTGCCACTGGAGGTGCATTTCTAGGAGGGAGTGCACAGATACTTTCCACAATTTAAACTACAGTTCTATGTTGTTCTACATTGCTTACTGATCAGAGAGCCCTTTGGATTACAATCTTTGTCTCACAATCGCTAGCAGAAAAAAGAAGATCAGAGACTCTATTGTATTCTTATTGCAAGGCCTTGCAGTGCTGTTACCATTTACTAGAGACTGTAAGGGGGGATATTGAGTTCATTATACTGTGATGTATCATTCTTGCTAAATACTGTGTGCCGCATAGTGGGTTTCATAGTGTCTACATGGTGTGCTGGAAGTAGGAAGGTGCTCAGTGCTGAGGTTGTTGCCTGAGCATTAGTCCCACTTGGAGACACTCCTGCTGAAGCAATACAGGTAACTCTCAGGCGGTTGCTACTTATAGCCTCTTGTCTCATTATTGTATACCAATTGTGATTTCATGTTAGCGATAAAACCTGTTCTAGTAAAGTTACCTTTTGCTTTAACATAATCTGTTGTGAGGTTTGTTAATTCTCCAAGCAGGTATAACAGTGTATGCCTGGGTGACAACACAGGTAAAGTGAATATAATATGTGTCTAATTACTTGTCTTTTATTATTGAGCTTCATATCAGCCTTGCACCACAGCTGTGTCAAGGGGAGTGAGACCAAATTATTGGGGGGTGGTAAAGCAGAGTACAGGCACAATCAATTACCAGCGGCTCCTTCGGGGGTAGCGTAGGGTTGCCACCTTTCCTTCTAGCCAAACCCGAACACTTTACTGGCGCATAGCATTTTATTTTTTTATTTTTTAGTATACACTATAGGATTGTTAAAGACCTTGTAGTGGGAGTGGACAATTCTAAAAAAAATAAAAAAATAACTTGAGCCAAGCAAATGAAGTACTGTAGATGGAGGAATCTCCCTATTGGATTCTGACAGCAGCACTAGACCCTGTCAGAAAATGCTAATCAGCAGCTGTAGCTCCCCCACATTCTACCTTCTAGTACAACCCCCTCCCAGCCCCCCCCCAGCACAAATATTTTCCCACCCATCCAAAATCAACCTTAGGACAAATCCTTCCCCCCAAATTCCCCTACAAATACCCCCTCCCCAGCACAAATCCTCTCCATCCAGTCCTTCCTCTAAGCCCAAATTCCTCCTCCTGACTTTTAATATTAGGACACTTACCTGTCCAGGAGTCCAGCACCGTCAGCAACAGAAGACGAGCGGTCGCTCGTCACTCTGCTGCCCCCACCATCATTATGGGTAGGGGAATTAGGAAGTGGAAACGTTGCAGCTTCACTTCCTGATTCCCTACTGCGCAAATGCGCAATCAGTGCTAAACGTCTTTCACTGGTCCCCGCTGTTTTCTGGGAGCCCTGTGTTTCCCAGAACACATTGGGGGGGGGGGGGGACCGGGAAGTGACGCACTACCCGCAGTCTACCCACAGTGTGTATTCCCGGAAGTGGGTGCAAATACCTGCTCCGCTTTAATTAACAATTCTTCCCATATATACATAAACCTAAAAACAAACAACACACTTTTCCATATATATTGTGTATAGTAAATTACATACTCAGATATAGAAATATGTTCAGTTAATAACATGCATACAAACTCAAATACATACAGATACTGAGATATATACATACACACTCAGATATATACATATGCTCAATTACATACAGTACATGCACATAAATATATATATATATATATATAAATACTCAGATACATGCATATATACATGCTGTAAAGAAACACTAAGATATATATACTAAGAAACATGCATACATACCTATATACATGCACTCAAATATATACTGTACATGTGCTCAATTATATACATACACACATATTTATATACACACACACACGGAGATACATACATGCACTCAGATACACACAAACAGACATAAATACACTTGACAACATACTGTAGTGTGAGAGGAATACTTACATGAATAATATGGTAATGTACAGCCAGCTTCTCTCCTCCCCTCTCTGTCCTGCTGTCCCCTCACACTCCGTGCAGCTCCTCCCTCTTCCCGCCCACTCACTCACACACAGCTCTCTCTGTAAACAGTGAACAGTCCTGGCAGGGCTCCAGTAGCCGGGACTAGAAGCAGAGCATCGGCTTATGCGGCCAGGAGGTTCTGTATCCCTCCACAGAGAGAAATAAGTCCCTTGTAATTAGGGCTGTTTCCATCATACAGTTACATATATGTACAGATAGGTCACATTCTCATACAGGTTATGGATCCTGAATTCTGATTAAGTTTTTCTGGGGGTGTTATAAGGATTTTTGAGGGTTTCCAGGTGGCTGTTGTCCGGGTGACAGACAGTCAGAAACCTGGGCAGATGATGTAAAAACCGGACTGTCCGGGTGAATCATGGACAGGTGGCAACCCTAGGGTAGCGCTACACACGCAAGAGTTAAACATGCCTAGCATTAGCACACGTTTACAATCATTTACAAGCATCAATCATTTTTTATGCCGAAATTCTCCTGCCACTGGATGCACTGGCAGTGGGGTTTTTTCTGCCACTAAAAGCCCCTGCCACTAACCACTGCTAAAAGCCTATGTGTACATGAACACATCTTAACTGATATCTGCCTGCCCATAGAAGTTAATGGGTGGCCCGCTGGGATCTGCCTGATAAACGGACAGGCGGACCAATCCTATGAAAGGGGCCTTAAAGTCCTGATACCTCTCACTCTGAGAGGTGTGTTTGGGTTGAATGACCTTTGCGTCACAATCCTCTCAAAGCTGCGGTTATCCCTGTTACTTCTGTTCCTTTCCCTTTCCACTGAACTTTCCATTATAATGCTTGGATACAGCACTCTGTGAACAGCCAGCTTCTTTAGCAATGACCTTTTGTGATTTACCCTCCTTTGTGACTAACCTATTGAACCAGACTGAGAGACCATTAAAAGGCTTAGGAAACCTTTACAGGTGTTTTGAGTTAATTAGCTGATTAGAGTGTGACACCATGAGTCAACAATATTGAACTTTTTTTACCATATTCAAATTTTCTGAGTTACTAAATTTTGGGTTTTCACTCGATGTAAGCCATAATCATTACATTTAAAAGAAAGAAATTCTTGAAAAATATCACTCTGTGTCTAATGCATCTATATAAAATATATGGCTCGAGTTCACGACGGACTTACGCCGACGTATCTGAAGATACGCCGTCGTAAGTACAAATGTGCGCTGTCGCATCTCTGCACCGATTCACAAAGCTAGATACGTCGAAAAGCAAGGCTTCAGCCGCCTGACGTAACTTGCCTACGCCGGTGTATCGTGGGCGCATAGTTACGCTGGACGCATTTGGCGTACCCATGTTAAATATGCAAATGAGTAAGATTTGCCGATTCACGAGCGTAGATGCGCCAGGCGTAAAAGATACATGGCTTGCGTAAGGCTTACGTCCGGCGCAAAGTTATTCCCCATATAGGTGGTGCAACCTATTCAAAGATATGGACCAGGGAACAGCCGTCGTATGTTACGTCGTTTACGTAGTACTACGTGGATAGGGCTGTGCGTAGGTTACGTTCACGTCGTAGGCAGTGTATTGACGTATCTTAGGCAGCTATTTCGACGTGACTGTGAGCATGCGCACTGGGATGCGTCCAAGAGACAACGCATGGGCAGTTAGTTTTCTGAAGCTCAGCCCATCATTTGCATGGGGTCACGCTTCATTTTAATATAGCACACCTACTTTGATTTACGTCGGCTTACGCCAACAGCTATACGCTACGCCGGTGCAACCTTGAGAGCATTTGCTTTGTGAATACCATGCTTGCCTCTCAACGTTGCGCCGGCGTAGCGTAAAGAAGATACGCTACGCCGGAAGAAAGATGCGCCGAGGTACGTGAATCCAGGCCAATGAGTTTTACTTTTTTAATTGAATTACTGAAATAAATGTGTTTTTGATGATGTTCTAACTTTTTGAGATGCACCTGTATATACTGTATATAGTGCTCAGCATAACCCCCTTTGAAAAGTAAGATGTTTAATTACATTTTTCAATAAACACAAGAACAATTTCAAACATTTTGACAAAACTGAGTCTTATAGAACATTTGTTTAGCTCATTACATAAAAGTAAGCTTAATAATATAACTTTGAGATTACAAAATGATATTAGTTGATGCAAAAAAGAATACACCCCACAACAAAAACAACAACATTTAGTATTTTGTGTGACCTCCATGACAGCATCAAGTCTTCTAGACATGGAATGAACAAGTTGGCAATATATGACAAAATCTATTTTTTTTTCCATTCTTCAAGAACGACCTCTTGTAGACCCCTTTTACACTGAGGCGTTTTTTATGCCTTTTTTAACGCTAGAAATAGCACTTAAAAACACTCCCCTGCCACCTTAATGTGAAAGCCTGAGTGTTAAAAAAAGTCCTGCAAGCAGCATCTTTGGGGCGATGGAGGAGCGGTGTATACTCCGCTCCTCCACCGCCCCTGCACATTAAAATGAATGCTGCCAGACTGCTGGTTGGAAGCTAAACAGTGGACAGTGTAAACAAGTTTTGCTTTTGACTGCTGGCGATTGCTGTTTTGCATTTTTAAGTTCTTTTTGTGGTGAGTTAAAAAACAGAGTTAGTGGAACTGGACTAAGTGGTGAGGTTATAACAGGGGTCAAGTCCCTGTGTACTGTGAGTGTGTACCTGTATATTGTAAGTAGAGATGGCCTGCCAGTTCGCCAGGCGGTCGTTTCGCGGCAAACTTTCATCGTTCGCCATCCGCCAAACCAGCGGACATCTAGCGATGTTCGCGGCGGTCCGTAATGTTACATAGGTAAGAATTTTGACCTATGACACATCCATCAGGTGGTGCAGGACAGCCAATTGAGACATTTCAGCACATGGACATACCCCCTACCTTATAAATAGACCTGATCTGGCGGCCATCTTACATTCTGCTGTTTGTTAGTGTAGGGAAAGGGTGCTGTGTTTGGAGCAGGGACAGGCTGTATTATTTCAAATAGCTATCTAAAGATCCACAAAAGTCCTTTTAAGGACTGGTATAGGTGTGCTACTTGCTCTAGTATATACATGTCTAAAACATTCATATACTTTTTGTCAGTGTAAGGTGAGGTTGGCGTTTCCAGCAGGGATAGCGTTTAGCAGGGACAGTGTCTATATTAGGTGGGGGGAGCGTGTAGCGCCTATGTACTTTATAGTACTGGTGCTAGTTAAATTTAAGGGTAGATCAGAGTATAGTTAATCCCTGATCCAGATTGTTAGTTGCAAAATGCGGTCTCTGACTCAGCCTGGCTGTGCTGTGGGCCCATTCTGCTGTACTGGGGTGTTCTTCCAGCCCTGGTGCTGCAGGTAGCAGGGGCGGGGCTCAAGGTTTGGGTGCTCTTTCCCAGCAGCCAATCACGAGGGTTTGTCCTCGCGGTGCATGCTGGGGAGGGGTATTTATAGGGCAGACGCCATTGGTTCTGGGTGTTCTTCGTTCAGTCTGGCACCCACCTTTAGGGTGGCCACATCACGGCGCTCCAGCGTTATGGCCTACCTGGCCGGGGCGTGCATGCCACGCGGTGTTCCTGGTTCCAGGACCATGCTGGCCCGGAGCATCTGAACAGCGACGGGGACCCAGTAAGTGACTAGGTTCCCACCTTTGAGGATCCCAAGCTGTACTGCTGTTCGGTGGGGAGTCAGTCTGAGGAGCGCCATTGAAAGGCTGGCAGTCCAAAAGGGCCTGGACAAACCACCGGGGATCGAGGTAACCGGACAATGAGGGATTGATCACCTGTCAGTCGGTACCTGGGCGACAAGTTGAAGGAGATCCAGACGTAACTCAATTAAGCAGGCACATCTCCAAGAATTAAATCCAGAAGGGACATGTGGCAGAGGTATCTTTCTGAGGCTTATTGAGAGGGGTCTGTGGCAGAGACTTTCTCCCAAGTTCAAGTTCACCAAGGAGGGTCTGTGGCAGAGACTTTATCCTACAATTGTCCGAGTGATACTCCGGCAGTCAGGTCAGTGAGAGAGGCCTGTCCAGGTACACTAAACCCACTCCGGCGGGAGTGGTGCAAAGAAGCAGGACTGTTTCCTATCATTACGCCTGAATCTGCTATTCTCCTATCTTCTTCAACTTTACTTTCCTCATCACAAGTTTACTGTTTTTACCCGGCTGGGTAATAAAGAGCACAGCAAAAAGCACCTGTCGTGGACATTCCTTTACTTCTACTATATGAAATATGCATCATTCACCCCTAGGAATTTCGGAGGAGCTATGAGGTAACACGCTGCACAAAAATCCAGCAGCTCCACTGGGGGTAATGCTACATATAGAAGGGATGGACTGGACCTAAATGAAGAGGGTGCAGATCTGCTGGGAGTGAAGATGGCTGAAAAGTTAAAGGGGCTTTTAAACTAGGTGACGGGGGAGGGCCCAGAGGTAAAGATAGTCAACACGGAACATATTCCAGAGGGTAGTATTGGGGGTATTAGTGGTAGGTTGACTAAAGCACATAAACCCTTGGTAAGTATAGTAACAAGTCCCAGTTGCAATCTAGGAACACCCAATTAGAGTATAGTATGTGGCCAGTCTAAACTACATGGCATGTTCACCAATGCCAGGAGCCTGGCGGACAAGATGGGTGAACTAGAGATACCGTTGTACAAGAAGGATTTGGATTTTGTGGGAATTTCAGAGACCTGGTTCAACAGCTCTCATGATTGGCTGGCAACTATTCAAGGGTATACCCTTTATCGCATAGATAGAGAGGGTAAAAAAGGAGGAGGGGTATGCCTATATATCAAAAATAATGTACAAGTGAATGTGAGAGATGACATCACTAACGGAGCTAGGGAGGAGGGAACCACGCATATGTCTAAGACTTGCCAGTTGCTAAATGTCTTACAGGACAATTTCATGGTTCCTATGGTAGACACATCAACTAGAAATAAAGTGATACTGGATCTACTGATTACCAACAATACAGACCTGATCACGGATGTGGAAATACGGGGCAATTTAGGAAACAGCGATCACAGGTCAATTGGCTTCAGTATTAATCTCACAAATAGGAAACATAAGGGGAATACAAAGACACTGAATTTCAAATAAGCAAACTTCCCTAAACGACGAACCTTGCTAGAAGGCATGAATTGGGATAAAATCTTAGCAACAACGAACACGATGGAGAGATGGGTTTGCTTTAGGAGCATTTTAAATAAGGGCATTAGCCAATGGGTAATAATTTTAAAAGAGTGAAAAAGTCCTGGATGGCCTAACTCCAAAATGCATATAAAAGCAAATGAGTAGGCCTTCAAAAAATACAAGGTTGAGGGATCATCAGCATTCAGACTTTATAAAGAATGCAACAAGAAATGTAAGGGTGTAATTAGGGTGGCTAAGAAAGAACACGAATCACACATAGCGGAGGAGAGCAAAAAAAATCCCAAGAATTTGTTTAAGTATATAAACAGAAAAAAAAGGGAGGACAGACCATATTGGCCCACTAAAGAATGAGAAAGGACATCTGGTTAAAAAGGATGGGGAGATGGCAAAGGTATTGAATTTATTTTCCTCAGTTTTAACAAGGGAATCGGACGGCTTCAGTAACCAAAACTGCAGTGTTTATCCTCATGACACATCACAGGAAGCACCTCTATGGTTAACAGAGGACAGAATTAAAATTAGACTTGGGAAACTTAACATTAATAAATCAACAGGACCAGGTGGCTTGCATCCGAGGGTACTTAGGGAACTCAGTAATTGCCGGATCATTGTTCCTAATTTTTACTGACAGTCTACAGACTGGAATGGTACCAACTGATTGGGGAAAAGACAATGTAGCACCACTATTTAAAAAGGGCTCAAAAATACATCCCTGGGAATTACAGACCAGTTAGTCTAACATCAATAGTATGCAAGCTCTTGGAGGGGATGATAAGGGACTATATATAAGATTTTAGTAATGAGAACGGTATCATTAGCAGTAATCAGCATGGATTAATGAAGAATCGTTCTTGACAAACGAATCTATTAACCTTCTATGAGGAGGTGAATTGCCATCTAGATAAAGGAAGGCCCGTAGACGTGGTGTATCTGGATTTTGCAAAAACACTTTACACGGTTCCCCATAAACATTTACTGTACAAAATAAGGCCTGTTGGCACGGACCATAGTGTGAGTACATGGATTGAAAACTGGCTTCAAGGGGCGAGTTCAGAGGGTGGTGATAAATGGGGAATACTCAGAACAGGGCCGGCGCTACCACTAGGCGAAGTAGGCAGCCGCCTAGAGCGCACTACCACCTAGGGCGCAACCACAGCCCATGTCCTGTGTGAGCTCGGCTCTCCTCTCCTGATCGCTCGCCCCATTTGGTGTTGAACAGATCCATTGTGTGCCGCCACCAATCCCCCATGTGTCCCGCTGAGCGCCTCAATTCGCTGTTACATCTTCTTAGACAGGTATATCACACTGCGCTGCTTCGGCACTTCTTTGCTCCAGCCTGTCCCTCTGGTGCGGCGCTGTGTGTGCAGCGGAGGTGTGGGGCTCAACGGAGAAGGGAGCATTGACATGAGCAGCTGACCTCCCGCCCAGCAAGGACATGGAGCGGGTGGATGCCGCTGGCCTGGCCCCAGCGGAGACACTGTGGAGCGGGTAGATTGCACTGGCTTGACCCTGGCAGGGATACTGTGGAGCGGCTGGATGCCACTGGCCTGGTCCCGGTGGGATCACCCTAGAGCGGGTGGATGGTGCTAGCCTAACCCCTGAACAGAGCCCTGATGATGGCCGATGAAACCACAAACAGCAGAGGTAAAGTAGGGGGACAGATCCTATCCGAACTACATTAAGCTGTATGTGGGGGGGAGGGGTGTGTGTGAGTAGTGCAGGAAGTAGTAGTAAGGGGGGTCAGTGTATGTGTCAGGTAAGGGGGAGTCAGTGTATGTGTCAGGTCAGTGTAGGGGTCAGATAGGTCACATGTGTTGCAAGGGCAGAGTAAAGTCAAGTCAGGGGCGCGGGAGGGTGGCAAAATTAGGTTTCGTCTAGGGTGTCCAAGATCCTTGCACCAGCCCTGACTCAGAATGGTTGGGGGTGGGTAGTTGGGTCCCCCAGGGTTCTGTGCTGGAACCAATCCTATTTAATTTGTTTATAAACAACCTGGAGGATGGGGCAAACAGCATAATCTCTGTATTTGAGGATGATACTAAGCTAATATTGGTATGCATTAAAAAAAGAATCAACTCCAGAGATAAAACAACAATTCTCCTGGTCTACAAGACTCTGGTCCGGCCGCTCCTGGCCTATAGCAGATTTACGGCCAGGAAGTGGTTCTGTTATCCTGACCGGGCGTCATATGATGTCCAGCAGGATAACATGCCAGCGCTTGCCCGGGGGGGCACGCAACGTGATGTTTGTGAGTGCAGCGTGTCAGTCTGACACACTGCATCTCCGATCGTGGTAAGAATCCTCTGACAGAGGCTTCTTACCATGTGATCAGCTGTAACCAATCAGAGCTGATCATTGCGTGAACCAGGAAGTGCCGGTAAAGGGCATTCCTCGGTTCGTGCTGACAGGGAGAGCCGATTGGCGTCTCTTCCTGTCAGAGGGGGGTCTGTGCTGATAATCTGATAATCAGCACACTGATTATCGGCACAGCCCCATCACATGTGCCCAACAGCTGCTAAAAAGTGCCCATAAGCTTTCAGTCAGTTGCCCATAAAAAAAATGTCTGACAGTGCCCATTACAGTGCCAATCAGTGCTCATATCAGTGCTAATTAGTGCCCACTACAGTGCCAGTCAGTGCCCATCACAGTGCCCAGCAGTAAAACCTGTCAGTAACTCATCATCAGTGCTGCCCATTAGTGCCCCCTGTCAGTGCCAATCAGTACCACATATCAGTGCCCATAACAGCCCCCAGTCAGTGCCCATAAAGTGCAGCACATCAGTGCCGCCTATTGGTGCCCATCAGTGTTGCATATCAGTGCCGCCTATTAGTGCCCATCAATTCTACATATCAGTGCATCCTCCTCAGTGCGCCGTAGACATCGGCGCCCGTCATTTTTGTGTCAAGGGACCAGCTCCATCCAGCCCCAGCTCCGTGACAGGTCAGCTCGGGTGCGCTCGCCTGGGCTGCGCGCGCGGGAGCGTGCGCGGGCGCACACAATCTCGTTCCGCCCCTGGCCAATCAGAAGCCTGAGCGGCTTATTTAAATCAGCTTCCCACAGTCCTCTGGTTGCTGGTTTGTAAACAGCGTTTGAGTACCTGACTTGTTACCTGTTATTGGATTCTTCACCTGCTTGACCTTTGGCTTACGTTCCCGGACCTCTGCTTTCTCCAATCCCTTGACCTTGGCTTGAACCTGGACTCCTGGCTTTCTCCTGCCCTTTATACCCCGGCTTGAACACTGGACTGTCTGCTTCTTTAAAACCCCTGACCACGGCTTGTCTCCTAGACTGTTCTCCTGCCTTGTCCTTGTCTACCGGAACCTCGCTTCAGTCTTCCCGTCTGCTGCAGCTCCGAACCATCCCGGTTGATCTTCCGCCTGTCCCTGCTTGACCTGCCGGATCTGCATCTTCCCGCTGGTACCGGTGCCTCCCGGTGCGTCCTTCCCCCTGTCCCAATCCCAGGGGGAGGATCGCGCCAGGTCGCAAAGGTGAGCCGCCCTCAGCATCTCGGCCTTGGTAAGTGTACCCGTGATATTTTGTAAATATCTCCTAATCCGTGGAGGTTTAGGAGATATTTCAAGCACCTACAGGCAAGCCTTAATCTAGGCTTACCTGTAGGTAAAAGTGGTTGTAAAGGGTTTACAACCACTTTAACCTTAAACTATGTAGAAGGTTATTTACTGTAGGAGCCGCAGGGATGTGGAATTCCCTTCCACAGGCGGTGGTCTCAGCGAGGAGCATTGACAGTTTAAAAATACTATTAGATAAGCACCTGAACGACCACAACATACAGGGATATACAATGTAATACTGACATATAATCACACACATAGGTTGGACTTGATGGACTTGTGTCTTTTTTTCAACCTCACCTACTATGTAACCTATGTAACGGGCAGCGCCTGCTAGGCGATTCGACAGTGGCGCTACACGGGCGCTATTAACCCTTTCTTCGGTCGCTAGTTGGAGTTAAAAGCACTCCGCTAGCGGCCGAAAGGCGCCGCTAAAACTAGTGGTGCTTTAGAGCCTGGATGCTGGATGGAGAGTGATGCACAACTTGTCTCTTCAGAATTCCCCACAGCTGTTCGATTGGGTTCAGATCAGGAGACATCAGTGGCAGCCCATTCATTAGGGGCACACGGGCGCGCCCCCCCGTCCATGCGCCCGGCACCCTGATCTACATACAGGGTACCAGACAATGGATTCCAATAGGATGGGGGTGTTTTTTTAAAGCATGTGATTAGAGCCGGAGGCTCTAATAGGCTTCAAAAAAGGGTAGGCTTGGGGGGGGGGTCACTGCTCCCCAATATCACACAGTTGTGTTACAATAGCGAATAAATATTTGCTATTTTCACACTAAATCTTCTACCTGACAATCATGAAGCGGGTCGAGCCACCGCTCGCAGCCCGCCACCTAGATTGTGTAAGTAACGGACTGACCCACCAGCTGCCACTGGGAGACATACTTGGACACTGAATAATTTTTACCCTGTTCTTCTTCAGAAATGCAACAGTGGCCTTTGTTTTGGATCATTGTCATCATAGGCGTGCACAGGGGGAGTGCTGGGTGTGCCTGGGTACACCCTAATTACTCTGTGCGGTGAAAATTCCCCCTACTGCCCGGGCTTCCCCTCAGAAAGTGAAATAGCGAATAAAGTTCATGTGATTGTGCAAAAATAAACAGAAGATGTGTGTGATTGAAAAATCATCAGCATACTCCACCACCCAGTGTAAAATGGACTCTTACCAGAGCTGCAGGACTCTAGTACGACGTCAAATGTGCTCAATACGGTGTATCATCAGCAAACAGCCATCACATATCCTCCAGGAATAGACAGTGTTCAGTGCTTCCAATATATTTCAAATACGTAGGGCAAAGGATGTGCATCGTGGCTATAAAGCAAAGGAAATATTCACACCATGTTTTCTTCCTTAAACACTCTTTTATTATGCAAAATGGGATTAAAAATATTTGCATTTTAGAAAGATAGAAGCAAGCATGTAAAATCAATCCAAGGAGTATAGACCATGCATTTAGATAGATATGTTGGTGTACACAGCAGGACAAGCGTGGCAACGGCACATACATAAGCTCCGCCTTACATGTTTAGTCACAACTGACATCATCAGAGGCATGTGATAACTATGTGTGTTGTGGATGAACAGGAAGCTACTCAGCACAGAACACTTCCTATTCATTCACTGCCCTGTGCAGCTGAGACTGCAGAGAAAGAGATGTGTGTTTAAGCTTTGGGGTGCACACCCTAATGCAATGGGCTGCGCACACCTATGATTGTCATGTTGGAAAAGTGCATGACGACCAAGGGCATGGAGTGATGGTAGCATCTTCTCTTTCAATATAGAGCAGTACATCTGTGAATTCATGATACTATTGTAGCACTCACCCCCAAAGGAGCCGCTGGTTAAAAAGGGATGGCATGTTACCTCATGGCTCTGGTGATATGTCTAGGGTAAACGTTGAATAAGTAGCAATGAAGGAATGTCCGCAAATAGGAAGTCTCTTTTATAAGTGCTCTTTATTACCTAGCCGGGTAAAAACAATCAACAGGTGAGGGAAGGATAGAAGAAGGGTTTTTGAAGAAGACAGCAGACTCAGGCCTTGGATACTTGAAGCAGTCCTGACAATAAACAATGTTTCTGCGCCACTCCCGCTTGAGTGGGTATAGTGGACCTGGACAGTCCCTCTCACAGATCTGGCAGCCAGAGTATCACTCAAACTTGAGAAGGGTGTCTCTGCCACAGACTCTTCCCAATGACCGTCAGACAAGTGCCTCTGCCACAGGCCTTGTCTGAGTGTAACTACGGAGCAACTCCTCCTGAATAAAGTTTGCCTGTACCTTTTCTTCAAAGTTGCCAGGGTACTGACTGAGAGAGAAATCAATCCCTCAGTGTCCAGTACCTCGATCCCTGATGATTCGCTCCAGTGCTGTTGGACCACCAGCCTCTCTTTGGTGCTCCTCAACTGGACTCCCCACCGAACAGCTAAACTCGCTTGGGATCTATGGAGATCCAGTCGATCACTGGATCCCCGTTCCACCCAGAGTTGTTCCGGACCATCTGGGCTCCGGAACCAGGAATCTTGCGTAGCACCCACGCCCCGGCCAGTTAGGCCATAACGCACGGGGCATGGTGATGTGGTCATCCTGAAGGTGGGTGCCACACTCCGTGAGGTAAAACAGAAACCCCACAAAATGACACCTGCCCCATAAGTACCCTCTCCCAGCATGCCCAGCGAGGCCCAAGCCTCCCGATTGGCTGCTGGATAAGAGCACCCGAACCTCAGCTTCCACTGCTGCCACCTGCTGTCCCGGGGTGGAACTCCAGGCACAGCAGAATGAGCCCACAGTACAGCCAAGCTGAAACAGAGAGCCCTAACATGATCAGAATTAAGATCAGAGTAGGTCACACTCTGATCTTTTCCCAAAATTTAAATAGCTCCTGTACTTTGAAGTACATGGGCGCTACGAAAAATTACCGCTCAGTAGTCTTCAAGGAACCTCCTCACTGAAACCAAACCATGGGTGCTGGCAATGCAATGGTGATGCAAAAATACGAAGAGAACTTGGACAGCTGCACTCCAAAAATGTTCTTTTAATTAAAATCGATCACAAAAACAAACATGCCACAGCAAAAAAATTGGAACAAAAGCTAACATTTCGCACTGTAGCTTCAGTGCTTAGCTATGACTAAGCACTGAAGCTACAGTGCGAAACATTAGCTTTTGTTCCAATTTTTTTGCTGTGGCATGTTTATATTTGTGATCGATTTTAATTAAAAGAACATTTTTGGAGTGCGGCTGTCCAAGTTCTCTTAGTATTTTTGCATAAACAATACTTTGTACAATTATTCACAGTAACAACTATGACATTACACATCCCTAACTATGTAATCTGCCCCAGTCTCTGACAGCGTTGATAGTAGGTCAACAATCCTGCAAAAATAAAATAAGAGAACATACACACAACAAAATGATGTTATTCACACATATGAACTTATATATTAAATCACTGAGGGTGAAAGGAAGCTGCACCTTTTTCGGAACCAAGGCGAACGCACACGAGCAACAACGCTGTGAATTCAGTATTCTTCACCACGCATGCGCGCGCACCGGTACGCACGCAATACGGGCGGGACTCCTGGCGTCAGTGCCCTATTTAAGGCTTGCTGCAGCAGCGACCAACTGCTGCATGATCTTCAGCCTTTGGTGTGATCCTAAGTTCCTTGCTCCTGTTTCTTGGTGTTCCTGTTCCTGTTGACGACCCGGCTTGCCTGACCAGACTTCTCCGTGCATGACCCCTGGCTTGTCTCTCGGCTTATCCTTTTGTCTTGTCCCGGTCTGCTTGTTCCAGCAGATAACCTCAGCTAACCTTCGGACCTGTTCCAGTCTCCTCCTGCTCCCCCGTGCATGACTACCGGCTTGGCTCCTGACTCCGCCCCTGGGTTTTCCTGCCAGTCTTCTTCATCTGGTACTTCCGTGGTACCCGTGGTCTGACTACGTATCCTGGTGTACAGCTGATCCTCAACATCACTCAGCAAGTCTCAGCTGGCAACCCTTGCATCTCTGGGCCGAGCACCCCCTGCGTTACCTCCAGGGGGCGCTCTGCACTTGGTCGTACGGGAAGCCCTCTCAGCACTTCGGCCTCGGGTAAGGTACGTGACAGCGGCCCTCCATGCCATTTCATGTGGCCCTCGCACCTCTCCAGTCATCCTCCAGACCCTTACTTTCCGCTTTCAAGCAATGCATCCAACTTCTTCCCAGCAGCAGCATAAGGAAAGGGGGGTGCACTGTGATGTAAGGGAGAGGGGGAACTCAACTTCTGATGGTGGGGGGCTCTTGACATCTAATGTAAGGGGAAGGGATGCGCTGGACATCTAATCTTACAGATACAACCGGCCCTTTTGAGGGCAACCATAATGATGATGCGGCCCACGATGAAATTGAGTTTGACACCCCTGCTTTAGAACATAAAGCAGAAGAAGAGAGATGTAGAACACGGCATCTTCTCCTCTTTGCTTTTTCCAGATGCTGTGAAGAAGCCGGCAAGAACCTATCCTAACTAGCTTTTTAAACCCCCCAAAGTTCTGCACATGCACCAAAATGTGGATCCGGAGAGATGAAAACATAACATGGATAGGGGAAAAAAAAAAACTGTTGTGCGTGTCTTCTTCAAAAGCAGCAACAGGCATGAAAATAAAGGCATGAGGCCTATCTGTAGAACCGGGGATCTGGCAAAGTAATGATGTCCCCTCGGGAATTTGTGGAAATCACAGAGAACACTTGATCCTGTTTCCCGGGACACTTGAGAACCACCCTGTCGCAAAAGATATAACGGCCAGGGCTCCATTCCCTGAGACAGCTCTCAAATCTGTGGTTCAGATGAATAAAAGTGAAATCTGTGTCGTGTGCGCACCTGGGCACATTCAGGTGCTCCCATATTGCATCATGGTACCAGCTCTCTCTTTCCTGATCAATCTCAAGAAGATGGGCTGGAGGTACGTATGGGTACTCCCAGCCGTAATCGGTGGGCACTCTTCGCATTAAAATGCGCTGCAGACGGGGCAAATTAGGTAGCATGCAAGGATCTCCCAGTCCTGGCAACCCAACGGCATCAGGTGCCCTTTTGAGTATATAGACACAGTAGCAGGTATGGGGTTAGAAACACTTGTGGACTCACCGACTCCCCAGGTCAGTTGCGGGACTCCTACACTTGTTGCGTTCAATGTACTCCGTGCGCTCCGGCCGGAGCGTTTCTTCCTCCTCCGAGTTTTGTGGGCCCGAAATCCCCCATAGCCTTGAGATTCGGGAAACTCGGGTTTAAATAAGTGTTCAATTCCCCGTGGTCCGACAGGGATTCCAGTTTAGAAGAATTGTACTCTTCAGCGGGCAAATAATTATGTGCCCTTGATGGGGCAGTAGACAAGTCCCATAGGTGCGTCGATAGGCCTCAAATGGAGACCACATTAGTAGAGGTGGCCTCCGGAACGGCATTGGTTTGCGTACTGGTTACATCAGGCACACAATCTTTAGATTCGGTCTCATCCACAACGCTTACCTCCGGTGATCTGGATGGTGAGGTAGCCGAGAGCAGGGTCAGGGTGGATAAGACAGTCACAATTTCAGCGTCAACGGCCTCCGGTTCAATGATCTCCACAGATGGGGAGGGTTCCGGCCATGGGGCCTTCTCCTCTGCGGTCACAGTTCCAGCAATCCAGTCCACCTTGTACTCCCAGGGAACTTCGGTCGGTGGCTCAACCTGGAACAAATAGGCCCAGCACTTTTTGCACCGGACAAAGGGCAAGATCCGGATGGCAAGCTCCGAACAACATGGGCAGGACAGTCCGAGGGCCTCCGCTGGAAAACAGCACAAACCTTCCATGGGTTTGCATTCGGATTCCTGTGTCCGTCAATGGGACTCCATCGGCAGCAGACACAGCGGGGACTCCCGGATTACACATCGGGGGTCTCAGCCTAGAAAACGATGTGGCTGGCTCCGACATGTTGGCACGACATTCTCTCATGGGCGGGCAAACACACTGTTCTTTGGCACCAAACGTACCCTGCATCACACGCAGGGGTGGGTGGCTCCTCACACTTGGAAACTTTTCATTGCACGTGGCAGACGCACGCGGCTTCACCGCACGTGCACCCAAGTTCAATGGTGACATTAACTCCTTCCTATCCAAGCACATTTTAATGGCGAACAATTCCCTTTTCCACGATTAAATAAAGAATATTTGATAAATGGAGGTAACAGCCGATCCCGGGCGAGCCCCCACTTGTAGCACTCACCCCCGAAGGAGCCACTGGTTAAAAAGGGATGGCATGTTACCTCATGGCTCTGGTGATGTGTCTAGGGTAAACGTTGAATAAGTAGCAATGAAGGAATGTCCGCAAATAGGAAGGCTCTTTTATAAGTGCTCTTTATTACCCAGCCGGGTAAAAACAATCAACAGGTGAGGGAAGGATAGAAGAAGGGTTTTTGAAGAAGACAACAGACTCAGGCCTTGGATACTTGAAGCAGTCCTGACAATAAACAATGTTTCTGCGCCACTCCTGCTTGAGTGGGTATAGTGTACCTGGAAAGTCCCTCTCACAGATCTGGCAGCCAGAGTATTACTCGAACTTGAGAAGGGTGTCTCTGCCACAGACTCTTCCCAATGACCATCAGACAAGCGCCTTGTCTGAGTGTAACTATGGAATAACGTTTGCCTGTACCTATTCTTCAATGTTGCCAGGGTACTGACTGAGAGAGGAATCAATCCCTCAGTGTCCAGTACTTCGATCCCCGATGGTTCGCTCCAGTGCTGTTGGACCACCAGGGCATTAGTCTCATCACTCCAGAGTCACCATAGTCTTCTTATTTTTCAGTATGGGTCCTGGCAAATTCTAGGTGGGCTTTTTTGATCATGGGCTTTAGCAGAGGCTTCCTTCGTAGATGACACCCATGCATGTCATGCCTCCGCAATGTACACCTTATTGCGTAACGGGAAACAATACCCCAGTTTGGCTTTGTACTTCTTTAACTAACTGCAGTGAACTTTAATGGTGATTTTCTTCAACCCTTCTCATCAGAAGATGCTCCTGTTAAGGGGTTAACTTTCATGGAAGGCCTGGAGGTCTCTGTGAGATGGTTGCAGTTCCATCTTTGTTACATTTTTATAGCATTTTTGCTACAGTGTTCTGACTGATAAGTAGCTTTGCTGATCTTCTTGTAGCCTTCACCTTTCTTGTGTAAAGAAATGATTTTCTTTCTCAGACCTTGTGACATTTCTTTTCCAATGCTGATAGCATGAAATGGGAGGGGCTTTCTTTGTAATGCCCTTTTATAATCAGCTGTCTGGACACATGTTTAATGAATAATTACACTCAGCTGTAGTTAAATTCTTGTAAAGCTGGCCATACATTATACAATTTTCTTATTTAAATTCCTTAAGATTTACCTTGAACTATGTAGTACACGGGCCTGCCTAATTGCATACAAATTGAAAGTGTTTAGGTTTTACCTCCTATTACTGTATATGGTTTTGGTACATCTAAAGCCTCATTCACACGATCGGACTTCCATCAGACAAATCAGTGGAATTTTGTCCAAAGGGCGTTGTCCGTGAACTTGTTCTGCATACAGACGGCATTGGTTCGGAGCATACGTGTTTGTACACATTTGATGTCGGACAATGTGAGAGCATGCACAACCAACATTTGTTGTCGGACAATGTGAGAGCATGCACAACCAACATTTGTTGTCGGACAATGTGAGAGCATGCACAGCCAACATTTGTTGTCGGACAATGTGAGAGCATGCACAGCCAACATTTGTTGTCGGACAATGTGAGAGCATGCACAGCCAACATTTGTTGTCGGACAATGTGAGAGCATGCACAGCCAACATTTGTTGTCGGACAATGTGAGAGCATGCACAGCCAACATTTGTTGTCGGACAATGTGAGAGCATGCACAGCTAACATTTGTTGTCGGACAATGTGAGAGCATGCACAACCAACATTTGTTGTCAGACAATGTGAGAGCATGCACAGCCAACATTTGTTGTCGGACAATGTGAGAGCATGCACAACCAACATTTGTTGTCGGACAATGTGAGAGCATGCACAGCCAACATTTGTTGTCGGACAATGTGAGAGCATGCACAACCAACATTTGTTGTCGGACAATGTGAGAGCATGCACAGCTAACATTTGTTGTCGGACAATATGAGAGCATGCACAGCCAACATTTGTTGTCGGACAATGTGAGAGCATGCACAACCAACATTTGTTGTCAGACAATGTGAGAGCATGCACAGCCAACATTTGTTGTCGGACAATGTGAGAGCATGCACAACCAACATTTGTTGTCGGACAATGTGAGAGCATGCACAGCCAACATTTGTTGTCGGACAATGTGAGAGCATGCACAGCCAACATTTGTTGTCGGACAATGTGAGAGCATGCACAGCCAACATTTGTTGTCGGACAATGTGAGAGCATGCACAGCTAACATTTGTTGTCGGACAATGTGAGAGCATGCACAGCCAACATTTGTTGTCGGACAATGTGAGAGCATGCACAGCCAACATTTGTTGTCGGACAATGTGAGAGCATGCACAGCCAACATTTGTTGTCGGACAATGTGAGAGCATGCACAGCCAACATTTGTTGTCGGACAATGTGAGAGCATGCACAGCTAACATTTGTTGTCGGACAATGTGAGAGCATGCACAGCCAACATTTGTTGTCGGACAATGTGAGAGCATGCACAGCCAACATTTGTTGTCGGACAATGTGAGAGCATGCACAGCCAACATTTGTTGTCGGACAATGTGAGAGCATGCACAGCTAACATTTGTTGTCGGACAATGTGAGAGCATGCACAGCTAACATTTGTTGTCGGACAATGTGAGAGCATGCACAGCCAACATTTGTTGTCGGACAATGTGAGAGCATGCACAGCCAACATTTGTTGTCGGACAATGTGAGAGCATGCACAGCTAACATTTGTTGTCGGACAATGTGAGAGCATGCACAGCCAACATTTGTTGTCGGACAATGTGAGAGCATGCACAGCTAACATTTGTTGTCGGACAATGTGAGAGCATGCACAGCTAACATTTGTTGTCGGACAATGTGAGAGCATGCACAGCCAACATTTGTTGTCGGACAATGTGAGAGCATGCACAGCCAACATTTGTTGTCGGACAATGTGAGAGCATGCACAGCCAACATTTGTTGTCGGACAATGTGAGAGCATGCACAGCCAACATTTGTTGTCGGACAATGTGAGAGCATGCACAGCCAACATTTGTTGTCGGACAATGTGAGAGCATGCACAGCCAACATTTGTTGTCGGACAATGTGAGAGCATGCACAGCCAACATTTGTTGTCGGACAATGTGAGAGCATGCACAGCCAACATTTGTTGTCGGACAATGTGAGAGCATACACAACCAACATTTGTTGTCGGAAATTCCAACAACAATTGTCTGATGGAGCATACAGATGGTCGGATTATGCGACAAAACACATCCATCGGAAAATATCCGATTGTGTGTACGGACTCTAAAGGAAAATTGTATAATGTATGGCCAGCCTTAAGGCCCGTACACACAATCGGATATTCCGACAACAATGGACGTGTTGTGTCGGATATTCCGACCATCTGTATGCTCCATCGGACAATTGTTGTCGAAATTCACGACAACAAATGTTGGCTGTGCATGCTCTCAAATTATCCGACAACAAATGTGTTCCGTCAGATTATCCGATCGTGTGTAAACAAATCCGACGGACTAAAATCCAAAGTATAAACACGCATGCTCCAAACCAATGCTGAACATCAGACAACCATAGCAGAAGTTGCACAAAGGGGGGCGCTAAAGAGCTGAAAAAAACACATAGTTTTGTGTATTTTGGCTGAAAATGTTCTGCCGTGTGTATGTAGAACAAGTTCACGGGCAACGCCCTTCAGACAAAAATCCACAGATTTGTCCGATGGAAGTCCGATCGTCTGTATGAGGCTTAAGACTTTCAGTGGGGTGTTTTCATTTTTGCAACATTGTCTTGAATGAATTTGTTAGGAAAAAACTTGGTTGCAATCAATGGCCCACATTTGTGGGAATATTTTGTTGTATATTCATGCTGAGCATTGTATATAGGACAGTCAGACAATGTCAGTAGGCCAGAGGACGGTGTCAGTAGAGCAGAGGGTGGTGTCAGTAGAGCAGAGGGTGGTGTCAGTAGGCCAGAGGGCGGTGTCAGTAGAGCAGAGGGCGGTGTCAGTAGAGCAGAGGGCGGTGTGAGTAGAGCAGAGGACGGTGTCAGTAGAGCAGAGGACGGTGTCAGTAGGGCAGAGGACGGTGTCAGTAGAGCAGAGGACGGTGTCAGTAGGGCAGAGGACGGTGTCAGTAGGGCAGAGGACGGTGTCAGTAGGGCAGAGGACGGTGTCAGTAGAGCAGAGGGCGGTGTCAGTAGAGCAGAGGGCGGTGTCAGTAGAGCAGAGGACGGTGTCAGTAGAGCAGAGGACGGTGTCAGTAGGGCAGAGGACGGTGTCAGTAGAGCAGAGGACGGTGTCAGTAGAGCAGAGGACGGTGTCAGTAGAGCAGAGGGCGGTGTCAGTAGGGCAGAGGACAGTGTCAGAAGGGCAGAGGACAGTGTTAGTAGGGCAGAGGACAGTGTTAGTAGGGCAGAGGACAGTGCCAGTAGGGCAGAGAACAGTGCAAGTAGGACAGAGGACAGTATCAGTAGAGCAGAGGGCGGTGTCAGTAGAGCAGAGGACGGTGTCAGTAGGGCAGAGGACGGTGTCGGTAGGGCAGAGGACGGTGTCGGTAGGGCAGAGGACGGTGTCGGTAGGGCAGAGGACAGTGTCAGTAGGGCAGAGGACAGTGCCAGTAGGGCAGAGAACAGTGCAAGTAGGACAGAGGACAGTGTCAGTAGAGCAGAGGATGGTGTCAGTAGAGCAGAGGACGGTGTCAGTAGGGCAGAGGACGGTGTCAGTAGGGCAGAGGACGGTGTCATTAGGGCAGAGGACGGTGTCGGTAGGGCAGAGGACGGTGTCGGTAGGGCAGAGGACGGTGTCAGTAGAGCAGAGGACGGTGTCAGTAGAGCAGAGGGCGGTGTCAGTAGGGCAGAGGACAGTGTCAGTAGGGCAGAGGACAGTGTTAGTAGGGCAGAGGACAGTGTCAGTAGGGCAGAGGACAGTAGTGCCAGTAGGGCAGAGAACAGTGCAAGTAGGACAGAGGACAGTATCAGTAGAGCAGAGGGTGGTGTCAGTAGAGCAGAGGACGGTGTCGGTAGGGCAGAGGACGGTGTCGGTAGGGCAGAGGACGGTGTCGGTAGGGCAGAGGACGGTGTCGGTAGGGCAGAGGACAGTGCCAGTAGGGCAGAGAACAGTGCAAGTAGGACAGAGGACAGTGTCAGTAGAGCAGAGGACGGTGTCAGTAGAGCAGAGGACGGTGTCAGTAGGGCAGAGGACGGTGTCAGTAGGGCAGAGGACGGTGTCATTAGGGCAGAGGACGGTGTCGGTAGGGCAGAGGACAGTGCCGGTAGGGCAGAGAACAGTGCAAGTAGGACAGAGGACAGTGTCAGTAGAGCAGAGGACGGTGTCAGTAGAGCAGAGGACGGTGTCAGTAGGGCAGAGGACGGTGTCAGTAGGGCAGAGGACGGTGTCATTAGGGCAGAGGACGGTGTCGGTAGGGCAGAGGACGGTGTCGGTAGGGCAGAGGGCGGTGTTGGTAGGGCAGAGGATGGTGTCAGTAAGGCAGAGATTGGTGAAAGTAGTTTGTTTTTATTTATTTTTTATTATTACTTTTTTACAATACCATTTTTGTGTTATTTTTTTACAATATTTTTTTTTTTTTACATTTTTTTTACATTTTTATTATATTTTAGGAGCCTCATTGGGGGCTTTGGTGATAAGCAGTGGTGTATTTAGGTTTTGTGCTTCCCTAGGCCTGACTAAACTCGTGCACCCCCTAATTTAATGACCCACCCCTTCCTGTCAAGGTCACACCCCTTTCTGTTTAAGACCCGCCCTGAAATTTTCAAGTGGGGACACCAGTTCTGAGGGCCCTGGGGGTGGGCAATGGATTCCCTTAATTAGCATAGATTTCCTCTCACTTCCTGTTTGGCTATGGGGCAGGAAGTGAAGGGAAATCTCTGCAATTGGACAGGGATGGTAAAAAATAAGGAGAACAAGTTCTCCTGCGCACGAGAGGATAATCCAAGAATCAATTGCCCATAGGGATGATACCAACAATGGTGCCACAGG
Source organism: Rana kukunoris (assembly GCA_029574335.1). Classification (NCBI taxonomy): domain Eukaryota; kingdom Metazoa; phylum Chordata; class Amphibia; order Anura; family Ranidae; genus Rana; species Rana kukunoris. Next base: position 57,872,159 of record CM056051.1, read on the forward strand.
CCTTGCTGCCCTTCATGGATGGGGATATCCTAGTGGCAAAAAGAAGAAAACAAAGGTGCACCAGCCTAGTGTATTACCGTTAAAAGATTTTAATAACATTTTAAAATATATACAGGGCCTACTCACAAGTGTAGTACAAAGAATTGCAGTAAAGCTTAATCGACATAAGCTGCAAAGATACTCTGATCAGTCGTGGAGAAAGTGGAGGGGGTCACCACCGGGGGGGACTCTTGCCCTGCTGCCCCCCGCAAAGTGCTGCCCTAGGCCAGGATACAGCGTTGGTGAAAAGGTTGTGCTCAGGCGGTGAGAAGGCGTTGTATCATCCCGCCCACTTTAACTCCTTGAACTGGGATGTGAGGGGAAGGGGGGGGGGGGGGGCATGCAGTTGGATGGGCGGTGTCCTCTTTGGTTCCTGGTCCTTATGGTTGTTGGACCATTTGATGTCTCACTGTTCTCAGACCATCAGACATTGAAGCATTCAGCCCCCGATAGAGTCTCAGAGATGTGACACCAACCTTCTTGTGAGACATCCAGAGGACTCTGATGTGAAGGAGGGGGAAGCGAGTACGGTAAGTGCGGATTCTGATATGGGGGGAGGGGATGATGACTCTGATTTTAGGGAGGGATGTGAGGACTCTTATATGAGAGGGGGGTTAGTGAGGACTCAGAGGAAGAGAAGGGCTCTTATATGGGAAGGGGGGAGGGGATGAGGACTCTGATGTGAGGGAGGGGAGTAAGGAGTCTGATATGGAGAGAGGTAAGTGAGAACTCTGATATGAGGAGAGGTAAGCAGGGCCGCCATCAGGAATTTTGGGGCCCCTTACACAGCTTCAGGCATGGGCCCCCGGAGCAGAAAACCGAAAACCGCATGAAATTGAGAAGCGGGGGGCTGTTGCCGTGAATTGAGAAGCGGGGAAGCGGGGGGGGGCATTTACAAAAAGAAATAACGAAAAATATATATAAAAAAGGGGGGTAGCCATCCGGGGGCCCTGGGGACCTCTGTGCCCTTTAATAAAAAATAAAAAAAAAGAGAGAAAAAAAAATATATATATATAATTTTTTTTTTTTAAAAAGGGTGGGGACCTCATTTTTTTTTTTTTATAAAAGGAAATTACAAAAAAAGGGGGCTTTCCATTCGGGACCTCTGGGCCCTCTAATATAATATAATAATATATATATATAAAAAATAAATAAACTTTTATATAAAAAAATAAAAAACAAGGGGTTTGCCTTCCAGGGCCCTGGGGACCTCTGGGCCCTTTAATAAAAAAAAAATATATAAAAAAAAATATATAAACAAAAATAAAAAATACAATTATAAAAAAAAGGGGGTTTGACACATGGGGCCCTGGGGACCTCTGAGCCCTTTAATAAAAATACATCTATATATTAAAAAAAAGAAATGAAATAATATAAAAAAAGTAAAAAAAAATTATAAAAAAGGAGGATTGTCATCCGGGGGCCCTGGGGACCTCTGGGCCATTTATTAATAATAATAATAATAATAATAATAATAATAATAATAATTATATATATATATATATATATATATATATATATATATATATATATATATATATATATATATATATATTTAAAAAAAATATATAAAAAATATATTTTTTTTTATAAAAAAAAGGGGGGGGGGTTGTCATCTGTGGCCCTGGGTCTCCTGTGGACCTTCGGACCTCTAAAAAAATTGGCCCTTTAATAAAAAATAAATGAAAAATATATTTAAAAAAATATATATTTTTTATAAAAAAATAAATAAAAAAGAGGGGGTTGCCATCTGAGGCCCTGGTGGCCTATGGGCCCCTAGACTCCTAAAAAAATGGCCCTTTAATAAAACAATTAAATAAAAATATATTAAAAATTATATATATTTTTTTTATAGAAAATAAATAAAACAAAGGGGGGTTGCCATCCAGTGCCCTGGGGGCCCCTGTGCCCCTGTGGACCTCTAAAAAAAATAAAAGAAAAAAAATTGGCCCTTTAATAAAAAATAAAAGAAAAATATATTAAAAAATATTTTTTTATAAAAAAAGGGCTTGCCATCTGGGGCCCTTGGTGGCCTCCGGGCCCCTGGGGACCTTACAGGTGTACTGCCTGTACCCCCCTGATGGCGGCCCTGGAGGTAAGTGAGGACTCTGATATGGGGAGAGGTAAGTGAGGACTCTGATATGGGAAGAGGTAAGTGAGGACTCTCATATGGGGAGAGGTAAGTGAGAACTCTGATATGGGGAGAGGTAAGTGATGACTCTGATATGGGAAGAGGTAAGTGAGGACTCTAAAATGGGGAGAGGTAAGTGAGGACTCTGATATGGGGGAGGGGATGAGGACTTTGATATAGGGAAAGGTAAGTGAGGACTCTGATAAGGGGGTGGGGTGGTGAGGACTCTGATGTGAGGGAGGGGAGTAATGAGTTTGATATGGTGAGAGGTAAGTGAGGACTCTGATATGGGGAGAGGTAAGTGAGGACTCTGATATGGGGAGAGGTAAGTAAGTGAGTACTCTCATATGGTGAGAGGTAAGTGAGGACTCTGATATGGGGAGAGGTAAGTGAGTACTCTCATATGGAGAGAGGTAAGTGAGGACACTCGAATGGAGAGAGGTAAGTGAGGACTCTGATATGGGGAGAGGTAAGTGAGGACTCTGATATGGGGAGAGGTAAGTGAGGACTCTGATATGAGGAGAGGTAAGTGAGGACTCTGATATGGGGAGAGGTAAGTGAGGACTCTCATATGGGGAGAGGTAAGTGAGTACTCTCATATGGAGAGAGGTAAGTGAGGACTCTCATATGGAGAGAGGTAAGTGAGGACTCTCATATGGGGAGAGGTAAGTGAGGACTATCATATGGGGAGAGGTAAGTGAGGACTCTCATATGGGGAGAGGTAAGTGAGGACTATCATATGGGGAGAGGTAAGTGAGAACTCTGATATGGGGAGAGGTAAGTGAGAACTCTGATATGGGGAGAGGTAAGTGAGGACTCTGATATGGGGAGAGGTAAGTGAGGACTCTGATATGGGGAGAGGTAAGTGAGGACTCTCATATGGGGAGAGGTAAGTGAGAACTCTGATATGGGGAGAGGTAAGTGAGAACTCTGATATGGGGAGAGGTAAGTGAGGACTCTGATATGGGGAGAGGTAAGTGAGGACTCTGATATGGGGAGAGGTAAGTGAGGACTATCATATGGGGAGAGGTAAGTGAGAACTCTGATATGGGGGTGGAGGGTGAGGACTCTGATGTGAGGGAGGGGAGTAATGAGTTTGATATGGGAGAGGTAAGTGAGGACTCTAATATGGGGAGAGGTAAGTGAGGACTCTGATATGGGGAGAGGTAAGTGAGGACTCTGATATGGGGAGAGGTAAGTGAGGACTCTCATATGGGGAGAGGTAAGTGAGTACTCTCATATGGAGAGAGGTAAGTGAGGACTCTCATATGGGGAGAGGTAAGTGAGGACTCTCATATGGGGAGAGGTAAGTGAGAACTCTGATAAGGGGGTGGCGTGGTGAGGACTCTGATGTGAGGGAGGGGAGTAATGAGTTTGATATGGGAGAGGTAAGTGAGGACTCTAATATGGGGAGAGGTAAGTGAGGACTCTGATATGAGGAGAGGTAAGTGAGGACTCTGATATGGGGAGAGGTAAGTGAGGACTCTCATATGGGGAGAGGTAAGTGAGTACTCTCATATGGAGAGAGGTAAGTGAGGACTCTCATATGGAGAGAGGTAAGTGAGGACTCTCATATGGGGAGAGGTAAGTGAGAACTCTGATATGGGGAGAGGTAAGTGAGAACTCTGATATGGGGAGAGGTAAGTGAGGACTCTGATATGGGGAGAGGTAAGTGAGGGCTCTGATATGGGGAGAGGTAAGTGAGGACTCTGATATGGGGAGAGGTAAGTGAGGACTTTGATATGGGGAGAGGTAAGTGAGTACTCTCATATGGAGAGAGGTAAGTGAGGACTATCATATGGGGAGAGGTAAGTGAGGACTATCATATGGGGAGAGGTAAGTGAGAACTCTGATAAGGGGGTGGAGGGTGAGGACTCTGATGTGAGGGAGGGGAGTAATGAGTCTGATATGGGAGAGGTAAGTGAGGAATCTGACAGGGTCGATCCTAGTTAGGGTGCACAGGGTGCATTGCACCCAGGCGCCTGCAGAGGTGGGGGCACAGAACATCTAACAGACTCTCTAAGAGAAGCCCTCTCTGTGTCCATCACAGAGCCCCCCCCTCCAGGTCCCAATAAAGTTCTCTGTTTCTCTTCCTGTATTTTGTTTATTGATAAGAGATCACTAAGGATCCCAGGGTAATGAAGACTTTGTGGGGAGCATCTCTGTGGTTGAGTCATTGCCATAGAAACATTTGTAAAGGGGAGGAGTTGGAAAAATGATGACGCCCATGTGGGGGCGCCAGAAATATTTCTGCACCCAGGTGCCTGTGACCCTAGGAACGGCCCTGGACTCTGACATTGGGGAGAGGTAAGTGAGGACTCTGATATGGGGGGGTGAGGACGGTCATATAGGGGAGGAGCACATTTCAGTCCAGAGAGGGGGAGGTTCCTGCAGGTTTTGTATACAGTACTTTGGTGACTGAGTCTGTCACTGAACTGAGAGCGGATCCCTGTAGCGTACTAGCGGAGCGCTGTCACTGACTGGCTCTCTCATGTACACAGGGCGGGGAACCTGTAGCGGAGCTCTGCCACTGACTGGCTCTCTCCTGTACACAGGGCGGGGTCCCTGTAGCGGAGCTCTGACACTGACTGGCTCTCTCCTGTACACAGGGCGGGGTCCCTGTAGCGGAGCGCTGCCACTGACTGGCTCTCTCCTGTACACAGGGCGGGGTCCCTGTAGCGGAGCTCTGACACTGACTGGCTCTCTCATGTACACAGGGCGGGGTCTCTGTAGCTGAACTCTGACACTGATTGGTTCTCTCCTGTACACAGAGCGGTGCTCCGCCTCTCTGTCACTATGCTATGTCCCGGCCCGGCCTCCGTCTCAGCTGACTCGCTGTCACCTCTCCCGGCTCCGCCCAGGCCCGCAGCGCCTTCGGTGTACTATGACGTGTGGGGGCGGACCGCTCGGGGTGGGGTGAGCTCTGAGGCCGAGCAGAGGGGAGAACAACACGGCCGGGGAGAGGAGCGGACACCGGGGAGAATGGACGGGGCCGCCGCGTAGAGGACGGAGAAGAGAACAGGAGGGGGAAGCTCCGCACAGCTAGGCCCGGACACTATGGACCTGAACGAGCAGGTACACCGACCGCCCCGCTCCGTCCGCGGACACCAGCCTGGCTACTCCACAGGGACCGGTCCCAGGCCAGGACTGTCCTGAGGGGACCTCTCCGGGGAGGGGTGGAGGGTTCGCCCCCTGTACCGAGACCCCACCCCCCCATCCTCCATGGGCCGGTCCTGGGCTGCAGAGCTTACACTTGTTGCTGAGGACCGATCACTCCTCTGTGTGCTGAGATCTCCTTCAACCTACCTGACCCCATCATCATCTGCTCCTCCAACCTACCTGACCCCAACTCATTCTCCTCCAACCTACCTGACCCCCATCATCTCCTCCTCCAACCTACCTGACCCCATCTCATTCTCCTCCAACCTACCTGACCCCATCTCATTCTCCTCCAACCTACCTGACCCCATCTTATTCTCCTCCAACCTACCTGACCCCCATCTCATTCTCCTCCAACCTACCTGACCCCCATCATCTCCTCCTCCAACCTACCTGACCCCATCTCATTCTCCTCCAACCTACCTGACCCCATCTCATTCTCCTCCAACCTACCTGACCCCATCTCATTCTCCTCCAACCTACCTGACCCCATCTCATTCTCCTCCAACCTACCTGACCCCCATCTCATTCTCCTCCAACCTACCTGACCCCATCTCATTCTCCTCCAACCTACCTGACCCCATCTTATTCTCCTCCAACCTACCTGACCCCATCTCATTCTCCTCCAACCTACCTGACCCCATCTCATTCTCCTCCAACCTACCTGACCCCATCTCATTCTCCTCCAACCTACCTGACCCCATCTCATTCTCCTCCAACCTACCTGACCCCATCTCATTCTCCTCCAACCTACCTGACCCCATCTTATTCTCCTCCAACCTACCTGACCCCATCTTATTCTCCTCCAACCTACCTGACCCCATCTCATTCTCCTCCAACCTACCTGACCCTATCTCATTCTCCTCCAACCTACCGGACCCCATCTCATTCTCCAACCTACCTGACCCCATCTCATTCTCCTCCAACCTACCTGACCCCATCTCATTCTCCTCCTCCATCCTACCTGACCCCATCATCATCTCCTTCTTCTTCTCCATCCTACCTGACCCCATCATCATCTCCTTCTTCTTCTCCAACCTACCTGACCCCATCATCATCTCCTTCTTCTCCAACCTACCTGACCCCATCATCATCATCTCCTTCTTCTTCTCCAACCTACCTGACCCCATCATCATCTCCTTCTTCTTCTTCTCCAACCTACCTGACCCCATCATCATCTCCTTCTTCTTCTTCTCCAACCTACCTGACCCCATCATCATCTCCTTCTTCTCCAACCTACCTGACCCCATCATCATCATCTCCTTCTTCTTCTCCAACCTACCTGACCCCATCATCATCTTCTTCTTCTTCTCCAACCTACCTGACCCCATCATCACCTCCTTCTTCTTCTTCTTCTTCTCCAACCTACCTGACCCCATCATCATCTCCTTCTTCTTCTCCAACCTACCTGACCCCATCATCACCTCCTTCTTCTTCTTCTTCTCCAACCTACCTGACCCCATCATCATCTCCTTCTTCTTCTCCAACCTACCTGACCCCATCATCATCTCCTTCTTCTTCTCCAACCTACCTGACCCCATCATCACCTCCTTCTTCTTCTTCTTCTCCAACCTACCTGACCCCATCATCATCTCCTTCTTCTTCTCCAACCTACCTGACCCCATCATCATCTCCTTCTTCTTCTTCTCCAACCTACCTGACCCCATCATCATCATCCTTCTTCTTCTTCTCCAACCTACCTGACCCCATCATCATCATCCTTCTTCTTCTTCTCCAACCTACCTGACCCCATCATCATCATCCTTCTTCTTCTTCTCCAACCTACCTGACCCCATCATCATCATCCTTCTTCTTCTTCTCCAACCTACCTGACCCCATCATCATCATCCTTCTTCTCCAACCTACCTGACCCCATCATCATCTCCTTCTTCTTCTTCTTCTTCTCCAACCTACCTGACCCCATCATCATCTCCTTCTTCTTCTCCAACCTACCTGACCCCATCATCATCTCCTTCTTCTTCTTCTTCTTCTTCTTCTTCTCCAACCTACCTGACCCCATCATCATCTCCTTCTTCTTCTCCAACCTACCTGACCCCATCATCATCTCCTTCTTCTTCTTCTTCTTCTCCAACCTACCTGACCCCATCATCATCTCCTTCTTCTTCTTCTCCAACCTACCTGACCCCATCATCATCTCCTTCTTCTTCTCCAACCTACCTGACCCCATCATCATCTCCTTCTTCTTCTCCAACCTACCTGACCCCATCATCATCTCCTTCTCCTTCTCCAACCTACCTGACCCCATCATCATCTCCTTCTTCTTCTTCTTCTCCAACCTACCTGACCCCATCATCATCTCCTTCTCCTCTTCTCTTCTCCAACCTACCTGACCCCATCATCATCTCCTTCTTCTTCTCCAACCTACCTGACCCCATCATCATCTCCTTCTTCTTCTCCAACCTACCTGACCCCATCATCATCTCCTTCTTCTTATTCTTCTCCAACCTACCTGACCCCATCATCATCTCCTTCTTCTTCTCCAACCTACCTGACCCCATCATCATCTCCTTCTCCTTCTTCTTCTTCTCCAACCTACCTGACCCCATCATCACCTCCTTCTTCTTCTTCTTCTCCAACCTACCTGACCCCATCATCATCTCCTTCTTCTTCTCCAACCTACCTGACCCCATCATCATCTCCTTCTTCTTCTTCTCCAACCTACCTGACCCCATCATCACCTCCTTCTTCTTCTTCTCCAACCTACCTGACCCCATCATCACCTCCTTCTTCTTCTTCTCCAACCTACCTGACCCCATCATCGCCTCCTTCTTCTTCTTCTCCAACCTACCTGACCCCATCATCGCCTCCTTCTTCTTCTTCTCCAACCTACCTGACCCCATCATCATCTCCTTCTTCTTCTTCTCCAACCTACCTGACCCCCTCATCATCTCCTTCTTCTTCTTCTCCAACCTACCTGACCCCATCATCATCTCCTCCTTCTTCTTCTTCTCAAACCTACCCGACCCCATCTCCCCCTATTGGTGACCACATCGCCTCTCCAGGCTGGGGGTTGCTTTCATTATAAGATGTCTATATCTGACCACACGCTATGCAATCTCCCATCCACTATGTAGTAGATTGATCTGCCCCATATATCATAGTGATTGTATAGTTCAGTCCTCCTATTACAGATTGTATGGTGTATGGCTGGTGTATTACTGACTTTACACCTGTAGAATGTTATTCGAAAATATCACGATCAGAGCGTTCTGGTGATCACCTAAGAGCTGCTCACTGTGATTTGATTTGATGTAGGATTTGCGCCGAATGCACTCCCATAGAAGCTTGTCTAGGCGCGCATGTCTTTGGAGTGTAGGAGGAAACCGGAGCACCCGGAGGAAACCCACGCAGACACAGGGAGAACATGCAAACTCCAGGCAGATGGTGTCATGGTCGGGATTCAAACCAGTGACCCTTTTGCTGCCAGGTGAGGGAGCTAACCACTGCACCACTGTGCTGCCCGCACAGGCCAAATGTCAGCCGGTTTTTATTGAACCAAAAGATGTCTCCTCATTCGTCCCGTGAGTACGGGGCTTTAGGCAGCCAATACATTGATTTTTATTTTTATATTTTTTTGTTCAACCGATTGGCTAGCAATCTGTTTCCTTCTACACACGTAATATAAATAAGGGAATCCTCCCCACTTCGTTATTGTATTCTGACACCAGGGAGCCCTCCCCACCGTCAGAATACACTGATCAGCATTGCAGGATATAGCCTGCGGCACTGATCGTTCGGGAAAACCCAACATGCTGGTTGTAAACAATTTTTTTTTTTTCTGCTAGATCAAGTTCTGTACAACCACCCTGCCCATTCATGTCTCAAAATGTGTCTAGTCCCTGCTGAACCGGCTGAATTTTGATCTATGTATGTATATGTTAAAATCCAGCCAGTTCAACAGACTGAGACCCTCGTTTTATATGAAATTTGGCCAAACTGGCGGCCCCCCAGCTGTCCCATCATGCCTCTGCCTGTGGGAGTCATGCTTGTAAATGTGAGCCTTGCAATGCCTCATGGGACTTGTAGTTCTGCAACAGCTGGAGGGCCGCCAGTTTGAGACCCCTGAAAATGTGCACACACAGATGTGAACTACGCTGAGGACCTATGTAATCTATTCAATGCCTCTATATACAATCCAGCACTTGTATTACATAGTTGTTGGTAGATCTGAAGGAAATTGTGCAGTCCGATTGTAACATGTGAGGGGAGCTTAGAGTGGAGGCCCGCCCACTGCCGCAAAAATGAAAAGCCGCCCGCTACACTTACTGCACACTTACTGCAGCTGCTGACTATTAACAATCAGACACTTGCCTGTCCTGGAGTCCAGTGATGTCGGCACCGCAGCTGATGTTTTCATTGGCTGTTGGGTGCTGCCGCTGCTATTGTGGGTAAGAGAACCCGGCAGTGTAGCCTTACAGCTTCACATTGGGAACCCTACTGCGCATGCGCGAGGCTTCGCTCCTACTGGCCTGATGACGGGGGGAGGTGGAGGGAGGCAGGCGGCTCCCCGAAGTGGGAACAGGATATCTGTCAGATGGGTATCCTGTCCTCCCTCCCCCTGAAAGGTGTTATCTGTGGCACCGGAGGGGGGGGGGGGGGTTTGAGGGGCTGAGACAAATAAGCGGAAGTTCCACTTTTGGGTTAAACTCCGCTTTAAGGCCTGGTTCACACCTATGCATTTTTTTAGCACATTTTCAGATTTGCAGAAACGCACCACAGTCCATTTAACAAGGTTTCATAGGGATGTAGTTCACATATGTGCATTTTATGGAAAGGGCCAGGGACTTTTTCTAGTTTTTGGTTTCATAGACTTCAATGGATCAAAAACGTGTATTGAAAAACGCGAAATGGACCTGGAATATGCAATTGCATCCTGCGTAGGTGTGAATCGGGCCTAATGCCTCGTACACACGATCGGAATTTCAAAAGAAAAAAGTCAGGCGGATTTTTTTCATCGGAACTTCTGACCATGTGTGGGCCCCATCGGACTTTTTTCCGTCAGAGTTTAGAAATAGAACACCTTTACTTTGTTTCCGATGATTGGGAAAAAAAAAATCCTATCGGAAATTCTGATCGTCTGTGTGGAACTCTGACGGAGAAAAAAAACACGCATGCTCAAAATCAAGTTAACGCATACTCGGAAGCATTAAAATTAATTTTTCTCGGCTCAACGTAGTGTTTTACGTCACCGCGTTTTATACGGTCGGAATTTAGTCTGACAGTGTGTATGCAAGACAGCCTGAATGGAATTCTGATGGAAATTTCCATCAGATTTTATATCATCGGAAATTCTGATCGTGTGTAAACGGAATGGGTTGTTCTGGTTTGTCCTATTGCATAGTGTTGTTGGATCTAAAGAAGATTGTCCAGATTGTCTTTTATACAATCTTCCTGTAAAGAGAGGAATGTTGGTGTCGGCACCCTGTACAGTGCAATATATACACCCCATTGACACCCTCCATAAGGAAAAGGACACCCCCGGTGTGATGGCAGAGCTCTGACACCAATACAAAGTATATTGCTCCTCCCTGTCCCTGGCAGTCTTGGTACAGTAGATGTGACCCCCTCACCACATCACATTTGGACTTTGTATCGCAGTCGGTTGCGGTTTGTATCTCGTGCCTCTGATCCCCTCCAGACTCTCTCGGTCTTCTTGTCTACATAAACTTTCTTCTGCATCAGCTGAATGTTGTTGTTTTGAAGCGGCTTCCTGATAGTGATACCGGCGGAGTGTGCCTGGGCGGTGTGGGTACGGCTGCCTGTAGTCCTCCCTAGGGGTGCGTGTGACAGGGTGACAACTCAGCAGTGTCATCGGAAGACAGTTTGGTGTCGCCGCCCCCCCACTCCCACCACCACCAAGAAGCAAGGAACTTCATGGTTGGATCATTTTATTTATTTATATATATATATATATATATATATATATATATATATATATATATATATATATATATATATATATTATTAATTAAACTTTTTAACTTTTTGAAGCTGCAAAGGGTGGGCCGACTCAATATTGAACCCTACGGACTAAGACGCCATTAAAGTTCATGTACGTGTAAAGGCAGGCGTCCCAATAGTTTTGACAATATAATGTATATTGATACATGATATTGGGATGCCTGCCTTTACACAAACTTTAACCACTAGGGTACCGCCCGCCGTCAAATTACGGCGGACGGAATACCTTATTGTTCTAACAGGACGTCATACGACATCCTGTCATTTAAAGCCCTCAGGGGGCGCACCTGTGGCGTTACTGGGAACACAATGCGCGTCCCCGGCGGCCGCGATGGCCGCCGTGCACCTGCAATTGCCCAGTTACTGAGTAGGGACATTGTTTACACACAGAGCTCCACGTCCTGTCGGGGAGAGAAGACCGATGCTGTGTCCTTGTACATAGGGACACAGATCGGTCGCCTCCCCCAGTCACCCCCCTCCCCCTACAGTTAGAACACTCACTAGGCTACACATTTAACCCCATCTCCGCCCCCCTAGGGGTTAACCCCTTCCTTGCCAGTCACATTTACATAGTAATCAATGCATATTTATAGCACTGTTCACTGTATAAATGTGAATGGTCCCAAAAATGTGTCAAAAGTGTCCGATGTGTCTGCTATAATGTCGCAGTCCCGAAAAAAATAATCGCAGATCGCCGCCATTCCTAGTATAATAAAAAATCATAATTATGTCCCCTATTTTGTAGGCAACATAACTTTTGCGCAAAACAAGTCACTATACGGTTATTTTTTTTTTTTTTTTTTACCAAAAATATGTAGAAGAATACGTATCGGCCTAAACTGAGATAAAACTAAAAAAATATTGTGTTTGTTTTTTTTTTCTTTCAAAATTTACGCTCTTTCTTTTTTTTTTTTTTTTGTTTTTTTTTTTTTGTTAAAATAAAAACCGCACAGGCGATCAAATAACACCAAAAGAAAGCTCTATTTGTGGGAAAAAAATGACGTCAATTTTGTTTGGGAGCCACGTCGCACGACCGCGCAATTGTCAGTTAAAGCGATGCAGTGCCGGAAGCTAAAATTTCGTCAATTTCTTTCTTCAAACTTTGTGCTCAAGTACCCCAACAGGCCATGTTTTGGGAATTTCCCTTGGATAAAAGAGCTGTCCAAAATTCTAAGCCATCGGATTTAAAGCACCTGTGCAAGATAAAGGAAAACCTGCAAACGTGGCCTGTTGGGGGTGCTTGAGGACTGAGGTTGAGGACCACTGGACCAGAAGATGCACCCGAAGTGAATGTTTTTTTGCAGGTCAGATTCACTGCGTTACAAACATTCACCTTCTACTGACCATATAAGAGTAGACTTTCAAATGAGCGTTCAGAAATACTTAGTACATTCGATGACTTGGCAAATGTCATTCCAAAATACAGTAAAACCTTGCATTGCGAGCATAATTCATTCCGGAAACATGCTTGTAATCCAAAGCACTATCAAAGCGAATTTCTCCATAATAAATAATGGAAACTCAGATGATTTGTTCCGCAACAATTTATTCATAGGTCCTTCAGTTTATAGTCCATATAAACAGATTATAGGGATGTGATAGATTGTGTAACTATAAAATGGAACTACAGGGTATGAAAGAGAAGAGAGGCGCCTCTAAGTGTAGAAATAAGTTGCTAAATGTTGAACCTTCATTAACCACTTAAGACCCGGACCAAAATGCAGGTAAATGACCTTGCCCCTTTTTGCAATTCGGCACTGCGTCGCTTTAACTGACAATTACATGGTCGTGCGACGTGGCTCCCAAACAAAATTTGCGTCCTTTTCTTCCCACAAATAGAGCTTTCTTTTGGTGGTATTTGATCGCCTCTGCGATTTTTTTATTTTTTGCGCTATATACAAAAATAGAGCGACATTTTTGAAAAAAAATCTATTTTTTACTTTTTGTTATAAGAAAAATCAAATAAACTAAATTTTAGTCAAACATTTAGGCCAAAATGTATTCAGCCACATGTCTTTAGTAAAAAAAAAAAAAAGCAATAAAAAAAAAATTAGTTACCTAGCGGGAACAGCGACACTAATACAGCGATCAGAAAAATGATCGCTTAGTGATGCTGGCAACAGGGGGTGAAAGGGTTAACTAGGGTGGTGATCAAGGGGTTAAAACTTTATTAGGGGGGGGGGTACGGGGGCTACCCTGAACCTAACACTAACTGACTGTCACACTGACACTAAATACAGTAATCATACATGTATGATTACTGCATTCAGTGACACTGTGACAGGGGGGAGGGGGGGTGATCGCAAGGGGTTAAGTGTGCCTGCGTGTACTGGTGTCAGTGTAGTGTTGTGCAGACTCACTGTGTGATGTGATCTCTCCTCAGCGGTGGTTGAAAAAACTGCTGAGAGCAGAGATCACATAACTTCCCCCTTCCTGTGTTTACACAGGAGGAGGAAGTGCAGAGCAGGGGAGCGCACGGATTGGCTGGGAGCGATCCAGAGGGGGCGGAAAAAAAACGAATAGCCACCCCCTTGTCCCGGATCGCTCGGCCAGCCACAGGGACCGCCGCATGTACCGGGGGGGTCCCGATCGGACCCCCGACCCACCTCAAGGCACCAACGTATATATACGTTGATGTGCCTGCCTGTGCCATTCTGCCGACGTAAATGTACATGCGGCGGTCCATAAGAGGTTAAATGTAACCATATTGCTACACTTAGAGGCTCCTCTATTCTCTTTTTATACACATTTGTGACATGACGCTACTCTTATATCAAGACATCGCTTGTATATTAAGGCAATTTTTTTTTTAAATTTTGCTTGTCTTGTAAAACGCTCTCAAACCAAGGTTTTACTGTAATTCAAAAATTGAATTTCCCCTTTACATTAGATTTTTGGAGTGAATGTATTTTCCTGAACAAAAATCTCCTTCCTTGTTAGGAGATCGTTTGAGTATAATGCGTACACACGATCATCTTTCGGCATGAAAAAAAAACGCTGTTTTTCAAAAACGTCATTTAAAATGATCGTGTGTGTGGGCTACACATCATTTTTCAGGTTCTGAAAAACGACCAAAAAAAGAATTGAACATGCTGCATTTTTTAATGTCGTTTTAAACGATGTTGTTTTTCGGGTTGTAAAAAATGATCGTGTGTGGGCTAAAACGACGTTAAAAACCCGCGCATGCTCAGAAGCAAGTTATGAGACGAGAGCACTCGTTCTGGTAAAACTACCGTTCATAATGGAGATAGCACATTCATCACGCTGTAACAGACAGAAAAGCGCGAATCGTCTTTTATTAACACGGAATCCGCTTTAGCAGCCCAAAGGCGAATAGAACTTCCCCTTAATAGTGCCGTTGTACGTCATCACGCTTTACTAGATCATTTTTTTAAAAACGATGGTGTGTGGGCAAGGCCGTTTTTAATGATGAAGTTGGAAAAACAACTTTTTTTTCATGCTGAAAAATGATCGTGTGTACGCGGCATAACTCTCCATTCTGCTCTTCTGAGTTTTCCTGTCCCTACAATCTAAAACGAAAATGCTATTAGATCGAAATCTCTAACCAAAACCTCTGTTGTATAGTTCGATAGAGTCGCTAACACTGTGTGTGTGTGTTTTTGTTTTTTCTCTTTTTAAATGTTTCCTCCTGTCTCAGGCACACAGAAGGGAAATCCCCAGTTAGACAGCTGTCACCAGAACAGGTGTCCCCATTAGAAGAATTCCCAACTATTCTAGTGACAACTGTAATGTATAAGACTCCTGTCTTCTTTTTTTTTCGTCCTGGTGGCAGTGGTCACCAATGCAAATAGAGGATGCATCCTTCAGTTGTGTCCCACAGGCATGACATTTAAAATGTATTTAAATCCAAACACTTTAATACATTGTTGCAATTATTCCCATGCTGAAACATTTGATCTTCTTTTATGTCCTGCTCTCAATTAAAGTGTTTGTAAGGTTTGATTATGACAAACTATAATGTGCTAGTTTGCATTGCAAATTCACACAATATGAAAGACTTTCCCTAAAACAAAGCCCTCCAGCAGTGTGCCGTCACCGCTGACGGGTCTTCCATCTTGGTCTTCTTTCTGGGTTTTCTGGCTCAAGCTGTTTAAATGGCCGAGCCACGATGATGTCACTCCTTCGCACAGTAATGACCGTGGCACTGCGCTCTAAAGCAGTATTCTCCAAACTGCACCCCGTGGGCCAGGTGTGGCCCTTTGCTTGCCTTTATCCAGCCCTTAGGGCACAATGCCTCGCACTGATGCCAATTATGGTGCACTATATCTCCCACATATACGCAGGCGATGGCATGGCTGGGCACAAGCACGTACAGGTACGTCCTCTTTAAGTGCCCAGCCGTGGGTCGCGGGCACCCGCGACCCGGTCCGAAGCTCCGTGACCGCAGGACTTGCGGACCCAATCGCCGATTGGAGTCCTGCGATCGGTCCCCGGAGCTCAAGAACGGGGAAAGCTGTGTGTAAACGCAGCTTCCCCGTTCTTCACTGTGGCACTGTCATTGAGCGTGTGTTCCCTTTTATAGGGAACCACAATCAATGACATCACACCTACAGCCACACCCCCCTACAGTTAGAAACACAAATGAGGTCATACATAACCCCTTTTTATAAAAAATGCAATAAAACTATCCCCTGTTTTGTAAATGCTATACATTTTGCGCAAAGCAACCCATAAACGCTTATTGCGATTTTTTTTTTTTTTTTTTTTTTTTGATTTTTTTTACCAAAAATTGGTAGAAGAATACGTATCGGCCTAAACTGAGGGAAAATTTTTTTTTTTATATATATATTTTTGGGGAATATTTAATTTAGCAAAAAGTAAAAAAAAATATTGAATTTTTTTTCAAAATTGTCGCTCTATTTTTGTTTATAGTGCAAAAAATAAAAACCGCAGAGGTGATCAAATACACCAAAAGAAAGCTCTATTTGTGAGAAAAAAAGGACGCCAATTTTGTTTGGGAGCCATGTCGCACGACCACGCAATTGTCAGTTAAAGGAGTTGTAAAGGAAAAAAAATGTTTTGCCTGCAAGGTAGACAGACAGAATAGTGTAATGATTCTGTTAAAAAACTAGTAAATACCTCCGGTGTTCTAGTTTCTGTTCTCTCATTCACTTCCTGGTTTGCGGCGCTCGTTCATGTAAGAACTACATTTCCCAGTATGAATTGCGGCACGCCCAGTAATTCACCCTCCTTGAAGTCTCTAACATGTAGAGAGCGTCCTGCCACACAGATGTAGTTCCCAGGAGGGGACGAGCACGTCACTGACCACCGCAGTAAAGCCTCCCTTCACAGTGGTAAGTAAAATCAGACAAGCAGGAAGTGAACAGAACAGAGAAGAAAGAGAGCAACTTCTGAGAAAAAACGAACAATGAGGAAGTGAAGAGAGGAATGTCTGCAGTTAAAGGATGCATATTATGAAAAAAAAATGTTTCCTTTACAACCCCTTTAAAGCGACGCAGTGCCGAATGGCAAAAACTGTCCGGGTCCTTTAGCTGCCTAAAGGTCCGGGTCTTAAGTGTAAATTAATTGGTTTGTGTGAAGATACTTGCCTTTCTCCCAAGCAGTGTGCAGTAGTCAGTGAGGCAGACGGATTTGCTACAGGAGCTCCCAGCGGCGCACGTCTCCTAGGAGTAGGAGCGTGTGTGCCATAGCTCCAGGCAAGCGTAGGAGGCAGATAGGCAGTGTCTCTCCCAGCCTGCTAGCCTGGCCCTAGCTCCAGCTCCTGGATTTTACCTGTGCCCCAATCTGACCTCTCCTTTATACGAGATCAGCTCCCTGGCTCTCCTGCAGGTAAGCTGCTGACGGCCGTCCTTTTCAGGATAAGCCTCAGCAACACGGATCTCTCCTGCTCCTCTCCGGCTTCATTCCGCGGTCCCCTGCTTTCCCATACCCCCATCATCATTAGGGCCCCCCTTCTGTCACCCCCCCCCCACGACACTTCCGCCATTCCAGGGCTTCTTTGGAGACCCGCGCCAGACGGCATTGAATCGCGGGGCCGCGATCTAGGAAAGACCGCGGCTTCACTTGCAGTCTAACAGGCGCGCCGCTCCTCACGCCCTACAATCCTCACCCAGCCTCCAGGATCCCCCCTCACCTCATGATAGCTTGTACCCGGCCTTATTGTCACCCTCTCAGCCCCCCCAGCATTACAGAAGTACCCCACCTGTCAGCCCTGGTCTGCATCCAACTGCCTGATCAGGCAACCATCCTTCTGTACCAGCAACACGCTCACCTCTCATCCCCAGCCCCCCCTAGTCTCTCCAACGAACAGAAGCTTGATCCAGGGGTCACCCGATCGCCTCTTGCAGGGGTCAGGAAGGAATTTTTTCCCTACCGGAGCGTATTGGCCTAGCGCCGCCAGGGTTTTTTGCCTTCCTCTGGACCAAGCCAGGAGAGAGGAATTAGCCAATTCCTCTCCCCATTTGCCCCTGAACTCTCCGTCCCCCCCCCCCCCCCGGCGGATTGGCGATCATGGCAGGTCGGCAATATTCTGCCGACACCATTTGGAGTTTGAGGCAATGCGCCGCAATACTGCCAGCCATCACCAAAAAGGCCCTAAGAACTGAGCGACTATTGAGAATCGATCATAGATCGACGGTCAGACATTTCAGCCATTTACCCCAGCTCAAGCACATATCATGTGCTCTGATCAGCAGTAAAACACCAACTAGAAATCCGCGACTTCATTCAACAAAAGGATCTAGACTGTCTCTTTATTACAGAGAGCTGGCTCACAGCCGACTGTAACACCATTCTAGGAGAACTGGTGCCAGAAAATTACCGTATCATAACGGAAAACAGAATAGGGCAAAGAGGAGGCGGCCTGGCGATGATCCACAAGACTCATCTTACGATCACCAAACCAGTCCGCCAAAACCCTCTTCCATTCATGGAAACCCTTACTCTGCAACTGCAAGCAAATTCAAAGGAGACCGTCCACATTCTGCTCTGCTATAGGCCGCCCGGCCCAAAATCGCAGCTGCTATCATCATGGACGGATTTCTTCTCCACTTACACCCTCAACAGCAAACATCTTTTGCTGCTCGGGGATTTCAACCTCTGGGCCAATTCCTCACAAGACCCCATTGCCGACGCCTGTATTGACCACCTGGAAGAATTGGGATTACAGCAACTAGTATGTGGGCCCTCACATGCTTCAGGTCACACACTTGATCTTATTTTCAGACAAGCTCTGGAAATAAAAATTTGGGAAAATGAAAAGTTGCCATGGACAGACCACCATGCAATTTTATATTCAGGATTTCCACCATCCCCCCTGCAACAAAAACATCAAATCCAGTGACAACACACTGGACTAGATGTCAGAAGAAGCTCCACTCGGAACTCTTCAAAACGACTTTAAGGAAACAAATAGAAACAACTCAGCCGCATCAAACGGCCGTTGAAACATTGGAAGCCATAAACTCGGCCATGCTACAGTCAGCCGACTTGGTAGCGCCGAAACGAAGAACCCGCATTCGGAAAAACAACCGCAGCTGGTTTAACAACCAGCTGTCGTTACTGAAGCAAGAACGCAGAAGGGCAGAATCTGCCTGAAAAAGATGTTCTTCAGAGCTAAACCTATCCATCTACAAGGCGACTACATGAAAATACCACAAAGAAATTTTCCAAGCCAAGAAAAATTATTTTTCGGAGGCTATCAACGGGGCCCTAAACTGCCCCCGCGAACTCTTCAAGATGGTCACCGAGACCATGAAACCAGGATGCATTGAAGCCCCCAGTTCGGACACACAAGAATTTTGCAATGAACTATCGGATTACTTCATTAATAAAATCGAGGCAATCCGTGAAAGCATTCAGCAAAACAATTCTCCCCTCAGCCCCCCCTGCAGCCTCTCACACAGTACCCATAGTAATTCTCCTATATCAGGTAAGTTCGCCCTGGAACCCATCTCCATCGAGACCACTAAGAATGTCATTTGTACTCTGCGTAATGGCACAGCGCCAAATGACATTATCCCCACAAAACTGCTGAAGGAATGCGCCTACATCCCGAATATGCCACAACTCCCAGACCTTATTGTGGTCCTTCAGCCTATCCCGCATCCTAGCGGTCTTTTTTTTTTTTTCATGAGCTCAACATCCTTTAACCTAGCATAAAGGGCTTCTGGAGAGGGTGGGGGAGCGCTTTTTCCAGTTAAGGGCAACCAGGCAACGTGTAGCCGTGATAAAATCTCTAAGTAACTTATTATGGGGTTTGGCTATTTTCAATGGAGACAGGAAGAATTTTAGTGTCGTGGGTGTCGGCCCTCCGAAGAGAAGAGCCAGTAGTTGTGTTGAGCGCCAGAAGGGAGTTATTAGTGGACATGTCCAGCAGATGTGAAGCAGGGTGCCCTTTTCCCCCTGACATCGCCAGCAGCGGTCGGAACTGGAGGGGTAGATGGCATGGAGTACGTCCGGGGTCAGGTACCAGAAATAGAGACTTTTCTTTAGAGAATACATAACTAGCTCGGAGCGGCCTGCGTCTAGATCGCCTGCCATGTTTCTACGGGGAGTTCCTCACCCAGTGCCCTCTCCCACCAGAGCATGTTTTCCCTGATCTGGTATGGAGTAAGTGTTGAGAATCCGGTATATGTCCAGAGATCAATCTCCTACGCACGGTTCAAAGGGGGAAGGGGCAGAGAACTGCAGACTCTGGGCTATAATTTGGGAATAGTGCCGAATCTGCAGTTATTCATAGAATACCTGGCAGGGCAGGTCGTATTTATCTTGGAGTTCAGAAAATGGTAGAAGTTTGTGGGATCTTGGGTCTATGTGTCCAAAATGGAACAGATTCCTTGACGCCCACGGCCATGACATCTGGTGGGTAAGGCTAGCTGGCACTTTAGCATTGTAAAGCACAGGTGTCAAACACAAGGCCCGTTGGCCAAATCCGGCCCTCCAGGCCATTTCATGTGGCCCTTGCACCTCTCCTGCAGCTGCAGGGGAGCTCCAGTTCTCTTCTGGTCCTCCTCCAGACCCTTACTTTCTGTTTACAATCAATGCATCCAGCTTCTTCCCAGCAGCAGCATAAGGAAAGGGGGGTACACTGTAATGTAAGGGAGAGTGGGGGACTCAACTTCTGATGGTGGGGTGGCTCTTGGCATCTAATATAAGGGGAGAGGATGCACTGCACATCTAATCTTACCGATACAACCGGCCCTTTTGAGGACCATCATAATGCTGATGCGGCCCACCATGAAATTGAGTTTGACACCCCTGTTGTAAAGGAAGGAGGTCCGTAATTAATTATCAGAGTTAAGCTTATGTTCGCGGGATAGCTGGCGCCATAGTCGCCTAAGCTGGGACATGGAACCCAGTAGCCGACCGCGCTCCACCTCCCCATTCGCACTTTTTGTTCTACTCTCAACACACATCAGCTTCAGGGACAACGTGTTCACTTGCTGCCTAACTTTCAGGTGCCATTGTAAGGCGATAATCCGTGTTCTTCACTTTACCTGTCAGTAGTCATAGTGTTCTGGCTGATGGGTGTAGTGTTTTATATATGGCGTTCTTCCTGTACCGATGAATGGAATGATGGTACCTTTCACACAAAGCTGTATTCATGGAGCCGTCTTGTTTGACAACATCCCTGTCATTCCATTGCTGCAAGTCACAGGATGAAGATTGCTGGATTGATCATCGCATGTCATTTGTTAGATGATTGATTCTTATTGAAAGGAATGTGATGTGTGGAAGGAATGTTGGGCCATTGTTGGTATCGGAGGTTCTTCAATACATTTTGGATGGGATTCAGATACATTGGCATATCTTTGTGTGGCGGCGTAGCGTATCTTCTTTACGCTATGCCGCCGCAACTTAGAGAGGCAAGTGCAGTATTCACAAAGCACTTTCTCCGTAAGTTGCGGCAGCGTAGCGTAAATTGGCCGTAAGCCCGCCTAATTTAAAGTAGGAAGGAGGTGGGCGTCATCTATTTAAATTAAGCGTGACCCCATGCAAATGAATGGGCGGTCGAACTGGGCATGCACGCGCATGCTCAGAATCACGTCGCATATACTCCCTAAGATTTGTCGGCGCAACGCCTACGACGTGAACGTAACCTATGCACCGCCCTATTCACGTAGGAACTACGTAAACGGCGCACGCAACGTAAAATTAGACGGCGTTGTTCCCTGGCCCATACTGTTGCATTACCTGCGCCTGCTATATGAGGGGTAACTTTACGCCGGACGTAAGCCTTATGCAAATCGCGTATATGAAGCGGCCGGGCGCATCTACGTTCGTGAATCGGCGTATCTTACTCATTTGCATATTTAAAATGAGAACGCCGAATGCGTCCAGCGTAACTATGCGCCCACGATACGCCGGCAAGTTACGTCTGATGGCTGAAGCCATGTTTTTTGACGTATTTCGGTTTGTAAATCGGCGCAAAGATGGTATGGCGCCCATTTGTACTTACAACGGCGTATCTTTTGATACGCCGGCGTAAAGCGTTTCTGAATCCGGCCCTTTATTTCCATGATTTTGTTGACTGCTAAGCTGGCAGTGTGGACAGAAAACGTTTGACATTTCTCCAGAGTTTGCTTTTCATGGAGGACACTTGTATGCGGGGCCCATAAGTAGGCCTGCCAATGCTGCCCCCCCCCCCCCCCCCCACCTACATGCTTGGGAGACAATAGACAAAAGCATTTTCTGTAAATATAGAGAAGTTTGTCCATGTGGCATTCTACCAGCCTGTTCCTTATAGTGCCATCTTCTGTGTGCAGCTGCCAGGATCTCCTGTAAGGATTCCGAAGACAAAGGACACTGGAGTGGATGGTTGCGGCTTCATCTGTGGGTAGTGCCTTTGTATGAACCCATCGCCATTATTTACTGCGTCTTCAAATCTAGTATTGTCCATCAGAAGATAACGCACATATTTTCATGTCTGCATTTCTTCCCGGTATATATTATTTTCTGCTTTTATTATGATCAGCGACGGATTCGAATTCTCTGTTTTGAATCGCAGGCAAATCATTTTAAAGCAATAGAACTTTATAAGGATTATATATTGGTAGTTACACAAAATCCTCTAATCGCTTGTGGATTTTATAGGCGTAGTTGCGCAGTTCTGTTTTTATATCGGTATCCTTAGGACTGCTGCTAAAATCTCTGTACAAATAAATGAACCCGTCAAAAGACTGTACAAATGCTTTACATATTATGACGGTGCGAGGCCCTGGCATGGTATGAGTTTACTACGTTGGTATAGAGATGACACAGAATTTTCAGTCTTTAACAACAAAGCTCAGTTTAAGAGGCTCCAGCATGTGGATTTTAAGCCTTTTGCTGACATTTTGTTGCTTACACGTTTAACCACTTAACCCCCGGACCATATTACTGCCCAATGACCAGAGCACAATTTGCGATTCAGCACTGCGCCGCTTTAACTGACAATTGCGCGGTCGTGCGATGTGGCTCCCAAACAAAATTGGCATCCTTTTTTTCCCACAAATAGAGCTTTCTTTTGGTGGTATTTGATCACCTCTGCGTTTTTTTATTTTTTGCGCTATAAACAAAAATAGAGCGACAATTTTGAAAAAAATGCAATATTTTTTGCTGTAATAAATATCCCCCAAAAGTATATAAAAAAATCATTTTTTTCCCTCAGTTTAGGACGATACGTATTCAACTACATATTGTTCGTAAAAAAAGAAACGCAATAAGCGTTTATTGATTGGTTTGTGCAAAAGTTAAAGCGTTTACAAAATAGGGGGTGTTTTTATTGCATTTTTATTAATTTCTTACTAGTAATGGCGGTGATCAGCGTTTTTTTCAGTACTGCGACATTATGGCGGGCACTTTGTACACTTTTGACACATTTTTGGGACCATTGGCATTTTTTTAGCGATCAGTGCTATAAAAATGCATTGGATTACTATAAAAAATGCCATTGGCAGTGAAGGGGTTAACACCAGGGGGCAGGGAAGGGGTGAAGTATGTTCCTGGGTGGGTTCTAACTGTAGGGGGGGGGGGGGGTGGACAGATTGAGGAAAATCACTGATCTTCTGTTCATACATTGTATGAACAGAAGATCAGCGTTTCTCTCCCTGACAGGACCGGGAGCTTTGTGTTTACACACATAGCTCCCGGTCCGCGCTCTGTAACGAGAAACCGCGGGTGTCCACCGATAGCGCCCGCTGTGCACGGGACTCGGGGGCGAGCGGGGGCACGCGCACGCCCCCTAGTGGCCTGCGAGAGAGTCGACGTAGAGCTACGGGCTCTCGCGCAGACGAGCCAACCTGCCGCCGTAAAACGATGTACACCCCAAATACCAATTTCTGCAGGTTACCAGTTTAAAACTACAGAGGTGGTCTTGTGCTAGAATTATTGCTCTCACTTTAATGATCGTGGCGATACCTCACCTGCGGTTTGGAAACTGTTTTAATTTGCGGTCGTGATTTATGTATGCAGTCGCTCTTGTGCATAAACACGGATGCTTTTTTTATATTTTTTTATATATATATATATATATATATATATATATATATATATATATATATATATACATACAGTGCGGAAAATAAGTATTTGAACACCCTGCTATTTTGCAAGTTCTCCCACTTGGAAATCATGGAGGGGTCTGAAATTGTCATCGTAGGTGCATGTCCACTGTGAGAGACATAATAAAAAAAAAAAAATCCCAGAAATCACAATGTATGATTTTTTTAACTATTTATTTGTATAATACAGCTGCAAATAAGTATTTGAACACCTGAGAAAATCAATGTTAATATTTGGTACAGTAGCCTTTGTTTGCAATTACAGAGGTCAAACGTTTCTTGTAGTTTTTCACCAGGTTTGCACACACTGGAGGAGGGATTTTGGCCCACTCCTCCACACAGATCTTCTCTAGATCAGTCAGGTTTCTGGGCTGTCGCTGAGAAACACGGAGTTTGAGCTCCCTCCAAAGATTCTCTATTGGGTTTAGGTCTGGAGACTGGCTAGGCCATGCCAGAACCTTGATATGCTTCTTACAGAGCCACTCCTTGGTTATCCTGGCTGTGTGCTTCGGGTCATTGTCATGTTGGAAGACCCAGCCTCGACCCATCTTCAAAGCTCTAACTGAGGGAAGGAGGTTGTTGCCCAAAATCTTGCAATACATGGCCCCGGTCATCCTCTCCTTAATACAGTGCAGTCGCCCTGTCCCATGTGCAGAAAAACGCCCCCAAAGCATGATGCTACCACCCCCATGCTTCACAGTAGGGATGGTGTTCTTGGGATGGTACTCATCATTCTTCTTCCTCCAAACACGGTTAGTGGAATTATGACCAAAAAGTTATATTTTGGTCTCATCTGACCGCATGACTTTCTCCCATGACTCCTCTGGATCATCCAAATGGTCATTGGCAAACTTAAGACGGGCCTTGACATGTGCTGGTTTAAGCAGGGGAACCTTCCGTGCCATGCATGATTTCAAACCATGACGTCTTGGTGTATTACCAACAGTAACCTTGGAAACCGGTGGTCCCAGCTCTTTTCAGGTCATTGACCAGCTCCTCCCGTGTAGTCCTGGGCTGATTTCTCACCTTTCTTAGGATCATTGAGACCCCACGAGGTGAGATTTTGTCATGGAGCCCCAGTCTGAGGGAGAATGACAGTCATGTTTAGCTTCTTCCATTTTCTAATGATTGCTCCAACAGTGGACCTTTTTTCACCAAGCTGCTTGGCAATTTCCCCGTAGCCCTTTCCAGCCTTGTGGAGGTGTACAGTTTTGTCTCTAGTGTCTTTGGACAGCTCTTTGGTCTTGGCCATGTTAGTAGTTGGATTCTTACTGATTGTATGGGGTGGACATGTGTCTTTATGCAGCTAATGACCTCAAACAGGTGCATCTAATTTAGCATAATAAATGGAGTGGAGGTGGACATTTTAAAGGCAGACTAACAGGTCTTTGAGGGTCAGAATTCTAGCTGATAGACAGGTGTTCAAATACTTCTTTGCAGCTGTATCATACAAATAAATAGTTAAAAATTCATAAATTGTGATTTCTGGAATAATTTTTTTGGATTATGTCTCTCACAGTGGACATGCACCTACGATGACAATTTCAGACCCCTCCATGATTTCCAAGTGGGAGAACTTGCAAAATAGCAGGGTGTTCAAATACTTATTTTCCGCACTGTATATATATATATATATATATATATATATATATATATATATATATATATATATATATATATATATATATATATATATATATATATATATATATATATATATATATAAATTCTAGGGTTGTACCGATACTAGTATCGGTATCGGGACCGATGCCGAGTATTTGCGCTAGTAGTTGTACTCGCGCAAATACTCCCGCCGCAAACCGCAACGATAATCGCCATTACATCAGGCATTACAAGTGTTCGTTTGTATACTTGTAATGCCCGCCACGCCATCTATAGACGCTCCCCTTCTCTGGATTGGACGGATCTGTCCAATCGCGAGCAAGGGGGAGTGTCTATGCACGGATCCGTGTGTATAGACACTCCCCCTTGCTCGTGATTGGACGGATCCATCCAATCCAGAGAAGGGGAGTGTCACTGTCTATAGATGGCGTGGCTTGTAAAGCCCGCTGTATTTTGCATGGGGATTAACACCGGCAGCGGCGGTGCCAGGTATGAGGGGCATGGCTGCAATATGTGGGGGGACATGACATGGCTGCAATATGTGGGGGGACATGACATGGCTGCAATATGTGGGGGGACATGACATGGCTGCAGTATGTGGGGGGACATGACATGGCTGCAGTATGTTGGGGGACATGACATGGCTGCAATATGTTGGGGGACATGACATGGCTGCAATATGTGGGGGGACATGACATGGCTGCAATATGTGGGGGGACATGACATGGCTGCAATATGTGGGGGGACATGACATGGCTGCAATATGTGGGGGGACATGACATGGCTGCAATATGTGGGGGGACATGACATGGCTGCAATATGTGGGGGGACATGACATGGCTGCAATATGTGGGGGGACATGACATGGCTGCAATATGTGGGGGGACATGACATGGCTGCAATATGTGGGGGGACATGACATGGCTGCAATATGTGGGGGGACATGACATGGCTGCAATATGTGGGGGGACATGACATGGCTGCAATATGTGGGGGGACATGACATGGCTGCAATATGTGGGGGGACATGACATGGCTGCAGTATGTTGGGGGACATGACATGGCTGCAGTATGTTGGGGGACATGACATGGCTGCAGTATGTTGGGGGACATGACATGGCTGCAGTATGTTGGGGGACATGACATGGCTGCAATATGTGGGGGACATACATGGCTGCAATATGTGGGGGACATGGCTGCATTTGGGGACACATTAAAAAAAGTATCGGTATTCGGTATCGGCGAGTACATGAAAAAAAGTATCGGTACTTGTACTCGGTCCTAAAAAAGAGGCATCGGGACAACCTTAATAAATTCTCATCACTTTTATTTGTCATAAGGAATGTAAACATCTCTTGTCACAGTAATGGTCAGTGACCGGTACTGTTTATGCAGTTGTCTGAGCTCTAGCAGACCCCCAAATCCCTCCTTTGCATTTAAAGAGGATGTTCCACAGATTTTTTTTATTTTTATTTATTTATTTATTTATTTATTTAATAAAAGCCAGCAGCTACAAATACTACAGCTGCTGACATTTAAAAAATGGACACTTACCTGTCCAGCGTGCCCGCGATGTCAGCAGACGAGGCTGAGCAATCGCTCAGTCCTCGGCTACTTCCGCCGCCATCCTGGGTAAGGGAATCAGGAAGTGAAGCCTTGCAGGTTCACTGCTCGGTTCCCTACTGCACATGCGTGAGTATTGCGCCGCGCCATCACTGGTCCCTGCTCTCTGCTGGGAACAGTGTTTCCCAGAAGACAGCAGGGGGGAAGGGGGTTACGTAGGGGGGGCCGGACGCCGCAATTCGAGCTAGTATGCGATGTATACTAGCTGTGTGTGTGTGTTTCGATTAATCGAATAGCCTTACATTTTTTTGGGCCAATTTGTTGTTGGGCAGATTACAAAAAAACACAAACTGCCGCAAAAACACATTACATGCTTTTCTGCAGCTTCTCCATAGAAGTATATTCAACCAGAAAAAAATAGCACCGTTTTGCGTTAAAAACTCCTTGCCCTTTCCAAATACGCAGCAGCTGAAAAAAAATCATGGATGTGAACATGTCCCATAGGAAAACATGTAAATGAACTGTAGTGCGTTTCTGCAAAAAGCACCAAAAAACACAGAGGTGTGACCCGGGCCTGAGATGTTTAGTAACATAATGGGGTTAAAAAATAAAAATAAGTACAAAAAGAACAAATAATCTCTACTGTAAGGGGTTAATTTTGTTTTTAACTGTGGGACAGTGAAAGTAATATTTACAGTAGAGATTTGCTTTTTTGTACTGTAAAGGGCTAATTTTAGTTGTTTTAATCCCATTATGTTACTGGCCGATTAATCGATTATGAACATTGTAATTGATTAGTTGTCGATTAATCGATGATTAGTTTCGGCGTGTGTGTGTTTGTTTTTTATTTTTTCAGTTTATAACCACTTTAAAGCAGTAGTAAACCATGGCCTTTGTGGGGGGGGGGGGGGGGGGGGGGAGGAAACCTGCAAGACAATTGCATAATGTGCTAATATACATTGCATACTAGCACATTATGAAATGCTTACCTTAGAACGAAGCCCTCCACTGCTGACAGGGCTTCCATCTTCACCTGGGTTTGGGTCCTATGGCCATCTGACTGGCCGAGTGGTGATGACATCACTCCTGCGCATGTGCACTGGAGTCACGTCTGTGGCACAGAGCTCAGAAGGGATGGCATGGGTATGACGTCCTTTCAGCGTGACTTCGCCAGGGGTGTCGCAGTGTGAATACCTCCTAAACCATGCCAGCTTGCTTTCCTAGCTGAGAGAGACTGCCAATGGGGGTGGGCATCTGGCCTGCAGTATTTTCTATGGTGAACTTTTGGCATCGCTGGATTCCTTCTTTTCCTCGCCATTCCCATGGGCGAGGCAGGTAGAAGCACCGGAGGCCGGCGGGTGGGGTATGTCCCCTACTGTCACCTACTATGATTGTGTGTTTTTTGGTGCAGGAAATCTCTGGCTGTAATATAAAATCTCTGCAAGCATCCTTCAGATATCGCCACTCAGTCTGCAACGTCATATAATGGCGTGCGGGTGGGAAGTGGTAGAACTGAATGGGTTGTCTTGCTTAGTAAGGGTTCATGTATACTTTAATTTTAGTGTGTGTGTGTGTGTGTGTGTGTGTGTGTGTGTGTGTGTGTGTGTGTGTGTGTGTGTTTTTTTTTTGTTGCCACAGAAACATGTACACTGGGTGAATTGCTATGCATTTTTTTTTCTTTAATTACACCCTTTGAGTCACTAACTTATGTATGGAGATAAAGAATTCTGACTTGAGGGCTAATTTACACAATGTGTGGTGACTGGCGTTTTCATTGTAAAATATCTGTCACCGCAAGGACAAACAGCTGTTTTCTATGTGCCCCATTCACACTGCAATGCCACTTGGGCTGTGCTGAAATGCAGACATGCTGCACTTTATTGTCGCACACCATACAAAATTATATGGCACTGTGCAGCAAGGCAATGCATCGCAGTGCTGTATACGCCATGATTGCTGTGTACACCCCAAATAGTTTGTACTAAGAAAAAAAAAAAAAGCCTTGTGACGCACTGAATCGCACACATCGCCCCCTTACCACAGCTGGGAACGGATAGCTGCTCGAGCGCTCTAGCATTCCAGTGAGAACTCCGCCTCACTCTGACTTTTCAGATGAGAGTAATTGTGTCAGTGACTTGGATGTATTAGCTAGACCAGGGGTCTTCAAACTACGGCCCTCCAGTTGTTCAGGAACTACAGTTCCCATCATGCCTAGTCATGTCTGTGAATGTCAAAGTTAGTTTGAGGATCCCTGGGCTAGAAGGTCAGTGTTGAACCACACGGGTTGTAGCGGCAGCCCCCCTTATTTTTTCCCAAATGTTTACTTTAACAGTTTGCTTGTTCCAAGTCGCTGACTTATTAGGTGGAGAAGCAAGGATCAGGATATCCGCTGTGGTGCTTCACCTTTAAATAGGTTCATAATGGCAGATTCCATATTTATCATTACAGGTACACCTTAAAGTTCACCTTTGGAAACATGTTACATGTTACACCCGTTTTTAGGGAACTTGTTCCCTCTCCTGCAGCTGCTCCCTGTGACAGTTGGCTGGGGATCTTCTCCCCATACCCCCTGTCACTAGTTCAAAACCCATGTGGCCGTGCCCTTCATTCAGAGTTTTATGAATGAACTCCAAGTACCGACAGACTTTGCGGCTGTTGGCTTATACTTCTCAATAAACTATCAGGGTGTTATTGAGCGCTCCTAGGTAGTTCATTGATTCTTCCTGTTCATACAAGAAAGGAGCAGACGGCTTACACAATCTACTGGAGCCCAGCATTGCACCCGCAATCTGCTTATCGGGGGGGGTGAAATGCTTTCCAGGCTCCTACAAAAAAATTGTAAGTGCACTTATTTATAATTGTTTTTTTTTTTTTTTTTAAAGGTCAACTTATACTTCTTAAGAATATTTGTGCAGGAAAAAATGTGTGTCTTTTTTTTGCTTTGTTTAGACATATGCCAATCATGCTGTGGACTGTCATTGTGAAACTTGGCCCCACTAACTATCTGTAAGGTGCTGGAATGCAGAGACAGCGATGGCAACAAGGAAGCTGTCTGTTTATAATATTGTGCCATTAATTGGGGTGTGCTCTGGGACAAATGCATTGCAGCCTGCTGGTATCTAGAAGCGTCTGCTATGCAGTATGAGTCATAGTTTACATTTTTTCATCCTGGATACGGGTTTGCTTTGATTATGATTAAGGGATTATGTAATATTATTATTTAATCCAGGGCTTGACAATTTTGCTTGGAATCTAGGAGCCAGCTAAAAAAGTTAGGAGCCAAAAACGCGCCCGTCCCGACGAGCTCGCGCGCAGAAGCGAACACATACATGAGTAGCGCCCGCATATGTAAATGGTATTCAAACCACATGTGAGGTATCGCCGCGAGCGAGAGCAATAATTCTAGCTCTAGGCCAGGGATCCTCAAACTACGGCTCTCCAGCTGTTGCAGAACTACACTTCCCATCATGCTTAGTCATGTCTGTGAATGTCAGAGTTCTAAAATGCCTCATGGGATATGTAGTTCCGCAACAACTGGAGGGCCGTAGTTTGAGGATCCTGCTCTAGGCCTCCTCTGCAACTCAAAACATGCAACTTGTAGATTGTTTTAAACGTAGCCTATGGAGATTTTAAAGGGTAAAAGTTTGACGCCATTCCACGAGCGGACGCAATTTTGAAGCGTGACATGTTGGGTATCAATTTACTCGGCGTAACATTATCTTTCACAATATAAAGAAAAATTGGGATAACTTTACTGTTTTTTTTTATTAAAAAAATTGTATTTTTTCCCCAAAAAAGTGCGCTTGTAAGACCGCTGCGCAAATACGGCGTGACACAAAGTATTGCAACGATCGCCATTTTATTCTTTAGGGTGCTGGAATAAAAAAAATATATAATGTTTGGGGGTTCTAATTGGAGGGAAGGAGATGGTAGTGAAAATTGTGAAAAATAACAATAGAATTGCTGTTTAAGTTGTAATGCCAAAACTGCCACCACCAGATGGCGCCAGCTCACAGAAGTCTTCCTTGGGACATCACAAAGCAGTGGCCTCAATTACCGGCCGCCGCGGACCCGCCGCGCCTCCCCCGTGGCGCGATCGCCGGTAATTGAGGCCGCGGACTTGTAGGCCGCAAAGCCGCGGCCTCAATTACCAGCCACCACGGGCGCCAGGTCACAATTTCTAGTCGCAAATGTGACCTGGCGCCCTGATATTGTCGATCCCTGATTTAATCACTTGCTGACCAGCAGCAGTGTGCTAGATCATGTATTTATATGTGATTTGGCATTGCAGCCTGCAGGGGGCGTGTGTGCCGCTTCTGCTGTGAATATTCACAGCAGAAGCTGATCTGCGGGTGCCGGGCACTCCATGTCTGCTGGCACTTGCTAATCGTCGGTAAAGAACACACAACAGAGATAAATAAATATATCAATTCAAATTCCTGTGTGTGTGTGTGTAAAATATGTATATCTAAATACTATATATCCCATCCTTTTTTAGATGCTATAATGTTTGTGTAAATCATTTATATGCTTATTAGGACTTATTTCTGTTTTAAAAAAAAAAAAATGTAGCAGAATGCATATTGACCTAAATTCATCAGAAGTTTTTTTTTTTATTATTGGATATGTTTTTATAGCAGCAAATAATAAATAAATAAATAATAATAAAAAAAAATTATATATATATATATATATATATATATATATATATATATATATATATATATATATATATATATACGGTATATATATATTTATATTTTATATTCGATTATATTTTCTAATTGGGTTTTTTTTTTACCACCAAAAGGAAGCTCTGTTTGTGGGGAAAAACAAACTATTTTTGGGCACAGTGTTGCAAAAAGTGGCTTGGTCGAGTAGGGGGGGTTGGTAAATCTTCCAGAGTTCAAGCAGTTAAAGTGCATGTGAAGGCAAAATAATTTTGTTTGGTTTTTAGAAAAAGTGGGGCAAGGGTTGGACCCTATGTCAAGTCTTTATTGCCGTTTTATGTCCTCGTAGGGGATTTTACTCTCTATTTTCCCCAAAGACCAATGTCATTGAGACAGAAAGTAAGGGAAATCCAAAATGTTAGATTTGTGTCCACAGAACAAGAGTTGCGGATAAATCTTTGAATTGGGACACTTGTTCTTTTGACAACTGTCAGTCAGACATTTTCCTGATTTTTGGCCAGGTTTTCATGCACTTCCTGTCCACTGACCCAGTGGACAGGAAGTACGATAAAACCTGCCCAAAATCAGGATAATTTCTGGCACTGGGACACGGGTGTAAAAAGGTAAAACCCCTTTACAGGTTTATTTTTATTTTTTTAAGCTCTATCCTAAAACAACATTTTTATGTTTAACCCTCCATAGGGGTTTTAGAATAAAAACACTGAATTTTTTTAATTTTTTTTTATGTTCCATATGTTTTATGCGTGTTTTTAAAATCTCTCTCTTTAAAAAAAAATAATAATTTAGGAACACTCCTTTTCCTCTTGGTGATGTAAAGCTGACCATAGATTAAAACTAGACTGGCTCATCAGTGACAGACTAAATTTTGATCGGTATGTGTGGCCGTGCTCAACTGAACTCGATCGCTTGATCAACATCTGTTGAAGGGACATGATGAAATACTTCAGTCGCCTGCAGCTGCTGAGCTGTGTACACTGACAGCGCCAGGTCCTGGTAGGGTGATTCCGCCACCTCACTTGTATGGATGGAGGAATCTGTGGTGTGTTTGGTGTGTTTTATTTTTATAGCTCGCTGGCTGATTAGAAAAAAGGTAAGGCAACAAAACTTCCAGTCTGTGGTCAGCTTTATTTGCTTGGTGTGATCCAGTTAGCAGAGAAACTGAGTGCTGGTGGTATAAAGAACACAACAATACCCAAAGGATAATGAACAAAACCATTAAAGGGGTTGTAGAGGTAAAAAATGTTTTCCCTAAATAGCTTCCTTTTACCTTTAGCGCAGTCCTCCTTCACTTATCTCATCCTTCCATTTTGCTTTTAAATGTCCTTATTTCTTCTGAGAAATCCTCACTTCCTGTCCTTGTGTCTGTAACTAAACACTGTAATGCGACACTCTCTCTCTGGTGTGGAGAAAGCCTCGGGGACGAGCAGGAGGGTCAGGACACTCTCTACTTTGCAGATAAAGGAGCTGTGTGTTAGTGGGCATCCTGACACTCCTGCTCGCCCCCTCCCCCCTCAAGAGGCTTTTTCCACACCAGGAAGAAAGCCTTGCATTACTGCGTGTAGTTACAGACAGAAGAACAGGAAGTGAGGATTTCTCTCAAGAAATCAGGACATTTAGGCCTCTTTCACACGGAGCGGTCCGTTTTTCGGTCTGCTCCGTGTGTGTCCGTCGGCTCAGCGGGGGGGTCCCGCTCAGCTGTCGGCGGACAGGGCGGTCCCCGCACACTGTGCAGGGACCGCCCTGTCTCTCCTCCGCTATCCCCGATGGGGAATCGGATGGAACCGGACCGTCTGTCCGTTTGCATCCGATCCGATACACCGGACGGAAGAAAAATAGGGTTTTCTTCCGTCCGCAAAACGGATCCAGACGGACGCGGACGTTAGCGGATGCATCATCTGCTAACGGATCCGCTCCCATAGGGACACATTACAAGTCCGTAAACGGACTTGTAATTAAGCGGACCGTTCGTCCGCTCATGTGAAAGGGGCCTTAAAAGCAAAATGGAAGGATGAGGTAAGTGAAGGAGGACTGCACTAAGGTAAAGGAAGCCATTAAGGGAAATAAAAATTACCTTTACAACCCCTTTAATTCATATGCTTAATAGGAAAATGCATAAGGGAGGCTGCCCACCAAGTCTTATTATTTTAAAGTTTTGCATTCGCTCAACCAGAGGAAGGCACACAACCCTATTTAGGGATATGCAATTAGCGGACCTCCAGCTGTGGCAGAACTACAAGTCCCATGAGGCAAAGCAAGAGTCTGACAGCCACAAGCATCACACCCAGAAGCAGAGGCATGATGGGACTTGTAGTTTTGCAACGGCTGGAGCTCCGCTAATTGCATACCCCATTGGCCCCAGAGGTAATTGTATACTCCCCTGGGTCAGCATTCTTCAGTGTTATTTCTTATTAATGTTAATAGCTATTTATATTTTGGGCATTTGGAAATAGTCGGCCTTTTTTGAAACAATAAATGCATAACTAACGGACTGCAGTTGCTGATCAATGGAGAGTCCCTGATGTCACAATACCACATCTCAGAGGGCGGGATTCCTCTATTGAGCTCAGTTGAGGGGATGGAGGAATCGACCCCCTTCTTTTTTTTTTTAACCTTTTACCCACTGGCTGAATGAAAAGAAAATAATCCTTCCATGGCCATTCTTATAGAGATCTTGTTATAGTCCCAGTATTCTAAAAATGATTGGAGATTCTCAAGGAAAATGTTTGCTTGTGCTCATGTTTTTTCTGTTCCTATTCCTGGCTTTATTGGGATGGGAGTTCAACATGCCAGGGGGGCTTCCATGATCTTACGATATCTCCTAATAATAATATGGAAACTTTTACAAGGATGCCTGAGATCTCCGAGGGTTGTTTTTTGTTTTTTTCACAAAGATTTATCAATGAATTGAAATGAAAAGCTGATGAGGAAAGGGGCATTGAGACGAGAATGAACATGGTGGTGGCACCAGAGAACAGGGGGGGTGAACAGGACACTAATAAATAGGACAAGCAGTACCACAGATTACTAGTTGTCCCCAGGTAGTGATGTTTTATATTATGAACTGTATGTACGAGGACCTCCTGCATTGCAACTGTGTTTGTTTACTCCCTTGCTGCATGAAAGTGCCGGACAAACCTGCTTAGACTGTTCCTGGGTGTCCGTCTGGTGCATGGCTTTCCACTGCCCATACCAGTTAAACCTGTCCCCTTTTAAAAAAAAAGATATAGATATAAAGAATATACCGTATTTATCGCATAGCATATAGCGCGCACCCCCAACCTAGAAGGGAAAATCCTGGAAAAAAAAAATTATATACTTAGTTTAGATGCCCGGCGTCCATCGGCGGCCTTGTTCAGTCCGGCGTCCGTCTGCGGCCTCGGTGGTGTCCTCCTCGCTTCTCCCGCGCTGTGTCCGAGTCTATTTTCGACGCTTAGTTTGAACGTCGCCGCTGACATATACCGAGCGCAGTACACTCGGCCACGCTCGGCTTCTCAGGCATAGAGGCTAGGAGCGTTGTGACCGCAAGTGAAGCCGAGCCTGACCGAATGTACCCGAGTGTACTGCGCTCGGTATATGTCGGCGGAGGCGTTCAAACTAAGTGCAGGTATCGGCATATATCGCGCACCCACGATTTCCCCCTTATTTTAAGGGGAAAAAAGTGCGCAGTATACGCTGATAAATGTGGTAATTTTATACTGATCTCAAAGTCTAAATTAGATATACCTAAAGCCCTGCTTTTTAAAGTGGTTATAAAGTCACTACTCCAATCCTGGAATCCCTTCTGGTACAGGAAGAGATACAGTGCAGTATCTGTGTTTGTTACAAACTTTGCAGCAAAATACCTTATTTCCGAGCTCTGATGTACGCTCATGTGACCTCCTAGCTCTCCTCTTCATTGAACTGAGGACTACAGTGGGTGGGGCTGAGAATCCCTGCAAATGTCAGCTAGGGGAAGAGGAGGTAGGGGGGGTCACGTGAGCGCACAGCGGCGCTCTAAAGTATGGGGTTTCACTGCATAGTTTTTAAAATGGACATTGCACAGTATATCTTTCTGTAACAGAGGAGATTCCAGGATTTGTGACTTTACAGTGATGGGGGGGGGGGGGGGGTTAGACGGCTCACACACAGACTCCCAAGCTGACAGGGAGGAAGAGCAGTAGGATAATGGCAGCATGTAAACTGACCACAGTATTATGGATCAGTAGCCACATGGGGACACAGGATCAGGCAGGATCAACCAGGTATTTTACAGCATAGATAGGGACAAATGACACCTCACAAGCACTATACTGTATATCCTGCTTCTAAGCTACAGGATTCTCCCTCTCCCTCCCTCTTCTTTTTTTTTTTTAAATAGGGTTACAGACACTTTAAGGTATTAATAGAGTGGTGAGAACCTCTGTTAGGATTTTATTTTTGTTTCATCAGTGAGGCAGAGTTTACACCTGTGTGGCTGCGGGTTAATGCCTGGGGTCCGGTGCACGTCTGTTCATCGGTTCAGGTACCAATTGTGCCTGAACAAAACCCAAACACCCCTGTCCCCCTATGCTCGTGCCAAAGACGAACATGTGCATTGGTTCTGCAAACGGCGATCGTCCCACACTTGTGAGGTATCACTGGGAACATCAGATCATGGGCAGTAATTCTAGCACCACACCTCCAGTGTGAATCTAAAGTGGTAACCTGTAAAGTGTCCTCTATGGATAGTAAAATTTGTCATCGTTGCACAAACGTGTGCAATTTTAAAGCGTGATAAGTTTACTATCGTTTTGCTCAGTGTATCATCTTTTATATTTTACAAAAAAAAGGGGGTTATGTATTGTAGTGTTTTTTTTTTATAATTTTAAAGCAAAAAAAAGAGAGTATTTTCCCCCAAAAATTATTTGCAAAACCCACCAATTTATTCTCTAGGGCCTCCTGCTTTTTAAAAATATATAATGTTTGGGGGTTCGAAGTAATTTATTATTTTTTTCAATTAAAAATAAAATATAAAATACCGATCATTACGTGTAAACAAAAAGTGCTAGAGAAGGCCTGGTCTGGAAGTGGTTATTTTAAGATGATTTTTCTCTTACTTCCTGTTTTTCGCTATGGGACAGGAAGTTAAGGGGAATCTCCTTAATAAGACACCCATGGGGGGGGGGGGATAGATATAGATATATAATCTCTATGATACTGTGTGTGTGTGTCTTTTATCCATCAGTATCTCACAAAAGTGAGTACACCCCTCACATTTTTGTAAATATTTTATTCTATCTTTTTATGTGACAAAGCTGAAGAAATGACACTTTGCTACAATGTAAAGTAGTGCGTGTACAGCTTGTATAACAGTGTAAATTTTCTGTCCCCTCAAAATAACTCAACACACAGCAATTAATGTCTTAACTGCTGGCAACACAAGTGAGTACACCCCTAAGTGAAAATGTCTAAATTTGGGGCCCAAAGTGTCAATTTTTGTGTGGCCTCAGTTATTTTGCATCACTACCTTAACCGTCTTGGGCATGGATTTCACCAGAGGTTTACAGGTTGCCACTGGAGTCCTCTTCCACTCCTCTATGACGACATTGCTGAGTTGGTGGATATTGGAGACCTTGCGCTCCTCCACCTTCCGTTTTGAGGATGTCCCACAGACTCTCGGTATGGGTTTAGGTCTGGAGACATGCTTGGCCAGTCCATCACCTTTACCCTCATCTTCGTTAGCAAGGCAGTGTTCATCTTGGAGATGTGTTTGGGGTCGTTATCATGTTGGAATACTGCCCTGCGGCCCAATCTCCAAAGGGAGGGGATCATGCTCTGCTTCAGTATGTCACAGTACATGTTGGTATTCATGGTTCCCTCAATGAACTGTAGCTCTCCAGTTCTGGCAGCGCTCATGCAGCCCCAGACCATGACACTCCCACCACCATGACTGACTTTAGGCAAGACACACTTGTAATTCTAACCTGGTTGCCGCCACACACACCTGACACCATCTGAACGCAATAAGTTTATCTTGGTCTCATCAGACCACTGGACATGGTTCCAGTAATCCAGATATGCAATTAGCGGACCTCCAGCTGTTGCAAAACTACATGTCCCATCATGCCTCTGCCTCTGGGTGTCATGCTTGTGGCTGTCGGAGTCTTGCTATGCCTCATGAGACTTGTAGTTCCGCAACAGCTGAAGGTCCGCTAATTGCATATCCCTGCAGTAATCCATGTCCTTAGTCTGCTTGTCTTCAGGAAACTGTTTGCGGGCTTTCTTGTGCATCATTGTTGGAAGAGGTTTCTTTCTGGGACAGCAGCCATGCGGGCCAATTTGATGCAGTGTGCAGCATATGGTCTGAGCACTGACAGGCTGACCCCCCCCCCCCCCCCCAACTTTTCAACCTCTGCAGCTATGCTGGCAGCACTTGTATATCTATTTCCCAAAGACAACCTCTGGATATGACGCTGAGCATGTGCACTCAACCTCTTTGGTCGACCATGGCGAGGCCTGTTTTAAATGGAACCTGTCCTATTAAACCGCTGTATGGTCTTGGCCCAGGGTTGCCAACTTTCAGTACATTTACGAACAGTTTGTAAAATCCATAATTGTTGCATCTATCCAGAAATGTCCGTTAAGGACATGCAGCCTACATGTTCGTAATGGGCATTTAAGGACAGTTGCAAAAAGAACAGATTTTACAAACTATTCGTAAATTTACTGAAGGTTGGCAACCCTGTCTTGGCCACCGTGCTGCAGCTCAGTTTCAGGGTCTTGACAATCTTCTTATAGCCTAGGCTAGTGGTGGCGAACTTTGGCACCCCAGATGTTTTGGAACTACATTTCCCATGATGCTCAACTACACTGTAGAGTGCATGAGCATCATGGGAAATGTAGTTCCAAAACATCTGGGGTGGCAAAGTTTGTCATCACTGGCCTAGGCCATCTTGTAGAGCAGGCATGTCCAAAGTCCGGTCTGAGGGCCAATTGCGGCCCCTGTTCCAGTTTAATGTGGCCCCCCTGGTAATTTGGATAGGCGCTGCCTCGGAGGGGACAGGGAGAGGGGGAACGAGTGCTGTCAAATTACATACAGGAGAATCTCCTATTTACTCAGCGACATATGTAATAGGAAGTCCCGTCTCCTGGGCTGCCATTGGACGACTCCTCTGTCTATCATAGGAGGTGGGAGAAATTGGATTAAAGAGGCTACTGTGTATGTTAGTGCTCATCCCGCCCCCCCTTCCCTCAGAGGCTGCAGATGGACATCGATCAGGCTGCATTCCTAGCAATGGAGAGGCTACATTCATGGCAATGGAGAGGCTGCATTCATGGCAATGGCAAGGCTGCAGGTGGGCACTGATTAGGCAACATTGATGGGCAATGACCCTTATTTTGCTTCACAGTTTTTTATTTAACTTTTTTTCCGCCTGAAACTTCCTTCCTAAAGTGAAGGTGTGTGTTATACGCCGATAAATTCGGTATATTCAAATAACACGCCCACGCTCATCTCTTCACCACACACAGCCACAAAGGCAAGATAATTGTTCAAAGAATGTCAGGCAAAATGGTCGGTGAAGTATCAATCATGCAATAATTAATAATAACTACAGTCGGCCCTTACACATGTTCACTACATCAAATCTGGCCCTCTTTGAAAAAAGTTTGGACACCCCTGTTGTAGAGCAACAATTCTGTTTTTTCAGATGCTCAGGGTTCTTTGCCATGAGATGCAATGTTGAACTTCCAGTGACCAGTATGAGAGAGTGTGAGCGATAACACCAAATTTAACACACCTGCTCCCCATTCATACCTGAGACCTTGTAACACGAATGAGACACTGGGGAGGGAAAATGGCTAATTGGGCCCAATTTGAAAATTTTTACTTAGAAGTGTACTCACCTTTGTTGCCGGTGGTTTAGACATTAAAGGGTCACTAAAGTCAGGGATTTTTAAAAAAAAAAATAACAAACATGTGATACTTACCTCCACTGTGCAGTTCGTTTTGCACAGAGTGGCCCGGAAACCTGTCTTCTGGTGTCCCTCGGCGGCTGTCTGGGCTCCTCCTCGCAAAAGCTTTCCTTCTTCATGCGAGGGCGCTCGCATGGAGGAAAGCTTTTGCGAGCGCGCTCCCGTGATACAGCGGCGGCCATAGCCGCCGACTGTATCACTCGGCTCCGCCCCCCAGCGCGCCGCGTCATCCACCCTGATTGACAGCAGCGCTAGCCAATGGCTGCGCTGCTATCAATCCGCCCAGCCTAGCCAATCAACGGCCAGGCTGGGAACCGAAGAGGACGACGTGGACGCGCCCGGGAGATTCGAACGGTCAGGTAAGTACAACGGGGGCTCGGGGGGGGGCGGTGCTGCTAGATGTTTTTTTACCTTCATGCATAGGATGCATGAAGGTAAAAAAACTTGTACCTTTAGAACCCCTTTAATGGCTGTGTGTTTCGTTTTTTTTGAGGGGACAGCAAATTTACACTGTTATACAAGCTGTACACTCACTACTTTACATTGTAACAAAGTGTCATTTCTTCAGTGTTGTCACATGAAAAGATAGAGTAAAATATTTTCAAAAAATGTGAGGTGTGTATTAATTTTTATATATTTATAAATTATAGACAGGAGTTATAACCCTCCCTCAATGGAATTGGGGGGGGGGGGGGGTGCCTTTTTTAGCTCTGCTTTTTAAAGAGCTTCCCTCTAATTGTCACCAGAATAGGGATAGCGGGTAAATCTACCAAAGGTGTCACTTGTTCCTGTGAAAACTTTGTATGAAACAAGTTGATGTGAATTCATAGGGTTGTGAATCTCTTTGCTTGAAAGGAGTGGAAAATGTCTGATGTAATGTTTGGTTTAGATATCTGATACAATATGAAGAGGTAATGTAAATGAACTTTGTGTGAAATCATTCCTGGAATATTGTCACATGATCAGCGCGGTGTTTTCCCCGTCTCGCCTGTCGCTCAGACTGACCTGGTTGCTGTGCAGCATAGAGACGAAAGCATAAAATGGAATTAATCTGTCATATAAAATTTGAAGTTTGTCCCAAAAATTGCAGAAAGATATATGGACATATGTTCACCGGGTGCTCCTGTTTGTTACAAATCTATAAACCAGCACCTCTTACCAGAACTGATGGATCTCAAATTCTAGCAATCCTACACGCTCACACCAGAAACGGCCAACGGAATGGCTCTGTTCCCAGTCGATGCCTTGTATGGGGAAATGCGCCGGTAAGGCAGCAATCCTTGACGTCCCTGCGGATCAGCCTGCTGGCTTGAGCCGCGGCTGTGTGATTTACACTTTCTACCGTGATTTTGGATGTAAGTGCTATATTATATTATATTTTAAATAAAATCTTTGGAAGTACTGCACCATGACACTTCTTCTTTCCATCATCCTGATATACCATGGTGCTGGAGATTACCTGGAGAAGGTGGTTTTGTGTCTTTGAGGTTTCCATGTCTCTGGACAGCTTGCTGTATGTTCTTTCCCCTGGATCATCTCGAGGAGGAACATTCCCTGTTGGCCATTTCTGGTGTGAGCATGTATGATCTCTCTAGAAGTTGAGATCCAACAGTTCTGGTAAGAGGCACTGGTTTATCCTCCTGTGAACAGGAGCACCGGGTGAATGTATTGGTGGTTATTTACAAAGGGCAAATCCAGTTTGCACTCAAAGTTAACTTGGATGTATAGTCGCTGTAAATCTGAGGGGGACATGCAAGGAAAATTTAAAAACAGCATTTTAGCTTGCATATGATTGGATGATAAAATCAGCAGAGCTTCTCCTCAGTTCAGATCTTCCCCTCGGATCTACAGCGACTGCACTTTAAGGTGCACTTGTAGTGCAAAGTGGATTTGCCTTTCGTAAATAACCCCCATTGTGTCCAAATACCTTTTTTTTCTACTTTTTTGAGCACTTTATGGACTTTTTTGTTTTTTATCTTTTTTGCCTTTTAGGTATTATATTTATGATTATTGCACATATCAATTGTATACTTTTTTTATATTAAACAAATCCTACCTGAGCTTTTTAGGCTGGGCTTCTCCTCTGGATCACAGGAGGGCAATTCGTTTTACACTCCTGTGACCTGGTTTCAGAGGAGAGCGGTTTGAAGTCCACTCTCTGCTGACATCACCAAGATCAGTCCAGGCACTGCGTCATCCCGACTTAGGAAGTCTGGATCCGTCAGCTGCCTGGACTGATGGCAGTCTCTGCAAACCGCTGAGAGCACCGCTCCCTGCCCCTCTACAGCTTAGCCCTCCAATGAAATTAAAGGACCTACAGTTAAAGCAGTATCAACCCCAAAGGAAAAATGTATTATATTGCAGCTTATTAATACTTCGATGTGATGGCTGCATTTGTTTTCTTGTTTAGGCTTGCCTCCTTCTATTTTTATCTGGTGATCCAGCTGGGAAATCTGTTGGTTTTTCAAAAGCTCAGGCTTCCCAGAAGAATGTATCAGTTTACATGTATAGGACAAAACATTTGATACTGGCAGGGTAACTTAACCACTTGCTTACTTGGCACGTATACCCCCTTCCTGACCAGGTGAAATTTCAGCTTCCGGCACTTCGTCGCTTTAACTGACAATTGCGTGGTCATGCGACATGGCTCCCAAACAAAATTGGCGTCCTTTTTTCCCCACAAAAATAGCTTTCTTTTGGTGGTATTTGATCACCTCTGCGGTTTTTATTTTTTGCGCTATTAACAAAAAAAAAGCGACAATTTTGAAAAAAAAATCAATATTTTTTACTTGTTGCTATAATAAATAGCCCAATTAAAAAAAAAAAAAAAAAACATTTTTCTCCGTCTAGGCTGATACATATTCTTCTACATATTTTTGGTAAAAAAAAAAATCGCAATAAGCGACTCGTTTGTGCAAAAGTTATAGCGCTTACAAAATAGGGGACAGAATTTATTATTAAATTTTTTTTTTTTACTAGTAATGGCGGCGATCTGCTTTTCTTTTTTCTTTTTTTTTTTTTTTTTTTTGGGACTGCGACATTATGGCGGACACATCGGACACTTTTGACACATTTTTGGCACCAATCACATTTATACTGCGATCAGTGCTATAAATATGCACTAATTACTGTATAAATGTGACTGGCAGGGAAGGGGTTAACACTAGGGGGTGAGGAAGGGGTTAAACAAACATTTGCTGTAACTGATTATAAATTGTGAGCTTGAGTTTGGCTTCAATTTGTTAGTGTATCTAAATCTGCTAATGCCATTTAATACTACACCCCCCCCCCCCATGTTGCTGTCTGCTGTGCCTACTGTTTTCATTCCCTCAGTCATGTTTCACTCCCAGTCACACTTGTGCAACTTGTCCTGTGACTTGGGACTGCAAAGTCGCATGACAAGGCGTACTTACCCCATGATTTCCAATGAGTACCATTCATATCTGTGCAACTTCAAAGTAGTCCCTGTACTACCTTGGTCCGAATTTTGATGTGACTTGAGGTCTATAGAGCTCAACATTACGCAGGCATTGCTTCAAGTTGCGGCAATATTGCGTTCAGGTCGCACAAGTGTGGAAGGGGCCCAATACAGGAGGTGTGTTACTGGCCAGATCACCAAGTGAAACCTGGGGGGGGGGGAAGCTGAAGAAATTAAAAGGAATACAGCCACCACATCTAATGATTGGCAAGCTGCAACATAATACGTTTTTGGTTTTGGACTTAAAGCGGAAGTAAACTCATCGATTTAACAGTTTCAAAAAGCAGTTAAAATTTCCGGCATGCCGGGAATGCCAACTGTCACATTGGTTGTGCTCTTAACCAAACTGTTAAACCATCCAATGGCTGGTGTCATAACTGATCACATGTGCAGCACCACGGCAGTTGAAGATTAAACATAGGCCAAGATGGCAGCTTCCTTGGCTGAAAATGATAGAAGGGTTTACTTCCACTTTAAAGCGGAAGTAAACCCATCACTAAAACTGTTTTATTTCCAGGGCGTGCCGAAAATGTAACACTCCCATTGGTCGTGCTCTAAACCAAACTGCCAAATTATCCAATGGCTGGTGTCATAACCGATCACATGTGCAGCAACCTGGCAGTTGTAGATTAAAGGCAAAGATGGCAGCTTCCTTGGCTAAAATATAGGAGGGCCTACTTCCACTTTTTAATAATGATTTAAGACCTCATGCTCATGGAGGTTAAAAAATAAAATAAAAAAAGCACCGCTTACACAGGCACTGAGCATTTTATTTTTCAGCTTGTAAAAATCGCCTCCTATGTAAGCCTGTATGTCCTGCACACAAAGGCATTTGCAGGCGTATTAGAGGTGCGTTTTACAGGCAGTAAAATAAACCCACCAAAGGCATGTTCTTGAGAGGAGCTTAAAGAGGAGTTATAGGCTCCCCCCCAAAAAATATCTAAAGTCAGCTAAACACTATATGCATGAAATGTATGCATGTAAATGCATTCCAGGGGCCAGAATAAGTTAATCATTTGAATAGTAGAATGTATAAGCACATATGCAATGTGCAGCTTCAGCTGGAATTCAGAGGAGTTTTTTTTCAGAGGTCACACCTCTGTGTTTTTTGGTGTTTTTTGCAGAAACACACTACAGTTCATTTACATGTTTTCCTATGGGACACGTTCACATCCAGGGTTTTTTTTTCAGCTGCTGCGTATTTGGAAAGGGCAAGGAGTTTTTAACGCAAAACTGTGCTATTTTGTTTTTTTTCGGTTCAATATACTTCAATGGAGAAGCTGCAGAAAGGCATGTAATGTGTTTTTGCGGCAATTTGTGTTTTGTAAT
The DNA here is from genome assembly GCA_029574335.1 of Rana kukunoris. Classification (NCBI taxonomy): domain Eukaryota; kingdom Metazoa; phylum Chordata; class Amphibia; order Anura; family Ranidae; genus Rana; species Rana kukunoris. The sequence continues at coordinate 57,916,610 of CM056051.1, forward strand.
CTGCCCAACAACAAATTGGCAAAAAAAATTCAAAATGCAATTTTTTTAAAAAAAAATTTTAAGGCTATTATCCGATTAATCGAATAATCGGCCAACTAATCGATTATGAAAATAATCGTTGGTTGCAGCCCTAATAACAAGAATATTGCACTTCAAACAGCTGCCGTATAATGATTGGTCCACAAGTGGTTACATTTATTAAAAAATATTAAAATTTATTAAAAAATAAATAAAAAATTCTCATTTGTCTACACTCATTATCCCATAATGACAACAGAATCTTAGGTATGTATGTCTGTGCATGAAAAAGAAAAACTGAAATCTCCCATGTACACGTGTTTTCAGGCCCTTTACTCAGTACTAGAGCTGCACGAATTCTTGCTAAAATGAGAATCGCAATTTTTTTTGCTTGGACGATAGATCATGATTTTCTCACGATTCTCGCGGCGTATAACATCTTTCACATTTAAAACAAAAAAAGAATTAGAATAACTTTACTGTGTTTTTTTTTTTTTATTCATTGAAGTGTATTTTTTCCCCCCAAAAAAATTCATTTGAAAAAATGTGAATTTTTAACAAACAATATTGATTTTTTTAACTTAAACAAATGTCAGAAAAAGATTTGGACTTTAAGTGGTTAAACTTTGATGTCTAAGGAAGTTAGTTACACACCTGGCAGACTGTCTTTACACACAGAAATGTATCCCTTTGATCTATGAAGGAAGCGTTAGTTACAATGTTTCCTGTTAAGAACTTGGCAGACTGCCAAGTTCTTTTCTTTTGACAGCTGAGTGAGCAGATTAAGGGCCCTTTCACACTGGACGGATCCGTGATGATCTGCCCCGCAAACCTCCGCTTGCCCTATAGGGGGGATCGGATGAACACAAGCCAGAGTCTGTCCATCTTCACCTGATCTGGTCTGCAGACGGATGGAAAAATAGGATTTTCCTCCATCTGCAGAATCGGAGGATTGCGGACCCGGGTGAGATCGGGTGTCAGCGGATGTTCATCCTCTGACACCCGCGATCTCATGGGCACCAATGTATGTCCCTTTTTCAACCGTACACAGATGGATGAAAAAGCGGACATACGGTCCATGTGTAAAAGGGGCCAAAGTCTCTCCACTTGTTGTTTAAGCATGATGGGAAATGTAGTTCCAAAACATCTGGGATTCCAAGGTTCGCCATCACTGATCTAGAGAAATGGGAGGCACCCGAGTTAAATTTCAGGTGGTGTTGTAAAGGGTCTAAAAATGAATGCAAATGTGATATTTCATTTTTTTTTTTAATAAATTCATTAGATTCTAAAATTCTGTTTTGCCTTCGTCATTATTATGGGGTATTGTGTGTAGGTTGAGAGGTAAAACAACACTTGTTTTGGACTGCAACATAACAGAATTGAAGAAGGTGAAGGAGGTCTGAAATTTATGTATGTGTGTGTGTGTGTGTGTGTGTGTGTGTGTGTGTGTATATATATATATATATATATATATATATATATATATATATATATATATAATATTTTGTGTGTGCATATATACTCTCAATAAGATCTTTTCTGTATGAAAATGTAATGTCCTAAATACTCTTGTTTTATAGAATGGAAAACTATCTGCCGAAGTTGAGCCGTTCATCCCTCAGAAGAAAGGGACGGAAGCCCTTACATTACCCATGTCTCTGTCAGGCGATGGTGGAAGCGTCGGTGGACTTGAGCCCACACCTATTCCAAGCTATCTTATAACCTGTTACCCATTTGTCCAAGAGAACCAGTCTAATAGGTAATTTGCATGCCTTCATTTAGTTTATGAAGTGTTTCTGTTGTGATTTCGGCGTGCTGACAGATTGAAATCTGGAATAAAACTTGTTTATCTCGCCTTCCTGTGTCACCTGAAGTCCTGTATCTGGGAGTTGACAATGCGTGATCTTTGCTTCCTGCTTTGAGTAGAGATTATACGAATGCTTTCTTTTAGTTTACAGTCAGTTGTATTTGCTTAGTCATAGTAACGTGAATCAAGTGTCTATTGAAGTTCAAGCTCCATCTCTTCCTGTAGTCGTTGCCTAATTCCGGTGCCGTATTTAGGGGAAAGTTTGTCACAGGATTTTCCAAAACTGGATGGGATTGTGTACACTAAAGGAAGGGATGGATTAGCTCCAGCTAGAAAGGCAATACATGTGATTTAGTGTGAATAATCGCATGACTTTTCCCTCCAGGACAGATAAGCCAAGCATCATGCTGATTAGTGTGGCATAATTTTGCATGTTTCACATTTCTGATGGTTGGCTTGCCTCGTATACAATTTGAGAATACTTTAGATCAGGGGTCTCCAAACTGAGAGTAACCCTTGGGGCCTCCCATCCGTCCCTTGGGGCACTCTTCCATCCACTGACACCAACAGTGGGGAAGCATTTTTGTTGCCGACGCCATCAAAAAGACACAATTCCTTCCATTGACATCAAAAATGGGGCACTAGTCCTCACACTGACACCAAAGGTTTGGTTTTGCTTACTCTCAGTGGACACCAGGACATTCCCTACTCCCAATGGCCATAGTCTGGCCACCCTAAAGTCTGAAGGAAAGTAAGCTGTCCCGTTTTTGTTTAGAAATCCTTCTGTATGGTAATTGTTCTCCCTTTATATTAGGAGCTCAGAAAACTGTTGGCGCTATATAAATACTGCATCATAATAATAATATCTAAATTTAGATGTAGACATTTTATTTCGCTCCACCCAGAGCATTAATCCAATGTGCACATTCCTCCCTCTTCTTTTAATTAATACTATGTATCTGCTTAATCAGGATTCCTAATGCTTATATGTGGACACAAAAATAACATGGATCTTGTCATGCTGTGCAAGAAAACCTGCTAATGGTAACAAGTTGTAAAATCCATATCATGGAGGGAAAGGAGACATTAGAACACTAGTCCTACAAGTATACACCTTATACTGTACACCTGTGTACAGCTAAATCTGATGAGGCTGGCATTAAAGTGATTGCAAAGGATTATTCATTTTCTAAATCGCAAACATATCATACCTGCTCTGCGCAATGGTTTTGCAAAGAGCAGCCCCAATACCCAACTTCTGAGGTCCACCAACAACTCTCCTGGCTCCTTCCTCTGCTGAGTGCCCCCATTGCACAACACTTGCTATGGGGGCACGCTTAGATTCTCACTCCAGAGCTCACCTCTGTGTGTTCATAGATACACAGAGCGTGGTTTGGCCACCCCCGCTCCCTCCTAACTAGCTGTGATTGACCGCAGTGGCAGCCAATGACGAATGGGCCTGGTAATTCCTGGGTCTCCATTATTGTTTTTTTATTTAGGATCTTTGCCCATTTGTCAATGCTAGGAGGAGGAGTAGCTTATTTCCAGTGGTGAGAGATGGCAACTCAAGCTTCTAGTAAGTAAACTTGTCGGATAACCCATAATTTTCCCCTTTTACATAAAAGGGCCATGTTGTATAACTAAGACTTGAATTTGTAATATGTGTTGTGTTGTAGACATTATTGTATTGTGTGTTCTTATTTTTTTTCACTCCTTTACTCCCTTCTATTCATGAGTACAAAAAAAATGAATTTGTGATTTGGTCTTTAAGTTATACGTTCTTAGTTTTGTATATGATAGGGAAGGTGTTCTGTTAAAGAGGTTTCTCCTCTTTTCCTGTTCTGCTATTAATATTTTACTAGGTACAAAGTGAGGCTGACTCTGCCAAACGGGTCACCTTCATGACTCCGCTCCTATTGGTAAAAAAATGCCACAAAGAAGTAGCAGAGGGTATATCGGTGAGCAATGTGTCAGTTGGGCTATCGGGGGGGCGGACAGGAAAAGTGCAGTCAATCGGCTCCTGGGTGTTTTTGGATCTTGCTCTTAAGTGCTTCATAGAGGCAGTTGTAGGAGATCAATATAAACACAATACTTCCACACTTTTTACATTTGAAAGTGATGTGACTTCATGGCCCTTCCTCTAAGTACAGAGGCTGAAACAAACTGTAGCAGTTTTGTCCAGTGTCTCTCTGCAGCAATAGATCACTGCTTCTACAGTGATCTATTGCTGGTAAGTTGCAGCCCACAATGGCTTACCAGTTCTGTTGATAAAGAAAAAGTAATGACCCTTCTTTGTGTATCCTGAAATTCCTAGTAGCTTGGTTGTTATGCTGCTCCAGTTGCTTTTATACAGTAACAAGTATTCAGATAATTACTTCTGATATTTCTATGACGACATACTTCTGAGTTATAGACTCGTGAAATATTGAAGTCGTCTTAACATCCAGGCTATGACTAATCGTAAAAATATAAAGTTTGTGAGCATTTGCAGCTACTGTTTTTCTCTCACCAAACAGAATGCCCAGCTATCTGTTAGGCTTTATAAATTACTGTGATTTGAGGGAACATTGGAATCACATGAGTGCAGTCATCTGACCGTTGCATGCGTATGTACAGATTTTTTAAAATAAGCTACAGATTAATGTGCAAAGTACGTACTGACAAGCTGTAGTGTATATCCACTGTGTGGCAATCAGTAAAAATCTTTTATTGATCTGGATAATCTAAGCTAGTGAAATTTCGACATTTGCTTTACTTTTTACATTTCTTTTAAGATAAGCCTGTTAACTTTATGGCTTTTAGCATTCCTGATTAAAAGTGGCCTACTCGCAGTTCCTTGTAAAAGCGAATAAGATTTGGCAGAAATAGGCCAAATTGTCGCATTAAATCGGGGTGTCAAACTAAAATACATTTTGTGCCCTTTCGGTAGTGTAAAATAATAATAAAAGTCTGTGCTACTACTGTCTGAAGTGGCCCATATAAAGAGTGCAAAATAGAATGTGCAAAATTAATATAAAATGTGCAAAAATAAATATAGGTCCTGTAAACGATAAACCACCTATTAAAATAGGTCAATGTTAAAAAAAAAAAAAAAAAAAACCTTTGCATAGGTATCATAAGTGAGAAAAGCTGATTTTACCTCAAATTATAAAAATGAGACAGGCACTCCAAAGTCCATCCGTTAAGCACAGAGAAAGTGCAGTCGTGGTAAGATAACCTGATCTTAGCCTCCTGCTAATTAGTTCATATACCATAAATGAACTACAATGTCCAGGATCAGGTACAAAAAGTCCACCAGAACCAGGTCGCATGCATTCCACGATACCAAAGTTAGTAATACTTGTGCAGAAGATCTTCAGTAACGCATCTAAGGCCGCGTACACACGATCCGCAGACCAGTTTCAGCGGACATATCCGATCGTGTGTACGGGCTAGCAGACAGGTTTCCAGCAGACAAAAGTTTTAAAGCATGCTTTAAAACTTGTCTGCTGGAAAGCGGTCTGTCAGATACGAAATGGATTCGACGCATGCGTGGAAGTATTTTACTTCCTGGTTTGGTGACGTGGCGGCGTCAACGTCACCGCCACGTCACCATGCTGTCTGTCCGTGGGGATTTTGGTTTAATCGTGTGTACACACATCAAACCAAAACATCCCAGGAGACATGTCCGATGAAAACGGTCTGTTGGACCGTTTTTCATCGGATATGTCTCCTCGTGTGTACGCGGCCTAAGTGTTCCGTAGTGCCAACAGAAAGAGACAGTTGCCTAGGGTGTTCCCCCTCATCTGTCCTGTCCCCACTCACCAGATTGGATTCCCTTAATTTGTATAGATTTGCTCTCATTTCTTGTTGGGCTATGGGGCAGGAAGTGAAGGGAAATCTCTGTAATGGGACACGGATGGTAAAAAATAAACTGACGGGCTATAACCCTCCCTTACTCTATCGAAAATGGCAAAAAAATTGTTGCCTATAGTTCTACTTTAAGCACAAATTTCTGATAATTTTATGGAGAGGACTAACAAGATATAACTCGACTAATTTGCCTAACAGTGTAGCGCAAGCCGGCGGAGACTCTTTTCGTGCAGCCCCCCTGCAAAGTGCTGCCCTAGGCCTGGGCCTTGTCGGCCTAGGCCAGGATACAGCGCTGTATACACTTCTCACAGGTGTGAGGTGTGAGTCTTGGTGTTTGGTACCTAGTCTCTGTTTATACACACACTTATTTATTGTTGAGTTTATTTTAGGTAGCGCCACTACCCCATTCATTTTTATCGTACCCATCAGTAGTATGGTTGCCCTCAAAAGGCCGGTTGTATCTGGGGTGGGCTACGTACAGAGTGCGGCTTCCGCGCATCTGTCTTCTACCTAGCCTGGCTCTAGGACCTCCCTATGTAGACCGGTTTGCTTCTCCTTGCAGTGAGATGAGTTCTGTCAAAGATTCTGGAGGTGAGTACCCGCCGTGCCAACCCCCTCAGAAGTTTACAAGTGATAGGGGGGAGTGGAGGGTGAGGGCTGGAGGTGGCGGAATGGAGTTCTGGCACATTCCGGCTGCAAAACTGAGTGCAAGGGCCACATGACAAGGCTTGGAGGGCCTTGTGTTTGACATATGTGCACTAAATTGTGTGTGTGCCCAGTGTTGGTCTTACTTTATTCTTATTACTTATTCTACCACCCCATAGCAATAACTTTTTACAAGCTAGTTAATAATCAGGAGTGCTTTATTGAAGGAAAAATAAACATACACCATGTCAGCAATACAGATAGTTCGTTATACAGATAAAATAGAGCATTGCATACCATACATGTGTTTCACAAACAATGAAGATTAACAGTACAGTCAGGTGCTCAGTTAGAGCAACTAGCAGACAGGAGAAAGAGGATATATTCCAGGGATCTAGAGCAGGCGCCACCATTCCCAGGAGGCCAACCCCCACCGGGACAGTTAGTGATCCATCCAGGACAGCCACACTTTATCATACTTCCATGGGCATCCCCGACTAATATACGTCAATTTATACAAAGGCAACGCTGCATTAACCCTGGCTTCCCATGAAGATACAGAGGGAGGAGAGGAAGAGGTCCAGTTGACTAGTATTTCTTTTTTGGCATAAAACAGGAGGTATGAAATCAGTAGTTTAGTGTGATGGGACCTTTGTTCGTCGTCAATGACACCCAGCAAGGCCAGTGCGGGTGTCACAGGAACAGAGAGTTCCAGTCGGACATTAAGATGATCAAACACACCCTCCCAATAGGGCCTAAGGGCCGGGCATGTCCAGAACATGTGTAAGTAAGTGCCCTGCTCTACCCGACATCGCGGACACAGCGGATCCCGACCAGGGTAGATCCTAGATAGACGCACTGGAGTAAAATACACCCTGTGTAAAAATTTTGTTTGCACGAGTTTGTCACCCGCAGAGATTACCAGCCCGGGAGCACGCTCCAGACAGTCCTCCCACTCCTCCCTCTCCAGGTCTGGAATATCCAGCCTCCAAGAGTCCTAGAGCCTATCCATTTTAAGAGAATCAACAGGGAGCAGCAGTCCATAGAGATCGGACAGGGGTTTAGACAGGGCACCGCACGACAAGAGGTCCTCCACTGGGTCAGACCGGAGCTCCAGAGGGCCCGGGAACTGAGCCCTGGCCGCATGCCGCAGCTGGGCGTACCGGAAAAACATCCAGCCTGGTAGTTGATACATTTGAGTCAAGCAGGGTACCCGAGGGCATTATATCCTTTAAGGTCGTAATGCCAAACCTCGCCCAAACCTGGGGGTCAGGCATGGTCCGAAAATGAGGCAAATTAGGGTTCCCCCATAACGGCTGCGCCGGAGCCCAACACCCCTTCCAAATGAACCTGCGTCGAGCCGCCACCCACACTCTGAGGGTCACCCTGGTTGGGTCCGGCAGGCCCACATAGGCCCGCGGACCCCTATAAGCCAAGTTCCGCAGGTCCTGCAGAGAGCCCAGCCGGGCCGCCTCCACGCAGACCGCAGCGTTGGAGCGCCTGGCCTCAAACCACCAGTGCACTGTGACCAACATAGCTGCCCAGTAGTAAATCTTAAAATTTGGAAGCGCCAGCCCCCCAAGCCTCGTCGGGAGATGTAGTGTAGACTTGGCCAGTCTAGGGACGGACCCGTTCCAAATGAAGGAGAGAATGCACTTGTCCACCTCCCGAAAGAAGGCCGCCGGGATCCAGGCCGGGCTGTTCCGAAACATATAAGTGAATTTAGGCAGGAGAATCATTTTCAGTATATTGATTCGACCTATCAGGTTTAGTGGAAGGCCCGACCAAGATTGACAACGTTCCCTGAGGAGCTGAAGCAAGGGGAGTATGTTAAGTGAATAGTATTGGGAGGGGGACCTAGCTACCCTGACCCCAAGGTATTTAAATTCAGTGACCCATTGTAGTGGAGTAGGTCCAGATAGAGCAACCGTTTGTGGGTTTAGTGGGAAGAGAACTGATTTTGACCAGTTGATACGGATACCGGACAGAGAGCCAAACTTGTCAAACAGCTTCAGAGCAGCAGAGAGGGACGGGCCCGCATCGTTTAGATATAATAAGGTATCGTCGGCATAGAGGGATATCCTCTCCTCCAAACTAGCTACCCGCATGCCGCGGACCACCAGAGACTCCCGGACCAGAATCGCCAGGGGCTCCAATGCCAGAGCAAACAGGCCAGGGGACAGAGGGCACCCCTGGCGAGTGCCCCTATGAAGGGGGAAGGATTCGGAGACCCTATCATTAGTACGGACCCTGGCCCTCGGCGCCCGATACAACAGCCGAATCCACCGGAGGAAACCAGGGCCAAAACCAAAGCGATGCAGCACCCCCCAAAGGTATTCCCATTCCACCGAGTCAAATGCCTTCTCGGCATCGAGAGAGGCAATGACTCGGGTACCCACATTCTCATGCTGGATCGCAAGGTTTAAAAAGAGCCGCCTAATATTGATGTCCGTACCCTTGCCCGGCATGAATCCAGTCCTGATCCACATGAATCACCGTGGATAAGCGGGTAGCCAGAATTTTTGCCAATATTTTGGCATCCACGTTGAGCAGTGAGATAGGTCTGTATGACGCACAATCCTGGAGATCTTTACCGGGCTTGGGTATTAGGACTATGACAGCCTCCTCCATAGACTCAGGCAAGGCTCCGGTCTCCGCAAGACCAGAGAAAAGAGCCCTGAGCTTAGGGGCAAGGATGTCGGCATGCTGCGAGTAGAACTCAGTAGGAAGGCCATCTGCACCCGGGGTCTTACCACTCTGCAGCCCCCCAATCGCAGCCTGGACCTCCTCCAGAGAAATATCCCCATCTAATTGCTCCCTATGTTCTTCAGACAAGGAGGGAAAGGGGACGGCATCCAAGTATTCCTGCAACTCTGAAGCCAAACAACTGACCCTGGAGGAATAGACACCCCGGAAAAATTCAAGGAATCTGGCGTTGATGTCCTCCGGGGAAATTACCAGTTCCCCCTGAGCATCTCGGACACCAGCAATGTGCGCGGAGGGGCCCCGGGACCTCGCCAGCCATGCCAATAACCTGCCATTTTTATTACCGTGTTCGAAGATCCTTTGCCGAGAGTACAGCATGGACTTCTTAGTTTGTTCCACATTGTGTAGAGAGAGATCCCGCAAGGCCCCCCACCAGGCCCGGTGTGCAGCCTCATCAGGTGATAGAATAAACCTCCTCTCACATTGACTAGCCTCTTCCTCCAACTCCCCCAGATATATGTAAACTAATGCGAAGATTGATCACTTTGAGCAATATTTCTACTTTTGTAATTTTTCTTTTTTGTATGTAATGTGATTTTATTTATTTAAAAACAATAAGAAAATCTTATTCTAGAGCTTCGTATTGGTTGGCTGTGTTTCCCTGCACCTACCAAATATGTCCAATAGTTTTAGTTATTAAAAAAAAAAAAACTCAACAGCAACATGTGTCTGTGATCTTTTATATTTAAACCTTCTTTTTTTTATTTGCAGGCAAATTCCATTGTATATTAATGATCTAAGATGGCAACAGTCAAACTCCAACCCTCCTGGGCCTTATCTTGCTTATCCTATTGTACCTGCTCAGCCACCAGTATCAACCGAATACATGTACTACCAGCTAATGCCTGCACCTTGTGCTCAAGTCATGGGGTTTTACCATCCAATTCCTACTACTTACACTACACCTCTTCAGGCAACCAATGCCGTCAATGCAATCTCCGTGGACTGCAATGACCGGACAAACCCACAATCTCCGATCACCATTTTATCGAACCAGCGAAGCAGAAATACCTCCAGACCGCCCCTTATCCACAAAGTAAGTACTTGCCTTGATATCTACGTATTTAAAGAGAACTGGTCTTGGTTGTGTTTACACAAAATTCTGTCAGGTGGTTGACGGGGCAGAACTGTCAGGACCTGAGGGGTCCTCTTACCCTTGATACTTAGAGCCAAAGTCCAAGTTTAGACCAAATATGTAAAGACGTTTTAAGGGGGCAAAGTAAGTTCACTGCTGGCGCCCTCCTAATTTATTGTTTGTTTTTTGCATACAGTGTCTTGAAAAAGTATTTATACCCCCTTGAAATGTTCCACAATTTGTCATGTTACAACCAAAAACTTAAATGTATTTTTGGGATTTTATGTGAAGGACACGACACAAAGTGGCACATAATTATGAAGTGGAAGGAAAATAATTAGGGCTGTGCAAATTAACTTTTAATTCATCGATTTATCTTTTTAATTTTTGTGATCGCTCAAAATCTTTTTGATCCATTAAAATTCTTTGATTGGTTCTCTCCTCTCTGCCGGCTTCTGGCCCTTCAGGGAGTTCCGTTGGAGATCCGGTGAAGTCACGGACACCGGTGGGGCTTGCCGTGTCCATCTGAAGGGCTCCTTTGCTGTGCCTTCATATCTGCATGGCGGCGGGACCTTACTATCTGCCACACGCAAGGGCTGTTACACTTCCCTCTATCAACCTGAGATTCTACAGCCATCCACTGGGAGTTGTGATAGTTCCCTTCACGGGACATCTACATGCCGACGGACTGATGTTAACCTCTCCTCATCTGGATTCAGCAGTGGCATCGTTGTACACATTTTTATACCAGTATCATACTTGGCTACATGTTTTTATGACTGCTTTTGCTACCGTTTGGTATTACTCGTACCATTTTTACAGTTTATGTAGCTACATCGATTTTATCTCCGGTGCAATATTTATTTGGTTACCTACTTGAAGACTATAAAAGTTTTAATGCTATTCCCATCGAGCGCTGCCTTTGTGTGTTTTTTGTATCCTGATATCCATTTTTCCAGTGGTTGGTAGCTGCACTGGGAATCGGCCTGCAAAGAGATCAGCTAAAAGTAGTTGGATCTGTATGTGCGTTATAATTAATCGAAATTAATCGATTAGTCGTTTTTTTTTTTTTTAAATCGATTAATCTAAGACAAAAATTTTGATAACTAACAGCCCTAAAAATAATAAATGGTTTTCCAAAATGTTTACAAATTCTGGCATGGATTTATATTCTGCGCCCCCCCCCCCCCCCCCCGGAGTCAATACTTTGTAGAACCGCCTTTCACTGCAATTACAGCTGAGAGTCGTTTTGGGGGTGTCTCTACCAGCTTTGCACATCTAGAGAGTGATTTTTTTTTTCCCCCATTTTTCTTTGTAAAATAGCTCAAGCTCTGTCAGATGGAGAGCGTCTGTGAACAGCAATTTTCAATTCTTCGCACAAATTCTCAATTGGATTTAGGTCTAGACATTCACTGAGCCATTCTAACACATGAATATGCTTTGATCTAAACTATTCCATTGTAGCTCTGGCTGTATGTTTAGGGTCGTTGTCCTGTTGGAAGGTGAACCCCCATCCCAGTCTTTTGCAGACTCTGAGGCCCTGTCCACACGATCAGTCCAAACTGACTGAAGTTCATTTTCATCGGTTCACAGACTGATGGTCTGATGTGCGTACACACCATGAGTTAAAAAAACTGATCATGTCGGAACGTGGTGACATAAAACACAACGACGTGCTGAAAAAAACAAAGTTCAATGCTTCCAAGCATGCGTCGACTTGATTCTAAGCATGCGCAGGTTTTTGAACCGATGCTTTTGCGTACTAACGATCGGTTTGGACCGAAGGTCAGGCGTCCATCAGTCCGATTTTAAAGCAAGTTTTTACATTTTGGTCTGAAGGACAAAAGACCGATGGGCCGTACACACGGTCGGTTTGGACCGATGAAACTGAACTTCAGTCCGTTTTCATCAGTTTGGACTGATCGTGTGTACGCGGCCTAACAAACCTCTGAGGGCTACACAGAACAGCTGTATTTATACTGAGATTAAATTACACACAGGTGGACTATT